>JAEIGQ010000228.1:0-495107 GCA_018904275.1 Lordiphosa clarofinis | reverse complement strand
AAACGTCGAGAAGCTGCAATCACAAGGGACCCTGAAGCCTACTCAGCTAAACTGGCCCAACTGCTCAGGAACCTCCCCATTCCCTTCCGATATATGCGAACAGGTGCAGCGTATATCGCACTCCATGAGTACGGCTGCCAAGGAGATACACGGTTACTCTGAGCCCCCTCGAAAGCGGTCTTGGTACGACGAGGAGGCCGACGCGCGACTGCAGAGAAAACGCTGCCTACAGGAGAACTCTGCAGTCGAGAGTAACGCGGGCTGCTAAAGAGCGATACCTGGAGAAAAAAGAAAGAGGAGAAACGCCTTTTTAGAAGAAAAAGTTGGAGCAGGAAAGGCGAATGCGCGAGGAAGTCGAGATGTTATTCGGCATGAGTGAGACTCGAAAATTTTACCAAAAGATTAAGGCAATTAACAGAAGGTTTCAAGCCCAGAGTCGCACAATGCAAGACGAACAGGGGAATCTGGTCACAGATCCGCAAGTGGCGTTAAGAAATGGAGAAGTTATCTCCAACCTACTGGGAGGCGATGACGAACAGGATGCCGCCATTAGAGAAGTAACGATGCCACCAATCGACAACATTGAGATAGACCCCCGACCCAACAGGAAGTCTGTTTAGCCATACGAAGGCTAAAGAACAACAAGTCGCCAGGCGCTGATGAGTTGCCCGCTGAATTGGTCAAGGCTGGAGGCGATGAATTGGTAAGGTGCATGCACCAACTTCTGTGCCGTATATGGTTGACGAAAGCATGCCTGACGATTGGAATCTAAGTGTTCTCTGTCCAATCTTTAAAAAGGGGACCCTGCAGTTTGCGCCAACTACCGCGGGATCAGTCTCCTCCCCATCGCATATAAGGTTCTGTCCCGCATTATTTAGAACGTCTAAAGCCGCTTGTTGATACACTGATTGGACCTTACCAGTGTGGCTTTAGACCTGGTAAATCCACCACAGACCAGATATTCGCATTGCACCAAATCCTGGAGAAGACCTATGAGACCATCTTTTTATCGATTACAAAGCCGCTTTCGACACGCCGATAAGGTCAAGGTTTTTCGAAGCCCTGTCTACTTTAGGTATTCCAGCAAACGACGTTGGACTTTGCATGATGACGTTGAGAAGCACTCAAAGCTCCGTCAAAATAGGAACGAACCTCTCCGAGCCTTTTGATACCAAAAGAGAGACTCTTTAATCTGCTGATGGAGCATATCTGCGCCAGTGCCCAAATGCTAACAGATCGGGCACCATCTTTAATAAAGATGTAATGCTACCCGCATATGCCGATGATATTGACATTATCGGCAAAACCGAACAGGCAGTAAGCAATGCGTTTTCAGAGATTGAGAAGCAGTCTGAGCTAATGGGTTTAGCGGTAAACGAGGACAAGACGAAGTACCTAGTGTCCTCGAAACAGAAGTACACAAAATTGGGCAATCTGTTGCAATGGGAGAGTACAACTTTAAAGTTGTAGAGGACTTTGTCTACCTTGGAACGATGATAACCGGCGACAACAACATCAGCCTGGAAATTCGAAGAAGAATCACGCTCGCAAACCGCAGAAACCTCAAGCGAAGAACAAAAATAGCGCTATATAAGTCGCTTATCATCCCAGTCCTGCAATACGGCGCAGAAGCATGGGCAAATCATCAGTGGATGAGGCGGCGATTGGCGTTTTCGAGCGAAAGATTCTTCGCAGGATTTATGGACCTTTGAAAGTTGGAAATATACATATATTTCGATCCACTCTGAAAAAATTTCAATTTGCTGCCATTTTGTGGTAAATGTTGTTTGCCGCATGCCTGCATATCAAGGGGCATGTCTTTTCTGTCCTCTTCGCGTTTTGCTCCAAATATTTTCAGGGTCCCAATGAGGATGACGTGCCGTTATTTGGTTGCTAAAAATCTCTTCTGCCGCAATCGTGATGTTACACTTGTCGAATAAACAAAACAAAAGGCCAGACGGAACCTCACTAAAAATAGCTGCCAAATATCAAAATGAAATTTTCATTTGATACATCTAAAAATATACAAATAAAATGAAACGAAGAAAAACAATGGGGGAAAAACTACAAAGAAATGCAAATTTTCAAGTAAATCAAAATGTTTCAAAAAAAATTCTCGAAATTTTCATTCTGACAAAACAAATAAAAGTGATTTTAAAATCTTTATTAATTTTCTGTTTCTTAATCAATAATTTAATCAAGTTTCTTCAAGATTTGCTTGACTTTTCTATCGCATACTTCCACCTTCGGCAGTTTGTATATAAGGCGCTGGTTCCTGTCCCTGTTGTTGATGCAATTGTTGGGCATAATTTGGTTGCTGTTGCTGATAGCCTTCAGTAGCATTATTTTCCTCCGTTTGTTGTATTTCTGCTTCTGCGGGTGACTCGTACGCCTGCATTTGCTCCTCAATTTGCTCTTGCATTTGCTCCTGCATTTGCTCCTGCACTTCCTCCTGCAAATTTGGTTTAGCTTCATGGGCTACAATTGGCGTTGGTGCTGGTACTTCAATTCTTTGCTGACTTATTCCTTCTCGTTCAATTGGTTTCTTTAGCAAAAAACGCTTATGTGGGTGCTGTTTAGTTTCCAACTCCAAGCGATCGATCAGCCAGCCCTTCCCTGCGTTATGGGTAGCCCAAAAGTATACGACGCCCTTGTCTTTAGTGCCTCGGACTGATACCTGGAACTGAGCTTTATCCTTATCACAAATATTCTTAACATTCCATAGGCTAAAACCCGTCTCTTTAATGGGTTCACCCAACAATCCTACGGCTCCTCTATGCTGTCGTAGCGACTGTATGGCCAGCTTGTAATACTCTGCCTGACGCACATTGTCCTGCAGTCTCCAGTGCATATACACAGCTGCCGAAATGGAGGCAATGGCTCCCCAGATGGATAAATTTCGTAACAATTGCCTGGAGGGAATGGCCATACGCATTTTTAAGCTCGGCATTTTTCAGAATTTATTTTAAAACTAAATATTTAATATGAAACTATTGAGGCGGAGCCCACCTCAATACTAAAATGTTGAGAAAAAACCTTAAAGGTTCAGGGAAACAAGTGACAGATTTTTCAAAATTGGTTGGGAAACAAAAAATAACAAAACTATGATTCAACTACAACAAGGTCTTGCACTGTGGGGCATCTAATTTTGTTGTTTGTTAAAAATCTTAATTTCTAAAGTAATGTAAATATTTTAAAGATTATTAATTCAATGAAATGCTTAATGTTCAAGGTATTTTAATCAAAATCATAGGCTGTGTGGCAAGAAATGGTATTTGATACGATCTTTTTCAGCGCTTGGCTATTTTTTTGACAACATGTGGGCTGCACCCAAAACAAAAGCAATAACCATAACACTATTTATTCATTAATTTAAAACTATCGAGTATCAAATTCTCTTTGACTTCAAGTATCGAGTTGATATTTCGAAGACGTTAAATTAATCCAAACCACGATTGTTTAGTATCCCTTTAATATTGGTCTTATCAATTTGATATTGCAATTGTTATGCTTGCTTACTCTTATGAATTTAATATTTCTTTTTCAAGTTTGTAGTATCAATTCACTACTCTATATACTGCCAATAAATTTGAAACATAACCGTTTAAAAACTGTTTACTTTATTTTGAACTTTACCAAACTAGAGTAAATAACCTAATGAAATGAAATTGTCAAGTAATGGCACCTCACTTCAGGAAACATTATTTTCTCCCGTTACATGCTTGACAGAGAGCAAAACGCTTCTTCTGCAGCTGTCTTCGTTTCGAACTTTTCGCATTGGGCGTCATCTTGCAAAGCGCAGAAACAGCTATACCAGCACAGTGGCGTGATAATTGTTCAGACTAAAGAGTAACATTTGTAATTTACATATTTTCTCAGAAACGACGACAACATTATGTATATTTTTAAAACATTATTTTAAACCAGCGAAGATCAATATGAACCTGAACTTTTTTTCTCTGTGTGCTTACGCGTATCGAATTAATATTCTTAATATTAAATTTAATCCTGAAATGTTAATTTAATACTCTTTAGGTTTATATTGATGCAAATAATATGATACTGGTTTTATTCACGCGTATCAAATTGATATTGATAAACAATATTTTGGGTGTACAAATATCTTACCTCTTCATCTTTCTGATTCAGTTAAACTTTTGCTTTTTAGAAAGCAGTTCGACCTAAAACTCCACTGTGCGTCGCCTTTTTTTTGCTAATTGCAGTGAAGCTTCTTTAACTTGACCAACTTAAAAATTGCCTTTGTGGTAGCCACTCAGCCTGTTGACTGCCGTTCAATTTGGTAGCCACCGCCCGAACAACAACAACAATAGCATCAACTATGCTGTTGTGCCAAAAGAATCCAGAACCAAGAACAAAAAACAAAAACTCGTTTCTATAGCTGTACATAGTTTTCATTTTGTTTGTGGGCCAAACCAGCGGCGCCATTAATGACAGCCTCAGAAACTGACCCGTCCAGTGGACAGGCCATCGCATTTGTTGTGCCTACCAGAGTGGAAATTCTACAAAATGGTAACTTATTATAGTTTTGTACCAAGTTTCTAAAAATAAATATTTTTTTCCTAAAATTCTTTCAAATGTTCAGCGACTGCGAGGCACATTTCCAATATTAAAAGCAACGTTGGTTATTGGGCTGAAAAAGCAGTCGAATTCAGTTACTAAACAATAATATTGTGCAATTTTCTCAAAGCTTACTGGACTTTTATAAAATTAAAACACTTAATAAGGAAATACAATTTTACAATGGAAATAAAAACAGAAATTTGGTAACGAGTCCATGAAGTTGCAGGCTATCATCTATCCTCCTTAACATTAGTTTTTTTTACCTTTTTTTAATGACCCACGGTCAATTTATACCAAAATCTTCTGCTGTGCAAAGTTCTGTTCAGAATAATTTAGTTAACCTTCAGTTGACTTCCCTGTAAGTAATGTTTTTTCTTTTTTTTTTTTTGATTGGTTCCACCCTACAAAAATCTTTACAACTTGCAATTAAGCATAAGTGAGTTGGTCTTAAGCTCTGGCTCCTTCGTCTGTAAGTTTTTTAGTTTGTTTTTTTTTCACTCTGTCTCTACTTTGCGACCAACTATTTATGGCGCTAGCATAACAGAGATCCGTAGCCGGCGCATGTACTTGAAGTCAGCCATAAACAAGTTGACTACAAAAACCACAACCTTGGCTTTGATGCTCAAAGCTTCAGGCTCTTCTTTGGCATTGCGTGTTGCGCATGCGCATTGCGTTTGGTATTAATTTTGGTGTGTTGTAGCAGCCGCCGGCTGCTAATGTTATCCACTTCAATTTGCCATATTTATTTTGCCTTTTATTGAAAATAATGACTGAGTGAATGAGTGATTGAATGGCTGACTGACTTGGCTCCATTTGCTTAAGTTGAATTTTCGTTTATAATTTAGTTAGTGAGCCTTGAAGGCTGAAGGTATTCATCAAGTTAATTTTTTGTTTGAACGGAGGAAGCTCGCTGATAGCCTTGCCAATGATAAGCCAACTCATCAAGAACTTTATGCAAATCAGAAACTTAAATTTTTATAGAATGACGCAATTGAAAAATCTTTTATTAAATAATAAAAATAATTTGCAATGAGTAAATCATCTTCGAAATGCAATTGCTTATGAATTGCCTTATGGGCAACCAGTTTTGAACCCCTGGGCTCGCTGACTTCTCTTAATTTATGCTACGCTTCATTTACTCGTTTTGTAGCATAAAAGTAATTAAAAAGCCTTGACGCATGTTAATTAACAAGAAGAGATGAAAAATCATCTTTATGTTTTACGGCAGACTAAAATTTAATAAATTGTTGTTCTTTTTGACGCCTAGTCATAAGCTTACAAGAATGCCTAATGTAAAATATGGTGATTAATTAATGATTACGACTCAAAAATAAAGAATGAAGTTGTTGTTTGTAAAATAATAACTTGTTAAAAGTACCAGCCTCATTAAGCTGAAGTCTGATGTATGATTGCGTTACGTGATTTGAGGTCGTTCAATCATCTTGTAGATAGGTGCTATTATACAAAACAATTAATGGCCGATTCCACATCTTTTATATAGAGGTATCTGTTACATAAAACACATAGCATATGTCTAGGAGATGCGAAATCACCCTTTTAACTGTTACTAAAACATACATGCATGTTCGCAACTCCACTACCTTTGGAAAATAAATGCAATTTCTCTTCGGTTTAGTGGTTTCAATTGCTCTCATTTTACTATTCGTCCAAACGAGGTTGGATACATCTGGCCCGCTAAATTCGCTTTTTACACATACACGACCCAAACGCATGCCGTAATAATTATGCAAACAGCTTTTCTGACACTGCCCAGCGTTCGAAGAAGCACTTTTTGGGCTCGCTCTTGTTACACTAGATGCATCAGCGAAAATGGAAGTGTTTCGTTTTTGCTGGCACTTCCAAATTCAGGACACATTTTACCAAAAAATTCTTTGTAAGTCAATTCAATAATTAAATGTCAGTAAAATTTCACTAACAATTTCTAAATTGATCACAAAATTAAGGAAATTTACTACATGTCAGTGGTGCCCAAACTCACACAATCAATCTTTGCACTTGTGTGCGTAGCAGCGAAATACGAAGTAAACGTCATGACGTCAAAGAAACAAATGCTTCGTGCCGAAAGCATGCGTCGTGAGAGAGCAAGCCGCCGACCGTGATATTTATAGAACACACGTACTCTCTTTTTCTATGCGTGTGTCGGCTGCGACGCCGGCAGAACTATGAGTTCCTATCTCATAGGATAGGCTTTTGGCATTTTGGGCTCCAATGCTTTGTGTACATCTAGCTACTATACGAGTGCGTAATTTGGCAATGCCTTTTCATTCTACCGATCAGCATGAAATGCTTTTCAAAACAAAAACTTTATGATATTGTTCTGAGAAGAAACGAATCAATTCCACTTTCGAAAAGTTGCCGTTAAAGTGGTATTGAGAACATGTCTAATTGTTATATTTGGCAGATGTAAAATCGGCCCTCAGTGTTGGGTTAAAATATGTAAAATTGATCATAATTTCCTCAGTTCAAGAGCTTACACTGCGAAGAAGAAAGGCCATAGAATAAAACCCGGTGGACGAAGTCGCTCGAACACCTGGCAGACACAAAGAAAATAAAAAATTAATATCGGTAGAGAAGGGGAAAGCATACGAAAAAGCTGAGGAGAACTTCAAGCGACGGCTGACAACAGAGTTCAGTAGAACTAGAAGATAAAGATGCAAAAGTCACCCCAACCATCCATAAGAACGATTATCCTAATTTGCGTCATCATTTAAAAGCCCACATGCCAAGCCATAAATATTTAAACTCTTTGAAATTTCCACAAATTCATAAAAATTGATTTTAATGAATTGAATCATGCCTCATTTTATTTTCAGTAATTTCATATAATAAACGTTATTTATCCACAGATTAGTCATGATTGGCTTCGCACCACCCCACCATAATCAGAGCTTTAAAAAAAAAACACTTTACTAAGCATATTTGAAAATAATATAGGCATTAAAAAAAATCATAAAATCTAGCCAAGTGTGGAACACCTGCAGTCAACCCCCAAGCAACTATGAGTCTTCATGCTAAACCACTTCTATAAGAATTACCACAAAAAAAGAAGCAGTTTCAATTTTCCTCCTTTCCCCCTCTCTCTCTCTCTCTCTCTCTGGTATAAGCATTTTGATTTATTGAAGACCTTGCCAAGTACATCAAAATCATGTTAAAACACATGGCGCACTTAACGTTGAAGATGCGGAGATGGTGGAAGCTCACACACACACGAGGCAGCTCTGGAGGCACAGATAAGCGCACCAAAATGGGCTTAAAGTGACAGAAAATAAAACCTTAATGAGACTGGGTAGAAGGCAAACGGAGAACACAGAAATTGTCACAGTTCCAATAGCGGAAGAGTAACTCTGTCTTTTTTTTTTTTTTACTTGCTTCATTTTACGAGCATTAAAATAAAGGAGACAGACACACGCAAGAGGCCACTTAGGCCAAAAATGTAACATCTCGCGGTCTAAAGATATTCAACTTGCAGATTCTTTGATAGATTAAACCAGACCATGGCTTCAGCTATTCGAGACTCTCTTTCTCTCTATCTCAGATGCAATTCTCGCGCATGACAGGCGTTGCGAGACTATCGATTACCATCGCGCATAGCTTTCTGTGAGTATTTTTTAAAAATAACTATGCGCCCTTAAATGGACACTCATTAGGCTGGTTCAAGTTTCACATTCCCCATTGATGATGCTGACGATGATAATAATGATGGGAGGACATTAAAAATATCTCAATAATGCAATAATGAATGAGCATATGAAATTGCATAGCGGCTCATTCGGATTCTTCAATCAACATTTTCCAAGACGCTTTTAGCATAAATGTGGCTGAGAAATTCCGATTAATAAGAAGAAGTAAAAGAGTGGAGTCGAGTTTCTTTCAATCTCTTGGCCTGTGTGCTGGTCATTTTTGCACAAGAGAAAGGGTCCATCTGTTTCGAAGAAGAGCGGAATCTGTTCCAGGGGTCATTCGGGGTCATCTTTTATGTTATCAGTTGTAGCGATATTTTCAACAAATCGGCTGCTACGGGGCCAACCAATTTCTTAAAGGCGACAGAGTGTCAGAGGATAATTATAGCATAAAGTTGCCATTGGAACCGTTGGAAAATGTAAATCTAGTTGGAAAAACTTACTTGTTTTCAATGGTAGGGAATTTATACTTTCCAATTATGAATATTATGATAATATTATTATCTTTTTCAACAAATCTGTATGAGTGATTGGAGCTGGGTGAACTGGGACTGGAACCACCACAGCCACTCTCTCCTTAAACGATGTGTAGAGTCGACTGGGTTATCAGGGAAGTTGACGCAGAATACTGGCTTGTATATCCATGATATAATGCGTGTGGTTGCTGGTGTGCGGAGGCTCAAGAGGCTGAGTGTTTTGGTTGCTTGACATCTTGATGGCCAGATTGTTTCGGAGGAACTTGGAATCCATATATTTTTGAAATGTTTGAGCGACTTCTTTTTGTAAGTTTGAACATTTACTTGATGTATAGACGTGAAGATTTTAGTTAAGTTGCCTAAATGTCAATGGCTGATGTAGATGCTGGACATAAGTGACTGAGCGAGTGTTGATCCGCTAGCCACCGGTCTCTTTTTGACAAGGTGGAGTGGACTGGGTCAAGGGTTCTCGAGTGGTTATTTAAGCCAGGCTGAAGATCCTCCTTAAACTCTGATATGACTTCTTCATGTATGATCGTTTTGTTGCTGCGAACAGGTCGGGACCATTGTTGATGAGTTAATTTAAACTTTTTTTTATCGGTTGTTGTTGTTTCTCGGCGTGCTCATATGAGTGTATGATCGTATGTTTTGTTGCTACGCGAAGGCGCCGTTGTATGTGTATGTTTCCATCGAATTTCACAATTTGTTGAAGAAATTGGATGGGCACAACCACTCCAAGGTGGTCCAAGATTCGAATGCGCAAGTCCTGGTTGGAGCGTAGCTTTCTCAGCGATCCCAAGTTGTGTGCTGCAGAAGCCGTCAGCATGTTTGTGTGTGTATGAGGGCGAATGAGTGTATGCACTTCTTGATGAAACCGTCTGTTGTATTGTTGGAAATTTAATTATGTGAATTTGCTTATTGTTTTTTGCACATTACACTGTTGTTTCTGGTGGCACCCGTTGTATGTGAGTATCGAGAGCTACAGATTTTCGTCAAAATTACACGATTTATATTGAATAGTGTTCAATTGTGCTGCCGTTAAGAATGAGTATAACACAGAGAGTAAAGTGTGTGTGTGAGTAAAAGATGTAAGATACACAAAAGGCTTGAGTTGTTTTAAGTGATGTGTGAACTAGTTGGATTAAGTGGATCTGAGAATCCAGCTGGATGAACTGAACTAGTTGGATTAAGTGGATCTGAGACTCCAGCTGGATGAACTGAAACTGGAAACGCCATACGATAAGTAGTGGCGCTATTGTTGAGTTTGAGACATAACTCAGCTAATATAGTTCAACAATAAAATGAAATTTGGGAATAAAAGTCATTTGGAAACTTTATTTATACAAATTATACAGTTCGGTCGAGCCGTGGCCAACTTTTTCCCATTTTTAAATTTTAACTCAAATAAATTAAGTTCTCCATGTAAGACTGACATCCAAGGTCTGTCATTTCAGTGCCCTATCTGACCATCAAGCTCAAATGTACATCAGTCATTTCAGCTATGATGGGGATGGGGAATATGGTTTCTCCCCCACTGGTAGCTCTTATCAACAGACGCGCAGACTTTTCACTGGGGAGAATATATAAGTAAACACACAATGGCAACTGATAAATGCCAGCCAAAGAGTAGCAAAAAACCAGACAACAACAAACATCAGTTTGGATGCACTCGGCTGTGAAATGAAAGTAGCCGAGACAAAACAAGCCAACAAAGCAATCCAAAGTTACGACTTTGTCCAATGGAAGACTGCAGCTGGCAACTGGTAACCAGCAACAACTGCATCTGCATCTGCACTTCCCTCGTTCTGAGGGTTTTATCACCGAATGTCAGGCAAGCGGCGAGACAAGCGCATCAAATGCTTTTTAGAAAATTTCACTATCACATTTCCTGTTACACAGTACAAGCGGGCTCTTTGCTTTGATATTATTATTTGCAACAAGTTAATTGTTTTCATTGTACTTATATAATGGCAGACACGAGACTCCGACTCCCCATTGGAGGCGGCAGGCAACAGGCGTTCAGTCTGTAGCCAAGGTAAGAACGAGCCGAGAGGCTGCAGTCAAAGATGCAGACGCGGGATTAGATGACAGATTAGTTAAATGCGCATGAAATGAGCGGCAGCCGAAGCAGTAACCTCGCGTTTTGAAGGCCTTGCCTCCACCTTTATAGAATGCTTCCTACTTGGCTCTACAGCCTGGCCTTATGACCATATGGAGGAGGAACAACAGCGGAGGTAGCTTCTTCTTCTATTTCAGGTGTTGCCGTAATGTCTTCATTTCATAATCAGGCGTAGCAATTACCTAGACAGGTAACAGCCTGACTTGAAGTTGAGCAAATTGCTTTTATTAATAGGCGTTGGTAATTGTCAGTTACATGCAGGTGATTAGCTAATGTTCAGGTTAAGGTTAACAGTGTGTGAGTGTGTATGTGGAAGGGGAAGGAACTCTTATTTATTTCTATACTAAAAAATTATACATTTATTATTTGCACCCCTTACTTACTTTAAACTTCATCCAAGTTCAAAGCTCTCATCTGAAGTACTTTATTTAATTCTGAAATTCTTTATTTTAGATCTTAAATAAATTGCTCTATGAATTTTGGTATACAAATGTCTTGAATTAATCACAATACATTTTTGGAATAAAGTGTGAATTCAAGAAATAAGTTCAAATAAATTTTTAATTTGTTCCTTAAACCAGTTCTGAAATTCTTCAAAGGCGTTAATTTAAAAAAAAAGGTGTACTAAAGTCGTAAAGTGTACGTAACAAGCTAAATTTTATAATCTCCGACCCTATAAAGTATATATGTTCTTGAATAGCATCAACAGCCGAGCATCAACAGTAGCTAGGTTCTTACCTTGAGTACGAATCGTTCTTAAATTCGAAATTTACCGTTAAAAATTCAAAAACAGAATTTCAAGAAATTCGCTCTTGGAATCGAGATAAATTCGTTCTCAATTTGGTTCTTAAAGGCAAGGCGAGAAAGAGGTATCAAAGTAAAAGAAAATAGCATACAAAAACAAGCAGTGTGTATTAGCGTTAAGTATGATTTGTACGAGAGGTTTCGCTGATAACAATTAGCCCAGTGAGCTAACGCGCCTTCGTCCGTGTGTTCAGTCTTGGAGTTCCCGAGTAAGTAAGTTTCAATCAGCTTAGACCAACACCACACATCGCTCAGTCTGGTCGCTCTTGTCTCTAAACAACACTTTTACAGTACTTTTGAAAACGAATGCTCTCGATTCAAGAGTGAAATTCTCGACTTGTTCTTTGAGTGTGCTTATTTTGAGCTTTAAAAGTTCTTTAAAAAATCCCGAATCGTGCTTAACATATCCAAAAAGTTCGTGATATGGAAGAATTTTTTAAAAACGCTCTTGAATCAAGAATCAGGAATTCGTACTTTAATCAAGAATTTACTGGCTTATTGAAGTCTTGAAACTGGAAATGCTTGATTTTAGTACGAAAATTCTTGATTTTTCTCTCAGTGTAGAAGAACTAAAACAATTGGAAATATAGACTCCTATTTTATGGCCCCGTCAATAAATAATGTAAAGTAACCTAACGTTTTGAAACTTATTTTTATATTCGCAAAGTCCCTCAAATTTTCGTTAAGATTGGATTCCGAATCACAGGAATACTATTAATTATTTATTTCCCTGAGTAACGTGAATATCGACGTCGGTGGATCAAAATTTAAACTTACATTTATATTAGTAATATCAATAATCTCTGAAATTTTCATCAACATCGGCAAAAAAACAGCCGATTTAATTAATTTTGCAAAGTTTTCGACTGTCCCCCCTCAGGAACGCAGAACGGCTTTTAACATTTCTTTCTTTTTTGCGTATAGTTGGAAGTTATAAGAAATATTTGCATTTCATATTGCACACTTACAGGACTCACAAAATTGATTTCTTCTTAAGGACTTATTACACTGTGCAACACTAAAAAGTTGATACGGTCGAGACCAAAAAATTCTGAAAGGGTATGATAGTAGTACAAAAACCTTCCGTGGGTTTGGTCTGGTTAGCTGCCGATTTCTTTCTATAGCACTTTGAAGTTTTAAGTATATGATTGGGACTTGTAACTCCCTATCTCGTAAACTATTTGGAATTTCGCTTTGACGTCTGAAAAGAAGTTGTTGCTCTTGACTTGGTTTTCAAAACATTTCTAAGTAACAAGTCAAAATAGTCACATCTTTAAACTCAAAATTGCAAAAATGTCGTATAATCATCATGTTTTCCCCTCATTTTGTACTGTTTTTCAACTTTTTCTTGAAAACTATAACGAATTTGACCAAGCAATGAAGGACGAAAAAGTAGCATAGACTAACGTAAACAATCGATACCAACTTCATTCGAATGGTCCTTCATATAGTTAAAGACCCTAAAAGATTAATAATTTCAACCAAATCTCGAAAAAGTACAGTTTTTGGTAGAAATTGGCTAACACTGTTTTGTATTAAATCAATAAAATTGTCAAAAAATATAACTTAAAAATGTAGCTAAAGAAATTTAATTTATTTACTTTTTTACCGATAAAATTCGTTTTTTCGAATTTTTTTGACAGTTTTTCATGCTATATCAAAGAGTACTTAAATGAAGTGTGTTCGTACTAACGGTTTGTTTATTTTGGTCTAAGCAACAACTTTTACCTACATTACTTGTCCAAATTTGTAAAGGATTTCAGGAAAAAGTTGAAAAACTGAAAAAAAGTTGTGAAAAATTGATTTTTTTGACATCTTTGGTAATTTTAAGTACCAAGACGTAAATTTTTTGATTTGCTACTAAGAAATGTTTTGTAGGCCAAGCCAAGAGCAACAACTTTGCTAAAGACACAAAAGCAAAGTTCAATATAGCTTACAAGATATGAAATCATTAATCATACACTGAAGCTGAAAAGTTCAAAGGTCAATAAAATGAAAACGGCAGCTAATCAGACCAAACCCATGCAGCCTTTTTATACTACCATCACACCCTTTCAGAATTTTTTGGTCTCGACCGTATCAACTTTTTTGAGTTCAAAAAAGTGTCACAATGTTATAAGTCAGCGATATTTATTTACCTTAAGTTTAGAACTTATAAAAATTGTTATTATTATATCTAAAATAATATCTTAGTTTCATTAGAAATACAAATTTCTAAACGTTTGCAGCTTAAATTCAATTCAAACCAAAAAACCAATTTGTGGTGGCAATTTTGCGGCTTTTACAATTCTCTGACCTTTGTCTTTTGTAATGACTTCTATCATAAATTTATTATAATGACTGCTTACCCATTATATGTATTGGTCCAACACTCACTTTTCTTTCACCCACCTCCCTCCCCCCTTCAGCAGCATTCTAAATCGAGTTTCCTGTGTTGGGCAAATGAACCGCAAGAAAAGCAAATTTCTTGCCATGAGAAACCTCTGGAATTTTTATATCTAACGTCTTGCGTTTGATCAAAGTGGCAATTTGCCATAAAATGCAAGTGGCAATTGAATTGTATTATTCGGATTACATTTCTTTCTTGGCGATCTTCTCAAGCCTCTGGCTAACACTCACGCATGGGGTCTGGTTCTTGGTATGTTGAAGTGTGAGAAGCTTGTAAATGAGATCTTTGGATAATGCAGATACTGTAATTTGCAGCTGAATTATGTGGAAAATTATGTTTTGAAAATAATTTTTGTAGATTTTATTTTACTTCACGACCTGCAGTAGTTTGTGTGGCAAAGGAAAAGCCATTTTTCAGCCAAATGGAATATAAATTGTAAATTTTCTTTAGCACTCCCGCTGCCAATTTATCGATTTATTGTGCATGTTTATTATAAATAAATTGACTAACTATAACGGTGATGAATTTCTTAGTTACTTAAAAACTGTAATGGTTATGACCATAACTTTTTTAATCACCTTAAAAACTGATTTGGTAATGGCTGTATCAATTTACAGCTCTGCTATAAACTAAAGACATAAATCAATTTATGTAAAACGCAATAAATGCAAAGCACACACTCGATAATAAACTACTACCACACTTCTGTTAAAGTATTCTAGTCGCTTGTGTTGTATATTTGTATAACATTTTATGCACATTGTTCATCCTGTTGTTCTTCACGGTGCTTTGGTTTTCCGGTTACCACAAAACACAACGCACAAACAAAATACAAAATCGCAAATGTTTTTTTTTTGTGCTTTTTTGGTGGATTTTCGTTTTGGTTCGTGATGCCATTGTATTAATCCTATCAGCAAAGGATTTTCATTGAGAAGAAGAGCAAATAGACAGATAGTATTGTCACAACTTGGCAACAACCAAATCAATGAAGTGGAAGGCAAATCCTTCGAGTTGTAGTGTTTTTTTTCTGTATTTAAATGTAAAGATAAATATTTGTTGAATTGTGCATAACATTGGTCTGTGTTTATTTGAATCTAATGAAGTGTAAGCGAATCACATTAAAAGATAAATATTTTTATTGCCGAAAAGGGAATATGGTAAACGAGTTGATATCAATGGGACGTATGAAAGTAGGTTGAACAAGATATATCGGATCTGTGACAAAGCAGAGCTGCAATCAATTGGAAATTTGTTTTTAAAGCATGTGAACAGAAACAGGTTTAAATGCGTTACGGAGTTTTACTCTGTTGATATAAACGTCAAAATAAGTACCCACTGGTTCTAGTTAGAAATTGGGTTTTGGGGGTATTGATGTAGTATCGTTACGAGGTATCAAATAACAAAGTACAAATCTGCACAAAGAGGGGAAAAACCAAGGTGAGCACAGCCGTTAGCAAAAACGGTCCTTTGTAAGTATATGTTCATTGAAAATATATAGTGCAAGGCTCTCACTTCAAGAACAATTTTTTGAGAACCTAAAAACTTGATATCAGTTTATATTGTTCTGTTTTCAACAAAATTCTAAACTCAACCAGGGCAAAACAAATTTGATTGATTTTGGATCAGTTTATAAAGCGTATCCGCACATTTCGCGGCTTCGGAGAAATAGGGTATTTTGGAAGGGAAGGAAGACAACAATATTAATTTACACGCGCTGAAACAATCTTTAACGACCTACTACTAATCTAAGTGTTAAATCCTTACGAGAAACACAGCACAATTTTTCGGGTCCTTCGAACAAGGTATGGAATGGCGTGCTAGCGCATTGAGCTGTTGCACACTTTTTTAGTATCAGCTCTAGAGGGCTACTTAGCATCAGCTCTAGAGGGCTACTTATGCTTTTTTGTGAGGTCGTTGAGCTCAGTTAAATTGTGCTCATTTCAAGCATATTTAGAATTGCTAAAATTTGTGCTTAAAATTTTTAAGAAATTCTCATTTTGTGTTAATGTCAAGTTATTTTCTGAACAGGATATTTCCTTTTGTGTACAAATACAAGCTTTACGCTTCTCGAAATATTTATTTAAATATATCAATTAATCAAATTTACAAATTTCTTTATTCACATCTCTAGTTACCAACCCCGACACATCTTCTGTAATAACGCAAAACTTTCCACAATCCAATGCAAATCTTCTTTCTTCTTCCAACTAGATTCAAACTGTGCTCTCCATTTCATTTCATTACAATCAACATGACCCAACAAATCGTCCTTTAAAAGTGGCCTGCCACACTCACAAACTTACTGACTCTTCCCTCAATTGCTTTCCACCAGCAGACACGACCAACAAGTGATATTAAATGTAGCTATTAAATGGAACAGGACTCAGCCTCAGTGCAGTCAGTTGAGCAAAAGACAGAAATACAACGAAAATGTACACAAAATTGAAGGCAGCGAATTTTTGCGCGCATTCTGCACGTGTTGCTGCCATTTGCCATTTGGTTTACCTTATGCATAAATAAATAAATGTAGGGGGGCGTGTGTGTGTGTGTATGTTGAGTGACTTTTAGCGCTTGCTTTTTGTTGCCTACTTTAAGACATCGTCTTCGTTGCCATCATCATCATCATCGTCTTCTTGACTGTCTTTCTGACTGGTGTGCTGTCATCAACATTGTTTTGTAAACGCACTTACTGTACTTCTCATATTATATTCACGTAGCGTGTAAGAAACACAAATTGTTTCCAACTTTTCCTTTAAGAATGCATTACATAAGGCAAATGGAAAAATCTTATTTAAAATTGTCTGTCAGTTGTTAAGGGAAATATTGTCTTTAACCATTTAATTAAATAATATATGAAGTTTAAATAGTTTTATTTTTGAAATCATGAAATAAAATATTTAACAATTATCAATTGAAGCGAGATTATCCATTATCACTGGCGAGATTTAGTAGTCAGTTGTGGCTAAGGCTAGGTACTGAGGCGCTGAAAATTTTGTCGGAGCCCATCTAATTACATTACTTAGGAAATTCGCTCTTAAAAATTGTCAGAGCAAGTAATGAGCAACCAACAATTCGCTACGATAATGAGCCTGGAGATGCCAACTCGTTTTCTCGAAAACCGCTGATAAACTTTTGAAACTTTTTTAATAATTGTCAGAGAGTAAGTTAGAGTTAAGCACAATGACAAAAAAAGAAGACTAAAAATCCAAACAACAATTATTTGTAGAGCTGCAAGGTGTACAAACAAGTGGAGCTAATCAAAGTGGAAGGGTCGCAACCATTTTTATTGCATTTGGAAAATAATAAGCATTTCGATACAGGCAGCTGCTTCACTTGTGTTGGAGAATCTTTTTGAGTCCAAACCTCCACAGCCCTAAGCCTTTGCAGTCTACACAGCCCCTTATAGTAGTGTCTCCTCCGGCTTACTGAGGTAGCTTCCGTTGCTCCTGCCGTTACCATTTCATATTATTAGTAGAAACCGCTTTTTATTATGTAACGTTTTTACCATACATCTGTCTGCCATTCATTTCTAAAAATAAACTTAATTTCCTCTTGCATTCTTTTTCCAGGTATGTTTACAACTAGAACACCTCACTATCTGCTAATTAGTTACTCTAATTAAGTGCTAATCATGTAAGTCAACACTTGAAACAAGGAATTTCATTATGCCAGTATCGTAAGTATCTGCAATTGTTCCTTGACCCTCGTCTCGCCACGAATCGACCCAACCCCAACTGCCTGCTCGATTGCGTCATTGGCCAAAGAGCTGGAGCCCAATCAATTAATGGCCAAATCACATAATGCATGTAAACGATAATGAAAATGACATTAGCCAGGGCCACCACCATACAAAAACAACAGCAACAACATCAAGAGTCACAGATGCAAATACATTCCACAGGGAAAGCGATAAAAAAACGAACGTAATTAATGAAATTACAGGCAGCGTGTGTCTGTGCGGGCTTCGTGTTATATTTTCCAGCTACTATTTTGCGTGTTCTTCTTTCTTTTTTCTCTTATTTTTTTTTTTTTTTTGCGGGCCACCAGATAATCGATTCAAAACGCACACCTGCCCTCAACACGCCCCCAATATTGGTGGGGGCGTGGCATTTGCGCCTAGTTTCCGTTTTTGTCATGTTGTCGCTCATTATGCGCATTAATGTCGCCGCATTTGCATTTGACATGGCCCAATGAGTATTTCGGTTGGGGTCCCCACGTGGGGCGCCAAAAATATTTATGGTTGTGTGATGATAGGTAAATGCAGCATATAATGTGTACCATTGATTGATTACAAATCAATGGAAACAGTTTTAGTGAACGTTTTGGACGTTGTGTGAGGGCATGAACACTACACACAAAACCGAAGTATTAAAAGACACCGAATTATTTGCTTAAGTTATAGGTAGTTCAATGTTTTCTTAAGTCCAAATCAGCATTCAACTAATTTATAGAATTTTATTTTGCTTATGATACCACAAAATCAATTAAAAGTTAGTTTGACATATTTCTTATTCATCAGCCCCAAAATCTCTTTTCCGCTTTATTTACATTTAATACTTTTATCCGTGCCATTTCATCATTTTTCCTTCCTGTATTTCTTTTTTTGGGTGTTGCGCTGAATTTATTGGGTTTTGTGCTTCATTTCTTTATTTTCGGTCTGGTCGCGTGTCACAAGCGTCCTTAAATAGGCAGCGCAAAGAAAATAAGTGGAGAACCAGAATTGGAATTGGGTAGTACTACACCCTCGTAGTACTTTATGGCGTGTTTGTTTGCCTTTCGCTTTTGTCGCCGCTTGTGTTTTTTTCTTTCGCTTTCATTTGGGCCTTTTTCTTTGGCTTGGGCTGCCGCTTCATTAGTGCCAATGCACTTCGCGTCCGCATATCGAGAGACAAGTTGGCAGTCACCTAATGCCGCAGCGCTCCCAAATGTGTTACGCGTCTATGAGGTCAAAACCAATCGATTTTCCTTTTTTCCCCATTTTCATTTCATTTTCTTGATGTTCTGGTTTAGTTTATAGAACTCACGTGCAGCAACTAAAGAAATTTATGAAAACATCTCTTAAAAATAAACGCGTCATACCTGGCGTATGAGTAATGGATGTTTGTAATGCGGTTGCTTGCTTGGCAATTTTAATAAGTTTTAGACTAGTTAATCTAAAACAAGCACACACACATTGGGGATTTCATTTTGACATCGTAATTTTTAGACCCAAATCGACCACAGGGAAATTACGGCTGAAATAAAATGTTTAATTAAAGTGTGTAAACTATGAGTCAGTCTGAAACGGGAAGAATATAATTAAGATTCGTTAGTATTATTTAATGATTAAATTAAGTCGTAATGATGCTTCGTATGGCCAAAAGTATGTGTATCTCTCTATTGTTGTATTATTGTATCTATTGTTCAATAAGTTATTGCGTATTCAAATCAGTCATAAATATTATAAACGAATGATTTACATTTTTTAGTTGTATGAAATGTGACTAAAGCAAATTTTGTTATAAGAATATAAAACCCGTTCTGCTTCTTGGCGTTGGCCACGTATTTAGGATTTATTTTTAGTATTTGGCTATATTTAGTTGACAGCTAATTAAAGCTCAGACTACGAGTTATTCAAGGCTGTTGGGAATATGCAAATTGTCCCTATACGCATGGAGGCTTAACTATAAGAAAATTGAATACGTTTGGTCATGAAATGTGCCTGTATGATTTATTTGTATGAAAGCTGCAAACTAAAACCCAAGCGAATAATGGTTAGGGTTATTGGCAGATAGTTTTTTGGCTCTTCTTTATATTTGGCACGATATTTATATCTACTATGCTTCTAGTGCCCCCCAGTCGTTCCTGCTCTGTGCGAGGTGGCACCAGTTGTTCACACCAAGCATGGAAATGTAATTCCGCACCTGTTCGTTCCATCTTAGTGCCTTCTTGTCTTTTCCCAATTCTTTCGTATTTCGGTTGTTGACCATTTTTGATGGAGCTTGTTCGTTCACACGGATAACATGTCCTAGCCAGCGCAGCCGCTTTTGTTTTATGCGCTTGACTTTTCCCCATCATTCCTTCGGACGCGAAAAACATCGCGTACTTTCAAAGGTCCATACATTTTCCGTAGAATCCTTCGCTCAAAAGCGCCAGTGATTCTGCGCCGTTTTGCAGGACAGGGATGATGAGCGACTTTTATAGCGTTATTTTTGATCTTCAAGCGAGGTCTCTGCTCTTGATCATCGGTTTGCCGGAGTGATTTTTGTTCGGATTTCCAGGCTGATGTAGTTGTCATATTATCGTTCCAAGGTAGACTATATCCTCTACAACTTTAAAGTTGTACTCTCCCATTGTGACAGATTGTCCAAGACGCGTAGACTTCTGTTTCTATTTTGTCCTCGTTTACCGCTAAGCTCATTAGTCTAGACTGTCACTCAATCTCTGAAAACGCCATGCATACCGCCCGTTCGGGTTTCCTGATAAGTTCAATATCATCGGCATATGCAAGTAGCATTACATCATTAATAAAAGTGGTGCCCCATCTGTTGGCATTGGCATATAAGATATCACCGTGCCTAAAACCTCTTTTGGTATCAAAAGGCTCGAAGAGATTCGTTTCTATTTTGACGGAGCTTTGAGTGCTCTCAACGTCATCATGCAACGGTATCGATGATATTTTCTGATTTAAAAAATATCAAATGATATTTAATATATCACTTTGAAAATATCGATATATCGATATAATTCATATACTATTTTTTTTCCAAAAAAATTGAGCAAACATAACAATATTTTTTATGAGATTTCAGTCTTGTTTGTATTAAATACTTAGGAGAAACAAGTCGCTCCGAAGGCACTGAGCTACCAGGGGTAATAAGATACCTTATGGCTATTCTGGATAGTCCCGGCATGGCCGCCTTATGCGAATTTAAGAGATTACTTTCCCATGATGTTTTGCGACTCTTGCATAAAAAGGTCTTTTTAAAATCGCAATCGAAAATGGGCTTCCATAAAGTCGACACACGGGTCATTTAAAGCTTGTTATAATAACTTTTCCGCAAAAATTACACTTGGCCGTGCCCTTTTTTATGTCGCTGTAATTTGCTTTTTTATTTATCAAATTTGAATCCATTTTCTCTTTGCGTCTTTTAAATGCGTTTGCGCTCGCTTTCCAAATCGTAGAGTGACCAACGCACAAATATAATAAAATATCCCAAAAAATATCGATATTCGATGTTTGGGCAAAAAAATATCACGATATAAATATATCAGTTTTCAAAAATATTATCGATATATTGATATTTTGATATATTTTCGACAACCCTAACACAGATAGTCTAACAGACAACAAAGAAATCAAAGCTAGCTGCTGCCAAAATGGAGTCTTACATTTTTTGATAGCTTAAACATGCCAGCATGCAAACAAATTGACAGTATATTATATACATACATAAATATAAAAAAATATGAGGATGGTAAAGATTTTGATTAGCTGCACTCTCTCTTTCTAGTTCGTTCTTTTTGCATTGTGCCCTTTAGCAACAGTTCGCAGCAATGTATGTTTGTAAATTGTTCATTGTAAATACTTAAAATAAATGTAAGTCTATCGAAATTTGAATTAGAAGAAAAAAATCCGGAGTTAACCCACATATTTTTGGTTCTGTTCCGAATTACCTGTTATGATTATACCCCAATGGGTTACGGTTATAAGAAAATATAATACCAATATAAAGTGTTTTAAGCAGTTAAAAGTTACGATCGTTAATCTCTGCTACAAACTAAAATTATGTTTAAAATAAAAATAGAGGCAGTAAAACGAGATTATGTTGAAAAATTATTAAAAACTTATAAATACGAGCGTTGGGAGGATAACATAAAAAAAAAGTTTTTATAAGATTTTTCAGCTACTAGATAATTATTCAAAACGGTGAAATCATAAAAATTATAATAGAGTGAATAATAAAAAAAAGTTTTTATAAAATTTTCAAGAGCTCCTAGGAGCCATATGCTAAGTGGGGCGAAAATGTGCACGATATGTCAAAAGAGGCGAAGTTGGGTTAACTAGGAGGGATAGATAAACAGACGACAATCAGCAATAAATGAATTCTGTTGTTGCGATCAAGAATATATTTATATGTGGTCGGAGAGATTCCTTAGCGTACAAACACGGCCATCGCTTTCCAAGGGTATAAAATAAAAGATTTGAAGAAATATCAACAAATACTAAACCATGAGTGACTATAGGCGAAGGGGTCTTAACAACATATGAACGTTGTGTTGTAACTAGAGGAAAACTAGGTGGAAAATCTTACAAACATGACTACAAATTTTTAACTGTCTGATTTAGACCACCGCCTTGTTTCCAAATTGTGGTCTGGTAATTAGTTGTTGGTTATTTTTATTCTTTTATTCATTTTAATCAGACTATTAAATACTTTCCCTATAAAATACAGTGTGAATGTAATGCATCAATCTTTGACAGGATCCAGCTAATAATAATAATAAAAAAAATGCACATTAGCCTATAATACGTTTATTATTAAAACAAATTTTAAAATTCTGCCACACATTGAAAATCCCTTATTCCTCAAGGGAACTCAGGCAAACATCAGTCAAACTTCCAATTGCTTTCACATTTCCCAAACAGCTCACGAAATTTTTGCACAAGCATTTGGGTAACAAAACCCCTCCCCCGCCAAAAACAAACTTTTAATTTCACTTTATTTTTTTTTTTTTTTGTGCGGCCTTTTCACCCATGATAATTTTAATTTATGCAAAAGGAAATTTAAAATTTGCCTCCAACTTGCGTGTCCGTTGTGGAGGCCTAAACAAACAAGAGGAGTTGTATTTTTATTAAAATTTATTTCAAGTTTTAATTCAAACTTTGTTAGATGAGAGTTAAGCTTGATTTGATATTTCCGTGACCGAAAGTCATTAAAATAATTACTTATTTGTATTTGTCTAGCTCATATTACAATGGCCATGATGAACAACTATCGGAATAACAAAATAAAAGTTGATTTAGCTGGAATATACTATATGTAGCTAAAGAAAAATAGAATTTATTCTTGGACATCTAATTGGAGGATTTCTATTTTTGCCCTGATTTCCTTTCAAATTACTTAAAATTAAGTAGCCATTTCAATTCGATTTTATGTCGCGTGAGACAATATCCAACTTAATGTGTGTTGTTATCTGCTTTAAGTGGCTTGCACCCTTGCCCATTTCTTTTAGTCATTCGGTTGATTTATTCACTGGGAAGGCCAATTTACTAGTTACTCTGATGTTTAGCCCTAAATGTGTATTTTGCGTTTTGACTACAGTCATTAATTAAAGGCATTTTCCTTGTTGCTGTCATTTAAGTTGTGGTTAATTTTAGTCACAGGCATTGACGAAGCTACGTAGCATGATTTGTGGGTGGAAACATCTGACGAATTATTGATTAGAAAATATTTTATGTGTTATGATTCTAGTACTTTAAATGATTAAACATCGATTTCGTTTTAAAGATTTCCGAAGTTCTACTGCCGGAATATTATGTTGTAGCATTAATGTGCTTACTGAACTAAAGAAATTTAAACTTATTTATAAATATTGTCTCTAAAGCTCGAAAAAGGCTCGGCTGTGAAACTTGGTACTTACATCTGCTTAATATTCATCTAGCCTTTTCTAAACAATTCCTTCAACATCAAAATATATGGATTTGCTTATATCTTTGCATAGAGCTTGAACTGTTTTCAAAATGAATCTGAAATGGGCCCTGCACCGTCTCATTGGTTTTTAAATTATGGTAAAACTGAGAATCTCCCACATAGCCGCATGGCGCATTATCCGGGTGCTAAAAACCAGCTGACGGTGGCTTAGAAAGTAACAACAATTACAAGAAATAGATCGCTGGTAAGCGGACTACTTGACAGGCCTGACAAGCCTTTGTGGAGTTCCGAGACAAGAAGTCTAAATACAGAAAGCTAAAGCAGGGAGTTCCCAAAGGTGGAGTACTCTCCCCCACTCCTCTTTAACTTATACGATGCCGGCATGCGACCACCACCACCGGAACTAAAGTTGGTCAGCTATGCAGATGACTGCACCACCCTCGGATCGGATAGGCACTACAATAAGGTAGTTGAAAGTCCTATCTCCTACCTCCCAACTGTCTCTGCATTCCTGGCTAGACGAAATCTGACACTTTCATCAGGAAAATCTAGCTTCACCTTATTCATTGCCTGTATAAAGATAGTGAACACGCAAACTAAAGTCACTGTGAATGGAGGCCAGATTTCCACTAACAAATACCCAAAAATACTGAGAGTGACTTTCGATAACCTGTTCTTCTTTGAGAGGCGCTCCGAAAACACGGCACACAAAGTAAGACAGAGAAACAGGGCGCTAAAGGCAATTGCTGGGAGTTCATGGGGTAAGGAAAAAGGGACGTTACTGGTGACATATAAAGCTATTGGCAGAGTTCTCTAGCGATCTCAAAACGCAACCCTGCGCACCATCACCGGATGCCACACCATAGCCCATGTAAGCCACCTACATGAAGAGGCCCAAATCCTAGGTGATCACAGCTGCATGCTAGCCAAACTGTTCTTTGCAAATGGTCTTGTAGAAACTCACCCGAACTACCAAGCCCCTCACGTTCCACTACCCCTTCGCACCAGCCATCAAGGCCTGAGAACACACCTGCTAGAAGTACTCTCACGTCAGAGAAGCTATTCACCAGAACACGGTGAATGAAGCTATACACCGCCTGAAACCTAACATTGTCCTGGGAGGTAGACCTCCTCCCAAGAAGCACCAGGACAACCTTGGCACAACTCAGGTCAGCATACTCGACGTTCCTGAATAGCTATCTGGCCAGGATAAACCAGACAATAACAGATGAATGCCCAAAATGTGGACTATCTCCACGTGACACGCCTCATCTGTTTAACTGCCCGGCTGACCCCACAATATCCACACCACTACACCTCTGGACACATCCTATACCTTGAGTTTCCCGATCTCGACAAACACTGGCAACCTACCACTCTAATAGCCATTTTTCATTTTAAACTTCTTTGCACAAATTTCTCTCTTTACCCACATTACTCTATTCCACATCCGTAACAACAACAACAAGCAATAGAGAAAGAAACTCAAGTATTGGATGGTGATGTGTGTGTGTGCTCGGATGAGTAGTAGTAGTAGTAGAGTATATTTTTGGCATATAACAGGCATGGCTTTATTAGCCGTGAGCCCAATGCCGATTCTTCATTTTTACAATTTGACAATTTTTGTTACTTAAAATAACTATTAAGTTCTAGTTCTAATTTAAGCATTTTACAATTCAATTAATCGAGCGGATGATGCGAGCGTACAAACGGCGCGTCAGAGTAAAGGCCTATGCGCGAACCTATAGTTATGCGCGCTGTGGGCATAGGCCATGGGCACCCCTTGTACAAAAATAAATGCTGTGTAATCCCTACTTCACTGCATTTCCAGTTGGTAATAAAAACTAAGAAACTTATTAAATTTGAAGAATCCCAACTATAAGCCAAGGGGCTCAAATGTAGTTAATGTTCAGAATCCTCCTTCTTTTCCATTTTGCACAGTTTCTTTTATTTCTATTTCTCAACATTAAACTTTTTGTTACCCAACCCACCAAAATAGATGCTGCTAATAAAAATTTAAAACAAAAATTTTAACAGCAATCTGCGGTAAAAGATTTCTCTGTTTAGCACTCAATCGACCAAGTTTAATGAGTTAATTTTAGCTTTAGTTGCTTTTCGATGTTGTCAAGATGAACAAGTGCCGTTAGATATAAAACCTGACAACCTGAGGATAGGATCACATTAAGCTATTGTTTTATGAGGGGACATAAATCATCTGAGTTCCACCTCAAATTTCTTCGCTGTAACCAAGCACACCCACTCGACTGGGGTTGGCGCATTACACAGTTATAATTCATTTCATTGGCATTTCCGATATAAATTCTGACATTTTATGAGTGTGTTTGTATGCTGGTTTTTGTTCTCTCCTTCGCACAACATAAACAAACTAAAGAGTAAACACAGTTTGACAGGCATTTAGGGCATTCATCAATTGCTCTTTGTTTCCTTGGCATTGTTGGTTCGCCTTGTCTGCTGTGAAATGTGTGGCTAATGTGACAGGCCCACTAGGAGATGACCTGGCCATTAGTCGCACAACATGCCAAAAAGTATCATCATTAAATGCACATAAAACTGTGCGATATCTTGAAGTCTTCCGCACTGTTGGCCGCATTATATTTATTAATGTGCAATTATCGATAATTATGTGCTTATCTATTACTTCTGTTTGGGTAGATGTTGGTTGCGGTCTTTTTTTCGTATTTGTATTTGTATTTAGTTTTGCAAATTGTGCAAATTATTGTGTTAATTGAAAGTCATGGGCTATTAGTCAATTGGGTACCGACCTATAACTATGATTTTGGCTAATGGTTCGTAAGTAAAAAAGTCGGTCAAGCCCGACGGTGCTCCTTTAACATAATTATAAATTCATAATAAGAATCCCTTTCCCTTACTTATTTATCCATCATCCACTTGAGCCAACTTTTGGCTACTTCTTTGAACCTCACATTAACCCCACCACCCAGCTAAAGTCCATCCATCCAACCAATCACTTCATCAATTGCTGCGCCAAAAAAAAAACTTTAAGCAACTGTTTTTCGCCCATCCTTATTTTCCAAGCGAAAAGTTCGTCCCAGAAAATACCGAATACTAAAATATGTACATAATAAGACATTCCTCAAGTCCTCCTCCTCTCTCCCTTTCTCTCTATGCAGACCAGCGCCATCTAATTAGACATAATAAGGCAGCAAGCAGGCAGAAAGAGAGAAAGAGGGGGGCGCAACATTTTTGACCAAAAGGTCTGCATACCACTCCCCACTGCTGACCAAAACTACAACCCAAACGATCGCACTACAGAGTAAAGTTTTCCGTCGTCGCTTCTCTATGCTATTAAAATATATTACAGCAGCAATTTCACTCGACTTTATTTTTGCGCCTTAGTCGGACCAGCAGCAACTCTGCCTGGTTCTCTTGCTTGGTGTATATAACTTAATTTTTATGGTCATGCAAGTCAATTGCAGTTTGGCATTTCTTCGATGATTTTTTTTTTCTTTTTTTCATGCTCCTTTTCTACATCGTTGTGGACGTCTCCCTCTCGTCATCTGTTTCGAGTTGTGTTTTTTTTTTAGTAGTGGAACGAAAAGTCGTAACATGAGACGCAGCAAATTGTTTGCACAAATGCCAAATGACTTTGGCTAGGGGGGAAACTATTGTTGGGGAATCGGAGCAAAGCTAAGCAAAGTAAGTAGAAGCGAAGGCGTTGACTTAATGTGGCTAACAGTGAGAAGGGAAACAGGAATAAGGAAGTCACAGAGCAAAGAAATTCACATGTGAAATTAAAATTTTTGCAAATGTTTGGAAAAGTTTCTCTGAGTTAATTTGCTTGCAGCGGAAATCAACAAAGTAAAGAAGAGTAAAACGAAGATAAGGCTATGCCAAGTGAACAGATATATGTAGAACAAGTAGGAAGTTGGTCAAGTCCGACTGTAATATACTCTGTCCATGGGAATGTGTAAGCGGATTGGTAAATAAAGCTGATTACTAAATATGCTTAAAGGCACGAAACTGTGGGAATTATGACGTTTTTCCAAATTGTGGAATTGTGGGGCTTGACAAAAATTGAAAATATACTTGATCTGCCTGCAGGTTTAGAAAAATTTTATGTCGAATCTCTTTCCTGTACCATCACTAAGTTAAGTTTAATCAGACATATCTATATTTACTGGTCTGTGTATGTATATTCTCTGTGTACTTTAATTGCAGAGTATAATAAGAAAGACAACCCAAATACTGAAAGCATGAAGGAAGTAAACTAATTAATGAAGAGAAAAATAAACTGTCTTAGTGTTATAGCAAAGTTAATGAATACAGAACTCTACAAGACAAATAACGAGAGTTTTCGGACAAAAATTTAAAGAAGAAAAAGCAAAAATAACGATTTCGCCAAAATAAATATTTTGCATGTTTGCAGCTTAAAATATTAAAGTTACGCACATTTATGGAGTCTATGTAAATGAGCTATGGGTATCGTTATACTTTGAACACTTAAACCTACATTGTTGTGTGACGTTGTCCTTCTTACACTTCCAAGTCCTCAGCCATTGAAGTTAATTTAAAAAAATTAAAAACGAGATTGTGAAACTAACTTCACTTGGGCAAAAAATTAATTATAGGTTCAGCACCTGCACCTCCAAAACGGCTGGACCGATTTTAATGATCTCTGATTTCTTAGATTCGTCTCCCCCTCGAAAAGCAAAATACCTTTTAAAATATATTTAAATGGTCCGAAAGACAGCGAAAATTGATTATTTTTCATATTAGCATTTATTATAAAGAAGATTTGATGGCAATTGTAGAAGGGTAAATAGGATGTGATTGTCAATCGGTACAAAAGAACGGAGAAAATTTGAAAAACTTAATAATGCGTCTACATTATTCTGAGGAGTCAATTGAAAACAGTTAAATAGACTACCTATGGTTGTGACTCAAGTACGAGGCCCATAAAAATAGTCTAAAGCACGGTACGGACTATTCCAAACTGTCACGAAAAAGTAATTTATGTAAGTAATGTAATTAATTTACAAACAAAATAATGTGCTGTGATAGCCAAAGATTGCCAAAAAAAAAAGAAAAAAATATTTGTATTATTAAGATTATCTCACATAATTTTCCAGCTGTGATTTCTTTACAAAAATGTATGAAAATTTCAAAGAAGCAATAAAATAATTCAGAATATGAAAGTCGCGGTACCCTGTACGTACCAAGGAGACTCAGATACACATTTGAAAAGCACACTGTTGGGTCTGACAATTCCCACATGGTGAGATGCGACTTCTAACTAAAACCTCTGCTGCCGTTTGATACAGAACTCTACATCAAGACTCATTTTAAAACAACCCGCAATGTAGATATCAAAGCACTAGGGGGAAACCAGCATGTAACCATGTGAGTTTTTAAACACTTGAAAAGTGTATTATAATTTTGCCCAGAAGTTTGCAACGCATAGAAGGAATCATCTCCGACCACATAAAGTATATATATTCTTGATCAGCATGACGAGCTGAGTCGATTAAGCTTTGTCCGTCCGTCTGTCCGTCCGTCCGTCTTTCTGTTTCTACGCGAACTAGTCCCTCAGTTTTGAAGCTAGCGAGCTGAAATTTTGCTCAGAGTCTTCTTTTGTCTGCACGCTGCTAATATGTCGGAACCGACCGGATCGGATGACTACTTCTTGTAGCTGCCATACAAATGATCGGTCGAAAAATGGGTTTTAATGAGAAAAACTGGTTTTTCCTCAATATTACCGCTCTCAATCACGGTCATGGGTAATATTAAATGTTTTTAAGCTGATCTGCGAAGTTTGGTCGAAGTCGTTGAGACAAACGTTTTCAAGTGTATAAAAACTTCGGCACGGACGAAGTTAGCCTTGCCTTTCTCGTTTTATTTCATAAAACTTAGTATTACTGTTTTGGCTCTATTTTGGTATTGGCCCGGACATGCTTGTTGCAGATCTTTCTAGATTGCGATCTGCTGCTGGAGTCTCTCCATGTCAACTGCATCAGAAATCTTTTTATTGATGAGATCCCAAATTACTACCTTTGTCCTCAAATGCATTAATCGGCGCTAATTATTCTTTCTCGTGAAAAGCGTCAAACTATTTTTACGCTCACCTTTTCGCTTCTGACCGTCAAAATAAATAAATTTAATTACTTTAGTCGCCCAAACAAAGGTCAAACAGGTGTTTATGCCATTCATAAATTCAGAGTTCGAAGTTTGAGTTCGATGTTCGTGTGAATTTAACCGCGTTTTTGTTTCTCTGAATTTGTCTTCGGAATGTTTCGTTTGCGAGCGCTTTTTTGAGTGCTCCATACCGTTCATAAACCTCAAAAAAAGGGACACATCTGTTATCAATAAATTTAAAATCCAAGAGCGTACAACCATTTGTCAACCATATATTTATAAATATATAAAAAGGAAAAAGCTTCTAGAAAAGGAGCTAGTCACTCGCACCATATATGCGTTTTACTCACCACCAATTTGCGAAAGCCGCAACATTGTATAATGAATTTAGATTGTTATGACGACTTTTTATACTCTGTACCGAAGGTACATAGAGTATAATAAGTTTGTGCAAAAGTATGTAACAGGGAGAAGGAATCATTTTCGACTATATGAAGTATATATATTCTTGATCAGCATCAACAGCCGCGTCGATATAGCCATGTCCGTCTGTCCGTCCGTATAAACAAACATATCTCAGAGATGGTAAGAGATTGAGGTTTGACATGTATGGGAAAAATGCTTCTTATACTTGCAGGCAGATCAAGTTTATTTTCAATTTTTGCCACGCCCCTCCCGCCCCCCGCAATTTGGAAAGAACGTTTTATCTCCTACAATTTTGAAGATGAACCGTCTATCTTACCTTTTATCGTACCTTTTAGAGATAGTTAGTAATTCGCAAAATGTATCGATTTGCCTTAGAGATGAGCGCAGCACCAGCATTGCATTCAGCTTCTACTCCAGGTACAGAGTATGTTATAGTGAACCGACTTTCTTACTTGTTCGATTTGTGATTACAGTTCTAAAGGGGTATAGCAACCCACTACGGTTACCTACTGGTAGACTCGAATTTTCCCCTCCTAACTTATCATTGATACACTCGATTCACCGATCACTCAGCTGAGTTTTCGTCTTAGTTGCTGTCAGACCAGGCAAAATAGAACCGGTTCTATTTGGCCAGAACACTCAGCTGAGTCGCTTCTATCGATTAACATTGTGACTTAATTGACGATATACATTTGTTATTGAATTTTGGCTATCGGCTAATTCATTAAACAAATAAACTTTAGAAGCATCATAACGCAGATCGTCATGACTCTTTCTATTTTTCTTTTATTCTTCTTGTATGTAAACAAAGCAACGTCAGATGATTTCGATGAACCAATAGTTCTGCAACTGGCTCATCTGAGCTTCTCAGGCATGTATAAAAGCAAAACTGAGTTTATCAAATGAGTTAAGGTCTGACGAAAACTCATCTGAGTGATGAGGTCGTGAAATTAAAGCTTAAGTTGGGCAGAACATTACGCTACGGCACTGCCCATCCCCTGTTTATTTAAAAATACCACAAACTTTATTTTTTTTTTTCAATTTTCTAATCAATTCTGGCCACACTAAACTTATGTTCCACTTATGTTGGTCGACAAATTATGCTAAATTACTTACGTCGAATGTCCGTAAAGATCTTAAAAAACTTGCTCTTCTTACAGTTATTTTCTTTAAAAAAGAACTGGTTAAGGATGGTAATGGGTCTTTACTTCAGGGCGATCATAAAGTGGCTTACAGAAGATAAAATCAAATACGAGCTGAGGTGATTATTATATATATTCTTATTTACTCTTGGTAAACTCTAAACGACACGCTAAAAGGCCTTGACGATTTCCAGTTTATAAATAAGTGGGGGCCAAATTAGTCTCCCCCAGTACCCACGGGATTTGTAATATCCTAATTTGCCAACAATTTTTTCTTCTTACCACTAAACCACAAATTTATAATTTACTGAAGCAATTATTAACTACCCACTCGTATGTCTAACGTATAGATATCTTTTTTTAATATCTGCACTCAATTATACAAACTGGCAGAACAAACAATTCATGTCAAAATGTGTGTCGCACTTCATGCCCAATAACAGAAAACTACACTTCAAACTGGCAAATTGAAAACTCATAAAAATTCTCACGTTTTGCTCCAAATTTTCAAACGCACACAGACTCACAGCAGCTATTGAGTGTTGTTTTGCATAATCACCAGACTTGAGCCTCAACCATAAAATCAAAAGCCCAAGCAACCAAACTGGCAGCCATTGAACTCTCTGCACACGATTATGATGCCAAATGTGACCATAAAAAGAGACGAAGTGAGGCTCAAGACTTGTTGCTGAGCAGCGCGAGAATAGCGCGCGAGTTTTTGAATGATTTTTATCAAATTGCCCCACGGCCAGACCGCAGATTTGTGATGCTGCTGCGGCTTCGACTGCTGGTTTCCTGTGTGCGTGCGCGGATTATTTTTGTACTTGTTGGAGTCAGATGGGGCCGTCGGCTATGCAAATTCATCATAAGATATATATGTACGTTGCCCCAGAAACACACAAAAACCGGTAGCACTTTTCGGTCCTCTCAAGGAGTTGTTGGGTGCAATGAACTTCATCTACCCAATCCATCAAAAACAAAATAGCGCGTGTGGCCCCCCTAGGGTGAAATATGTCCACTAATGAATGAACCTGCCGCCGCTTAACCAGAAATTTGTATTCTAAAGAAAATTTTTTTTTTTTAATTTTGTTTTCTGTAGGTGAGGCCGCTTCACTCATTTAATTGTTCTGCTTGTGAAAGTGTCCAAAATCGCGGAAATTTATTTTTGGGCTTCGGCACTTGTGTTTATTTAACGGCTGCTGCGTGTTTTGCAAATTATTTTTTGGATTTTTGTGCTGTTGATATTTTTGGGGCGGCTGCTTGATTAATTACATTGTTGACATCGTTTTCAGTGCAGCTATCCGTCAAATATAAAGATCAATTACCGCGTGACTCTGAGACTGTCTTCGTTATTTCATAATGCAAATTAAAAGATAAGCTAAAAATTTTATTTTTAATATCTATTATCTTCTTTAGCAGTCCAAGGAGAGATAAGGTTAATTCGAAGCGTTCTATGACTTCTTGCAATCAACATTTTCTTGTGTGTTTTCGCAATTTGTTATCTGCGCCTTCTAACACACCTTAAAATTTGCAAAGCCCATTTAAATCTCAAACGAAATTTTTATGTCCGCTCTTAAACATTTTGTTCGTCTGAAGATTATTTGCAGTATTTTGGGGGTAAATTAAACCCCTTGTTCTCCCCCTTTTAAACCCGCCAACCTTGCACCAAAACAATTTGAACTCTTCGTTGTGTTAATTAAATTTTTGCTGGCGCTTTTAAAGCAATAAGCAACAAGAACTAATTTCGCGCTTTGCAGTCTGTTCGTTCGTTCGCGTAATTATGCTCTTCTCTGATTAATGTTGACAACATTGTTAGGAGTAAGTCGTTGCACTTACATTTTTGTCAAGCTGCACTTAACTAAAACTGGTCCAAAATATTACATAATAAACAAAAATAAATTGGTCATCGGTGCTTTTAAAACTGTAATCATTTACAGACGGCGTCACTTCCACTTCCTTTGCGACATTTGCCTATGCCGTTAATGATAAGAATTTATTGCACACAGCCAAAACAAACAATTGTATTATTCGCACACGCGGACAACCTTTTTTTTAAGATAAAAGATCAAAAGATAAGCAATTTAAACAAGCTAACTGGTAAATATGTACGTAAGGGGGAGAATCGCTCGCAAAACTTAGTTGGCCCAGCAAAATTTAAAACAGTTCAAAGACGAGCGTGTGAAGTATCAGATCTTTTGAAAGGGAAAATGGACTCATCTAAAGGGTAGGATTAAAAATACTATTTTCAAAGAACAAACTTAAAGTGAAGAAAACAATCAAAAATAAACTGCAGCGCGATCAAATTGTAACGTGGAAAAAGTTGAATTAAAGTGTGCATCGCTGTGAATTTTATTAGTTCTGCGCAAAAAAAAAGTATACAAAAGTTAAAAAAATCAAAAATTGATTTTAATTGTCTAAATTATAATGTTTATAATAATGTATAATTTTTGTGATTTCCGTGAATTTGTTTCAAATCAAGGCTGCAAACCTCTAAAATTTAGCAGAAGGCTCAGTTCGTGCAAAGACATTAGAATATGAAGATGAGGAACGCCGTACGATTTTTTGCACACGATTTTTTTGTCCTGGCTTTTCAAACAGGCTTTTCGCTTTCTTCAAAAGCCAGAAAGAGAGGGCTCTAGAGCCAGCCGCTTTTTTGTACGCATACAGCGACAGCCGACGACTGTAAGTGTGCACACGTATTCTCAAGCATTACTCACACAAGCAAGTGCATTCTATTTTTAGAATTTTACACTCTCAACTTTGTGTGAGCGGAGAGAGCGCGATTTTCGTCGCCACCAAAAAAATAGCTGCATAGTGCAAAACCAATATATGGCCGTTCGGCATCTTAGAGATTATAATGGTCTTTGGTCCGAGGTTTCGAACCCATTGTATTGTGCTACTTTGCAACTTTTTTTTGGTCAGAAGTTAATAAAGTTTAAAGTCTTAGGTCTAAGAGCACTGCAGTCAATACTGGTACTGAGCTTATAATAGAAGAACTTTTATCGAACGTTTATAGTAGGAAACACAAGATTTCAGAACCACTGCTCGAAGTGAAAAGCATACGGAATAGAAATCTCCCTCTCTCTCTCGAATTTTAATAAATTGGCTGCAGCAATATACAGATGTTTGGACTACGTTCCATTCAAATTTTATTAGTTCGAGCTCCTTTTAAAAAAACTCTGAAAGCATGTACCTTTAAGCGTTAGTAAACGTTCGCACTTTTTGTAGGTTGAGCTCCATCGCGTCACACAGTCTAGCACTGGTTTTTTTATTCACTGGTTTCATTTTTCTATAAGCAAAAGATTTTAAAGGGTCTTCTAGGGCATCTTTCATCGTTCAAATCAAGTGAGCATGAGCAACCTTCATCAACATAAGATTCTTCATATTGTTAGACCAGCACATTAAACAACATATGAGTTTTATAGCATAAACGTAGTGTATGATACTCTCACACGAGAGAGTTTTTAAACCCTCAAAAATCTTTCTATATACAGACAGAGGCTATTAATATTTTATATTCAGGGCAGCGGTCTATATATATAAAACTGTTCAACCTGACTGACTGGTGACCGTCGTACAGCCTAAGCCATAAAAGATAGGAAGATGAGATTTTCACAGTAGTTTTATATTATGCTGAAAGTGAGTACTAAGAACGGATTTTGGAAAATTCAGTCGGGAAATGTGGAAAATTCGCGGAAAACTGTTGTATAAAACTTTATTACTTTTTATCCAAACAAGTTCAAACTCATTTTCAAAGATCTGTATGAAAATTCAACAACAACTGCATACCAATCTTCCGGAAAATTCACCCCCCTTGCGTAGAAAGTGGGTGGTCAAGGTTGTATGGGCGAAACTTTAGTTGCCAGCGATTAGCGCCAACTCATTTTCAAAATTACACATAACAAAACATAAGTTGTAAGCATAGTACGCGAAATAATTTGAAAAAAAAAATCCGCACTCGAGGAAAATGGCCGGAAAATTCTGAATCCAAAAAAGTATTTATCATACGATTGGCTTGAAACTCGGTTTGTAAGTATAGAATACGAAATAGTTTAAAATGTTATATTCCGAAGTTGGAAAAGTTGACCTGACGGTCGACAAATTCCCGGAAAAATCTGCATGAAAAAAACTATTTTTCATCCGATTGGCTTGAAACTCGGTTTGTAAGGACAAAATACGAAATAATTTGAAATGTGAAAGGGGAAGTGGGTGGGATGTGGCGCTAAGTGGGAGGGATGTGGATGAGATGTGGGTGGGATGTGGGCGGGATGTATGTGGGAAGTGGGTGGGATGTGGTCGGTAAGTGGGAGGGATGAGGGTGGGATGTAAGTGGGTGGGATTTAAATGGGAAGTGGATGGGATGTGGGTGGCAAGTGGGTGCTAAGTGGGTGTGCGTTCTATACTGTCGAAGGCGCAGCGAAGCGTGACGGGCTATTTGCTAGTCTAAAATAAAATTCGAAGCTCTGGTTTACATTCTCGAACCAAAGAACACCCATGGTTATTATTCGATAGGACCTTCAAGGATTTTTTTTTTGTTTTTGCACGACTTTTCCAATTTAAATGAAAACTTAATATTTTAATATTCTTGTCTTAATAAGTATCAGCAGATATCATCATTTGACATAACTGTAGCGAATTGTTTCCGTTATTAAAAATTAAAGAATTGGTCTTAATCAGGGGTGTCACAGAAATCTCTAGAGATTTTCGTGTAAACGATTGCACTTCGAACAAATCAGGGACTACTTTATTTGCGAAGTGCCAAGAATCAGACCGACTACTAGATTACGTGGATGGAAAACCGTACGCTTCAAATCTACTTGACTTTGAGCAGGCGGTTTCAAATCTCTCAACTTTTGACATCTAATCTAGTAGACGGGCATATTTTAGCCCCATAACATATAAATTTAAACAGCTTTGATATAAAATGCTGACGTTTATACGAAAACCTCTAGAGATTTCTGTGACACACCCGAATATTTTCTTTTCTCTAGTTATCATAATTTTGATCAAAGTCGACTTAAAACAATTAAGAAAGTCGGTCAAGCTTCTCCGTAACCTTGTACCTGCAGTAGCAGCACTTTTAATCACCTGTTTAAAATTTACTATTCGAAAATTTCAAGTTTTTTATTTGTTTTGACAAGAAAATAATATCTTTCTGATTCAAAATAATATCAATAACTTCAATTGATAATAAATAGTTTCTGAATGATAAAAAAATATTGATTAGAAATTTTTAACATATCAATTTGATGTATTTTCACGTGCACGGACGGACATGGCTATAACGACTCGTCTGTTGATGCTGATGAAGAATATATATAGGATCAGAAATTATTCCTTCTTTCTGTTACATTCGGACTTAATATACTCTATCGGTGATATACCTACCCTTCCAACCAAAAACGAATTTTTGGTTGGTTTCAAATTTTTCGTTTTTCGTTAGAAGATGTAACAACAGCATCAAATAAAAGAAATATAAAATATGTTTTAATATTAACATTTGCGTTTCATTAATTGTTCGCAAAAGATACCGAATGCTGCCGTGTCAATTAAAGTCAACTTGCCACTTAACCTCAGCTGGTGCCATCTACATATGGTTATCATGTTATATTTCATTTTTGGCGCGAAAATATTTTTAAATTTTAACTTGAATTATCGTTTAAAAATGCATCATAAAACATATAACACTATGAGCGTGTTTGACCTGAAACGGAAAGCATCTTACTTTTAGTCTGGGCCCTAAGGTCACTGACTTTTTGACAGGCATGCAGCATTGAATAAAAATTTTTTGGTCGGGATCATGGCGGGACGGGATCGAAATGCCCTTATTCGCCCATCTCTACTCTTAGCCCATTGCCACTTTGTCAAAATGAACATTTTCAGACCCTTCTTTGCGTGGACAGGAGTCCTTCTTAATGGTTAATGTATGTTTCGACCAAGGAAAAAGATTGGGCCATCGGATACTCGATTTTGATGTGCACATTCTCGCCGGGGCCGGGCGTACAACAAACATTAAATGGCTTACAAAGTCTTATGGAAAATTCAAGGGGAATTCTAGGAGCAGATGGTGCTAGGTCTTAAATATTTAGTAGTCAGTTCTTAATCATATTAAGAAGTTTATTGTCAAAAATTCAAACCTTCCGCCAACAAAAATGTATCGATAACTTTGTTGCCTAAAAATTCTATCAAGTTCGTTCACCAGCAGACCAACACAAGATTTTTGTTAGGTGATTGGTGTATGCTGGTGAACACGCCCAATGTAACAATTTTGATTAAACATCAAATTAACTCATAAATGTTTTCCATTTTATGGACACAAGCTTTTTAAATAAACCTTCAAGTAAGAAAATGAAATCTTTGAAACCAAGGCGCAAACTCTAAAAACTTCTAGGACATCCAGGGGACATCAAATTCTGTAAATGTAAAATTGGCTATACAGCTCCTCGTATGGGGCCAAGCCAAGCTTCTCTCAATCTCTTGGCGTGTGTGCTTTTAAATTTTTCGCACAAGAGAAAGGGACCTACAGTTTAACGCCGAATACGAACGGCAAAGTTGGAAAATTTGCTTTTTCATGGCTAGTTACTTCACAGCTGGCGCCAATAGCTGGTGAAGGTGACCGTATGTGTAAACGCTATTTTCTAAAGAAAGAAAAAAACTTTTATTATTAGATGTTCAGAGGCGGGAACGAACCCATGACCTCCCGCAAAAACATTAGAATATGAAGATGAGTAACTCACGATTTTTTCGTGCTGGCTTTTGAGCTGGCTCCAGACTCTCTTGAAATTTTGTTCAAAAGCCAGAGAAAGAGAGCGCTCTAGAATCAGACGCTTTTTTGTACGCATACAGCAGGGTTCCTCAAGAGGAGAGCGCTAAAACGTGACTGTGTCTCTCTCTAACACACTATGAAGTATTACTTCGGCAAGAATTCGGCAAGTAAGTTCGTGCTCCCGGAGCTATCTCTGGGGAACTCTGGCATACAGCGACAGCCGACGACTGTACTGCCACTTATTCTCAAGCATTACTTACACACACTCAACGTTTTGTGAGCGGAGAGAGCGCGATTTTCGTCGCCACCAAAAAAATAGCTGCATACTGCAAAACCAATATATGGCCATTCGGCATCTTAGAGATTATAATGGTCTTTGGTTGAAGTTAAAGATGGATTTAATGTCAAAATTCACATGAAAAGAAACAATTCAGGACTGTATAAAAATCTGAATGCTCTTGACAGCAGTCTTATTTGAATAGAGCCAAACTTAATTTTTATCTCATGTTTATTGTTCAAATTTTAAATAAATATTAAAAAAAAATATGTTCTTAGTGGCGCCATCTAGCGATAAACTTTTGAAGCTCGAATCAACTCTCAAACTGTACAGTTTTATGTATAGAGCTACTTGCGCCCTCTACCGCAGAATAAATGTTTGAATAGCGCACCATAGAGGACGCCACCATCCAGACACTCAAACTGTATATTTTGAGTTGTTAGCTAACCTAAGTTCTAGCAGCCATTTAGTAGTAGCTACTAAACTATGAATTAGTTTTTTTGCATTTTAATTTGCTTCTGAAAGAATACTTGAAAAAGTTAAGTCTAGGCAACCAACAAGAAGACCAGACCAAAAGTTTTTTATACTAAGAAATTCAAAATTTCTATGGTTTGCAGTCTTATCAAATGCTTCTCCCCCTGATTAAAGGATAATTTAGCATCGTGGTTTAAAAGTTATATAGAACAATATACATAAGTATACGATTTCACTGGCTTTGTTAACTAATTTCCCATAATTTGTTTCTAATTTTCAGAATGCGCTTTGAGCCCTTGGGCCAGAAAATGTTCACTCGTCGAAATTGGCTGCTTCGGTGCAGCATTCTGATCAATGTGGCTGTCATCTTATATATAGGCAGCCAATTAATGATTGGTGGAGGAAATAATTTTAACAGCGGAGGAGGATTTTTGTTGCAAGAGCAGCAACAGTCGGTGGTGGCAGCCTTACAGGCGGCCTCCTCCTCCTCATCCTCGTCACAGGGGCCACAGCAACAACAACAATTGCAGCAGCAGCCCACGCCCAAAAATTTGAATGTAAGTTGAAAAATGAATAACTTTTTAATCAACTCTTAATTTAAATTAATTTCCAGCCCGTGGAGATTTTTGAGTCTGAGGAAAAGTCATTGGCCCAGGCGGTCATAGCCAATGGCAATTCCGAGTCTTCGGGCGCTGTCGGGGCCCCCTTAGCAGAGGCAGCTCCGCCACCCTTGGCCAATGATAGCGGGGGAGTCGCAGCTGTTAATGATCCTAGCCAAGTGATTGGTAATATTGGAGTCCCACCGGCAGCTGCTCCTGCCCCCGGCTCAGCTACCGAACTAAATAACACACAATCAGATGGCTACATTGTCACCGGCGATGAGAAGGACTTGGAGGAGCGTGTGAGATCGCTGCTCAACTGCCTTGATCATGACTACAATCAAGAAACCTTGCAACGCGGTGATTTCTGGGTACTCCAGAACTATGTCAAGGCCGAGCATGGCGAGGTCAAATGCCATGAGTCCATCACCTATACCACCCATGCCGATTACACATTCCTGGATAATCTAATTCCACTGCTGGAGCGTTGGAATGCTCCTGTTAGCATAGCCATGCATGCTCCTGGCACAGACTTTCAACCCACCATAGATGCCATCCGATATCTGAGAGAGTGTTTGCCCGGAAGTCATCTAGTGCGTGCCTTTACCACATTTCACATATACTTTGGCACCAAGCACATACCCAAATCGATACCCAAGGCGCAGGATGTTTTGAAAACAGGCTACAATTGCACACTTCCTGCGCCCTATTTCAATGTCAGTTCGGGGCATTTGTACAAGGCCCAGAAGAAGCTGCTCTATCCGGTTAATGTGGGTCGAAACATTGCTCGCGATGCGGCACTGACACATTTTATACTCGCCTCCGATATTGAGCTGTATCCAAATCCGGGTTTGGTTAAGAAATTTCTCGAAATGATTGCACGCAATGAGCCATACTTGCGGCGGAAGGCACCCAGGTGAGTTTCCCAAAATAAAAGTAAAACTAAACAAATTGAATTTTAAAATTTCATTGTCACCTGCAGAGTATTTCCGCTGGCCATATTCGAGGTAGAGGAGAGTTCACCCGTACCACACGATAAGACCGAATTGCAGGAGTTCCTGCGCAGCGGCAAAGCCATACCCTTCCACAAACGAGTCTGTGCCAGTTGTCATGGCGTGCCCAAGTCCAAGGAATGGATGGCGGCGAATGAAACGGACGAGCTGAGTGTGTTTCATATAGGTAAGCTTCTCGATTCAGATTGATTCTCGCTTGTTTTTAACTAAAACTCTTACCTGCCCCAGGCAAGCGGACCGGTTACTATGTGCATTGGGAGCCCATCTATATAGGAACACATGCGGATCCGCATTACGACGAGCGGCTCAGCTGGGAGGGCAAGAGTGATAAAATGCCACAGGTAAAAAAAATTATTGTTCCTTTATAAAAGAACCAACTAATGATTTCCCTTTCACATCTCTCAGGGCTATGCACTGTGTGTGTTAGACTACGAGTTCCACATACTGGACAACGCATTTTTGGTCCATAAGCCCGGCATTAAAGTGCTGAAAAAGGACAATCGACGTGCCATGTTGTCGAGCAAAACGAATCAGCTGATCAAAAAGATCATCTATCCGGAATTGAAGATCATGTACGGCATGCGCAAGGGATGTGCGATATAGTAACTAATTCTGAATGCAAGTTGAGCTCAGGCCAGGCTGAGCAAGAGGCGGGAAGCGAAAAGACTACAACAACAAACTACACTATTACTATTTGCAATGCTGTAGATCGATATATTTATATCGATTAATTTGCCCCTTTTCTATACATACGGCATTGGATGCGCACTGCAAGTGTGTGTTTTACAAGTTAGCTAAAGACTTAGCCTTAGATTTAGCAGATTATGGTAGTTAGTTTTTGTCTAGGTTCAAGGCAGGGCGGGATTTTTTCTACTCTATAGTGTAAGGGTATTATGTCAGCAGCCTTAGGAGCACGGCTTAAGTACGTTTAACGTAGCTAGTTGTTGTTTAATTTCTTTAACCAACGGACTAGCTGGAAGACTGTGTATCGAGTTGGACAGAGTTGAGCAAAGAGAAGTGAACTAAATTCTGATGAAAACTTTAACTTGAAATGGATTTATCGATATATTGAACTGTTGAATCTCATTAGGAAATGAAATAAAACGCGAATATTGATTACGATGTCTAAAATTACATGGTATCAGACGATAATTCTGTCTGAAATATATTCTATATTTGAAATATTGAAATAATTAAAATCGATTTTGCAAAATGTACGATCTGAACAATCAAAACAATCGTGTCTGGTATAAAAGTGGAAGTATCGAAAGATCATTTTAAAATTAGGTCGTGTTGATTTTTAAAAGCAGATTTATCCAAAATTTATTATCGATAACACTGTAAGATGCTTAGATGCATTCCGGTTCTTGAAGAAAGAACCCATTTGAGCTTTTAATCAAACCAATGTGAAACGGTAAAGAAGCAGTAGATGTTCTTTCTTTTATTCAGTCAAAAACCAAGCGAAACTCGTAAGTGAAAACTTTTCGGCTCAAATTATCTTAGATTTTTATTACAATCAGAAAAATAAACTAAGAAATTATAACTATTGGAGTGAAACGTCTTGTGTTGTACTAAGGACTAAAATATTTCGCAATTTGCACATGTCTTCCGTTAGGAAGCAGGAAAATTGCACAAGTCTTGGCATGCGTTCATCTGGTGATGATGAAAAAAGCGAAATGTGTTCGGCTCCTGCGGGCCAGGCATTTTTGAAAGTATAGTTCTTCGTTAGCGACCTCTCTTATTGTAGAATGGAATGCTTGCCGGCTCGAGGTCAAGAAGAAACTCAGTTTGTGTTTGTTTCCAGGAAGCAAGAATTTATCGGGAACAAAGATGAGCCAAAACGAATCGCTGTTCTGTTAGTTCAAAAAGCTGATGGTATAAATGCTTAAACATACTTTGAGTCAAATCCATCCTAAATCCTTAAAAATGGGATGTACTTTTTTGAATGCTTAGGGCTTTTGCATGATTTTTCTGACACATAATTATATTTATGTATGTACATTAGGTTGGAACACATGGTTAAGAAATTTTTGCTCTCACGCTCTCACCCCTGACTCTGATGACTTTTTATGTAAATATAATTAGCGTGAAAAAAAAAAAAATAGGAAAAATTTGAGTTTTAAAGGGCGCGAATAGCCTCTAAAGTTATTGTACATAACTCATTTAAATAAAATTTTCACAATTACTAATAACATTGTGCAACACTGACCCCAACAAAAATTCTGAAAGGGTATAATGGTAGTAAAAAACCTGCGCTGTGTTTGGTCTTGGTTTAGCTGCCGCTTTCTTTTTATTTTACTTTGAACTTTAAAGCTAAGTATTGGGACTTGCAATTTCGCTTTAACGTCTTAAAGAAAGTTGTTGGCCTTGACTTGGCTTACAAAACATTTCTAAAAAGCTACTCAAAATAGTCACATCTTTAAGCACAATATTACAAAAATGTTGTAATATCATACAGGTCTGTTCCCGTTTTCGACTTCGATCAAATTATGCGAAATCGAAATTGTTTAATGTTCTCGCTTTCAAAAACCGATTGAGTTATTCAACTTTAAACTTCAAAATCCCAATTACCTTCAATCGATCCTCTGGATGGCGAAAAGATTCGGCCGAATTCTTTGATCGTTTCTTAGAAATCACAAGTCTTACCAATTCCGATTAATCGGATTCGGAAACGGGAACAGGCCTGATAATGTTTCCCCCCCATTTTGCTCTTGAAAACTGTAAGGAATTTGAGTATGCAATAAAGGACTAAGCTACTTTAGACTTAAATAAACAATCGGTTGGAACATTCATTCGATTTGTCCTTGATATAGTTACGGGCCCTAAAACAGGTATAATTTCAGCCAAAACTCGAAAAACTACAATTTTGTGGTAGCAATTGGCTGACACTATAAAACATTTCGATTATTATATATACTTATATTAAATCAATAAAATTGTGAAAAAATATAGCTAAGGCTGGAATGACACTTTCAATTTTTAGGTACAATTTTAGTCACAATTTTTCATCTATGGGCAAAAGGTGTAAGCAAGTCTGAGTATGCTTGAATTCTTCGCAGAATGCTTTAGAAGAGGCCGCAATGATACACAACAGCAAATTTGACCTATTAACAAAAAATATCGACAATAATTGCCCCTAAAAATTGAAAGTGTAATTCCAGCCCTTTAAATTGTAACTAAAGAAATTTAATTTCTTACTTTTTTACCTATACATTCGTTTTTTTAAGTTTTATGCGTTTGGCTTGCTTTTGGGCTTTTACCTAAATGAAAGAGAATTTAAATGAAGTTTATTCGTACTAACAGTTTGTTTATTTTGGTCTAATCTACAATTTCGTATTGTATCACTTGTCCAAATTTGAACCGGTTTTCTATATAAAGTTGAAAAACTGTAAAAAAGTGGTGAAACCTTTTTTCTGTGGATTTGGGTATAAAGATGTAATTTTTTTGATTAGCTACAAAGAAATGTTTTATAGGCCAAGCGAAGACCTAGAACCCTGCTAAAGACATTCAAGAAAAATGTGATCCTACTCTGAAGCCGGAAAGTTAAAAGTGTAATAAAAGGCTGCTAATCAGAGCAATTCCAGATAGTATTCTTATACTAAAATCACACCCATTCATAATTTTTTTGTCTTGACGCGAATAACTTTTTTAAGTCTAAAAATGTTTCAAAGTGTTTTCAAAGTAACAAATGTTAGCTTTGGGAATGCTGAGACCTACTTTTTTTTCATTATGCCGTTTTGGAGTCCGGTCTAATGTACAATTGGCTGCTTTTTTTTAAAGCGAAAATGTACATTTAGACATGGCGCCCCTTAAGGAATTCTGTTTGTATTGTTGATAATAAAATTTCAACCAAAAAAAAAAGTAATTTTATTTAGTTAATGGACGCGACTAGGCCACAATGTTTAAACTACAAAATACCCACTCGCCTTAAGCTACTTCAAAATTTTAAAATTGAATTTAGTGCTTCATGTGATGGGTTGTCAATTGTGATATTGTGATTTTGTTAACAAAATTTGGCAATATTGACGAAAAGGGAAAACTTATCGAAAACTTTGGAGCCTCTTCGCGCCCATTAAAACGTAACTTTTTCAACTTATTCATTTTTCCTCGTAAAATACTTCATAAACTTACGAATCAAGGGGCGCCCGCTTGAAGTTTCATTTTTCATACAAAATAAAAGCAGTCTAATGTTTCGTAATGACTTTTTTTCACCCATTTTCTACATTCTAAAAATACATTTCACTGTATCAGAAAATTTTAAAATGAACATATATAATTGTGTCATTGGAATAAGGCAATCAAACTGTGCTACAAAGAGTTTGAAAAGCTCGGTTTGGCCCATAAGGCGGTTCATATTAAAATTATTGCATTCAATCTTTTATGAAATCCATAAGAAATTACAAATAATTGTTGATGGATATTTGTACAAATACATGAAACGACCCAAATTTTACACTGGCATCTCTGTAAGACGATTCTTTGTTTCCAATTTATAGTATAATACTACAGAATCAAAAACTTAGGCTGCCTTCACACTGTTCGGCTCATGACAAATGATAGTCTAGTAGTCCTGTTTTTTGTTCTGTTTTAAATTTGATTAGCTCGTCAAATTCATAGAATTTCATGGGGAAAAGCGGGCCTACTAAATGTCATGGGTCATGTGTCGAACAGTGTGAAGGCAGCCTCATAAAAATCTTTGTAATTGGAAATTTTATAAAAAGAAAACAGTTTTACAACTAAATCGAAAATCTTTTAAGAGTCACTTGTTGATACAACAAATGTAGCATCAAAACAATTTGCAAGAATCGATAAAAGGCAGAAACTTATTCAAATTTATAAATCAAAAAAGGGCCACCGGCTTGATCCTATTCTATTGATATATTGACCCAATATACCTTAACTACCTTATGTAGAAAGAAATCAATTCAATCAACCATTGGTATTACATAAAAAAATGTAAATATATCGATATATTTAATTGAAAGTTGAATCTCCAAATTAGTTTTAAACTCTTAAAGCTTCCACACTCTTCCTGTAAATATATAAAAAAAGAAGTTCAAACCATGTTCTCAGCTTCACTTCTCAAACTCTATCCCCCAACTATCGACAGACCCGTTGCAGTCCTTTTAAGACATTATGTTTCTTACTCATAGGCAGTCATTATAATTTACTTACTTTTAATTTTAGATCATTAAGTTTTAGTTAATATTATTTAGCTAGCTGAATTTCCATCAAATTTCCATACTCAAATATTGAGATCCTATTTTAATTTGAAAAATACTCGATTCCAATTTTGTATACCATTTCGCCCATTCCAATGGGTGAGTTTCCTAACCACAGTCTAACCATTTTTTGTCTACGACTTGCCTAGTTTCTAGTTTTTAAGTGCTAAAAGAATTGCAATTGCAATGACCAAAATGTAGCTAAAAACTACTCAATGTTGAAGATTTGAATGAAATGCCGTAGACTAACTAAATTAGACATACAAAAGTTGAATAATAATTATAACACAAAAGCTAAAGACAAGTTTCAAACAAATTAGCAAACAAAATTTGCGAATTGATCAGTTCACCCCCCTCAGATAATAAACAAGTGGTAGGCGCCAGCGATTAATTAAGTTAAAACATGCAAAACCGTGATATTTGTACTAGTAAAAGGCAAGAAAGCTAAGTTCGAGCATTAGTTATAAGAACCGAATGAATTGATCCGAGGAAAACTAAAACAAAAATCTACTTAAAATTAGTTTTGTATATGTTTTTTAATTTTATGTTTAGTGTTGAACATTTAAGTCAAACTTGTGCACATATAAATGTTAAAAACATATGAAATAATCAAGAAGGTTTTTCGTTGAGTAGGCCTTATCGAAATACAGCAGCAGCAGTAGTAGCAAACAATTTGCAGGCACTGTGTTAGGGAGTTGAATTAAATTTAAACACGTAGAATTCTAGTATGTTGTTAAAATTTTTGAGAGTGACTTGGGAACAACATACAATTGATTGATGTTTGTGTACTTACTGGATGTCTATTCTACATAAATGTAAGCAAACACTTTTCCTTTTCTGCTAGTTTTATGCGCTCAACAAAACACAAAAATATCACTAAACTTAAATTGTTGCTAAAAGAAAATGTTAAAAAATATTTATATGATAAAGTATTAAAGTGCCTTAGAGAAAAAATGAAGAATAAATATATATAAACTAGTTGAGTTTCGCCCCAACAAAAAAACAAAGAAATTCTTGAGTTCTCACACAGAGCATTATTTTTGTATGTAAATAAACAGGTATTAAGCTATTTGTATATACTCGTACATAGAAATCAAAATCATATTTTTTGTATAGTTTTGCAAAACGACTTAAAATCTTGTTTAGCTGCAGTTAGTCGAAGTCATGTCCTATTGAATGAATCTTCTTTATAGCTAGCCTGCCAACTTTGATTATGTTGTATAAACTAACCAATATTGTGTTTTCCCTTGGGCCATAGCATTATCGACCACAAATCAAAACAGAAAATGTTCATTTTGAGCGCAGCATTTTGACTTCTCAATTTAATGCAATACCTACTTATATTTATGTATATTTAGAATATGACAAACAAAAAAACGACATATATATATTTTTTTGTAAAAGTTAAGTGCAAAATTTGCTGAGCATGGACTACTAGCTGAAATGTAAGGAAATTCACAAACACACACAAAACTGATGAGAAATATACATACATACATACATTTAAAAAGATGGTAAAAATAAAGAAAAATTATGGAAATTGATTTACTTGACTTATTTTATTTAAACTTTCAGGTTCTTAATTTGAATTAACTACTTTTAGGGGTGTTACGGTTCTAACTTGAGTCTATATTCTTTAGATTGTTAAATATTTTGAATTTTAAAAATGTCTTGAGTTATAGATTTTAAGGGTTTGTTTTGAGGAATTGCTAAAGAAAAAGTAAGTACAATTTATCTTCAATCACCAAGTCTTCGGCGAATTAAACGGAGTATTTTAAACGGACTTAAAAACCGAAATTGTGAAGAGGAACGGTTACCAAATCTATACCCTACTTTTTGATTCGAAAAACATTTTAGAGCAAAACATTACGCGTTTTACTTGTTTTTATTCATGAACAAAGAAAAAAATTATTTTTTGACGGTTATTTGAAAATTCTGTAATTTATCAGCAAATATGTTGCCAATTTAATACTGTATAAAATATTTTAATAAGTTAACGCATTTCTTAACAAGTTTTAACGTTTTCTGAATCCAGTTATCTTCCCGTCAGGCATCAAAAGGTTTTGTTCCCTTAACAGTTTAGCCAGCTCTTCCGACTTGCTTTGAGACAATTCTAGTTTCGCAACAAAAAAATCGATCCGGGCTTGCAATATCAGAATTGGTCCCCTTTGTGAACTAAAGTCAGACACAGTCTCTGTGCTGACTGCGCTGATTTAGCGATTTAGTTGTCTTGGTACAAAGCTTAACGAAGAAATTAGTGAATTTGTTTGGATATGCACACTTTTGGGACCGCTTTAGAGGATGTAGAAGAATTCAGATTGTAAAACCTTGTTCAGAAGAGTTGTTTGTCATCTCAAAAGCCTTATTTTTCCTAAAGAATGTATGCCAAAAATTCTGATTTTTTTAAAGTAATACTCGAAAAAGTAAAAAACTACGATTTTTCAAAAAAGTTGTTTAAGAAAAACTACCGAAAATCAAAAAAAAAATTTATTCTGCGGACTGTCAGCTATAACTTTGCCGAACAGTTTGCAGCTATCACTAAAACTGAATGAGCTGTATGCCCAAATCTGATGACACCTTTTTTTTGTTATCACACCCAATTTCAAAAAATTTGAGGGTCCATAAAAAAAGTGCTACCAATCTACCCAAACGCTGATAGGGATTTACTCAGTTCGGGTAGCACTATCGATTCCGCATAGTGTAGCTGGTAGTTTTTTTTACTGTTGCACAGTGTAATCAATGGTTAGACTAATTTAATGCGGCTTAAAGATATGGCATTTTCCATTTTTTTGAGAAATTTGTACTTTGACCATCACTGATTTTACTATTTTATTCTATGCGATTTTTTCTTAAAATTTATTTTAAAAGCCCATTAAATTCTCCGTTGAACTGTTGTTGTCCCAATGAATTTGGATATCGTTTCACGAAGTTATTCGCGCATTTCAAAGTACACCTCTACAATCTAGTATTATTTTTAGGCTGTCTACATATTAGTGTCAAAATTAACATAAGTGCCCCCCCAAAAGTATGCTATGTTTCCTTGGCGCCAGATTCAAAAAATAATTATTAATAAATACTTATATAAATATAAACTTCCATGGTTCACGATTTTTGGGGCCAATATTAACGGTCTCCGAATACTGTTATCTAGCATAAAGATAAACTGAGCTTAAGTGAATAGTTGTGGGCTGTAAGTTGTTGATATTCTCATATTAAACAAAAGTCCCGTGCACAGCAACAACCGTATACAGGCAGTCACGGTAAAGGCTTGTAAAAAGCTGATTGCTCTCATGGCGCAAGTCTTGGCCAGCGATCGTTTCTTATCCAGCCTGCTGTTCTAATGATGTTTGTTCCATATGATAATAAGACCGTTTAATACCAAAGAAATTGCTTTTCAAGACCACAAATAAGGCCCAATGATAACTGCATATCCATGACTATAATAATACAGAACCGCGTTGGATGGACCATGGATGATTAAATTCCCAACAAGAAACAAAGACGACCACGCCAAAAAGAATTAAGAAGAAAGTGATATTGACAGCCGGACCATTATTCTATCTGAAAATCAATGCGCAATAAAATACTCGGTGGACTTGCTTTATAAATTTCCTCCCGCACAAGCTTAAATCTTCTATCTAAAGAACTCTACATTGAAAAATTTCTAGTCTATAAGAATTAAATTGAAATTTTGTTCTACCTAATTTTGTTCCTACTTCCGTTCTGTTGCTATAGCATCGCTGACTTTTTGATAGCAGATAATAATTCATCAAATTAGTTCCTCTATTTATGTTTCAAACCAAGTTTGACACTTATTTGAAGACAATTTATAATAAAGCTGTAGGCATCTCAAAAACTTGTTGGAATTCTTTGAAAATCCCCCATAACTGCTTACATTAAAGCCTAATCCAAGACAAGATCACAGACAATGGTGTGGCCGCGCACTTGGCACGGCCTGAGGCCCCAAGCCCGTTTGGGCGCAGTCAACCTTGACTTTAAGACGGGTTTTCTCATTTGCTATTTTAACGAAAACGAAAATAAAAGTGCGAAATATGCTAATTCAAAAACATGACATTTCGGCATTTAGTTAACATAAATTAAAAAGCCACAAAAGTTTGTCAGTTTCATACAGAAAGACAGTTGCTAGCTGTAGAAAAGAACTGACTCATCTTTGCTGTTTCTCTGTTGATCTGTTGCTGGTGTTATTTATTAACATGTTTGTTTTTTTATTGCAAGCGGCGAAAAGGCTAGAAGAAGATCAGCAGCAACAACATCTCGGCCTCGTCGGCTCTGGCTTCGGGCTTTCCGTTTGAGGCATTTTGCCATTTTTACCAGTTAAGATGTGCGTTGCGTTTCTAGCGCAAAACAGTCGAAATTGTCAGCTCATTGGCTGAACATCGCGAACGTAGTGACGGCAAAAGGATCTATAGAACACAAAAGTTGTACAAAAATGGCAAAAATAATAATCAGTGCTTTAGTGTGCTTGGCCATGTTTGGCTCAATGGGTTAGTACAACAAATTTGACAAACAAAAACAAAAGACTTAAGACACAAACTTGTGTGAGATGTCAAAAGATACTGTATTCGTGTAAATGCGAGAAATGTGTACAATATATTGAATACTAAATTAAGGCTCATCTCATTTTAAACTAGAACTAAATTTTTAATAAGATGTCCTTTTTGTTAGGCAGAAATGTCAAACTTTGAGAAAATTAAAAATAGAATAGAGTGAACAATAATACAAGAATTTACGGATTAGAAACAAGATGTCTCAGATATAAAGTCTTTACGTATAAGAATAGGTAGGAAAATTAGTTTTAAAAGAATTTTGATTGACCTTAACTATATTCACATTAAATCTGGCCGTATGTGGCCCAGTGGTTAGTGTGCTGGACTGCTGGGCGGGAGGTCGTGGGTTCGATCCCGCCTCTGAACATCTAATAATAAGAAGTTTTTTTCTTTCTTTAGAAAAAAGCTTTTAGACATACGGTCACCTTCACTAGCTATTGGCGCCAGCTGTGAAGTAAATAGCCATGAAAAAGCAAATTCTCAAACTTTGCCGTTCGTATTCGGCGTTAAACTGTAGGTCCCTTTCTCTTCTGCGAAAAATCAAAAACACACACGCCAAGAGATCGTGAGAAGCTTGGCTTGGCCCCATTCGAGGAGCTGTATAGCCAACATTTACATTTACATTTACGCCCGACTGACTGACTGATTGTCACCCCACCGCCAAGACTGCTTATCCTACAAACTTAAGATTTGACATAGACCTTTCGTTTAGTTAAGTAGGCGCGCAGTATGAAAGAAAATTTTAAAAAATTTAACACAGAAGATGGTGAAAATGCAAAAAGTGTACTTTTTTCTTTTAGAGGTGGGCACAAAATATCGCATTCATAATTGTTCGTATTTTTTAGTTCAACGAATCGGTCAAGAATTCCCTCCCATGGTCTTTTTTGTAATTTTACTTTAAGTTTCAAACGCAATTTTCATAGCGCTTGAAATCTGACATTTTTTAAATTTCCAGGTAATGTTTTCAAACGACAATTTCCTAGAAATAAAAATCTATTCAAAAAATTAGTTCGAGTTTCTGTAAAATATCTAAAATGGAATGCAAATTCGTCTGCTTCACAGAGGTGACGAAATCAGTTTACTTAAATATTCATTAGATAGATTTTTATTATACAAATAAAAAATCAATTAAGCAAAAAAACAGGTTGTGGTTTAATGTCATTTAATATTCTTCTTTAATGTCAGTCAGCTACATATTTAGGGTATTCATTAAGTTGCTTAAACCCTTTTTCTTTAACCTTCCCATTAAATGATATTCCATTTCCTGACACAACTGATTTTCATTTCTCTGTTTTCTCAAGCCAAAAACCATTTAAACAGCATAATTACACTACAATTAAAATTTCAATGAGATCCCCTCCCTTACTGAGGAAATCTTACAAATTCATTTCGGCGAACATCTCCCACAGTTATTTTGCATAAGCTTCAATTACACACTACGATAATTCAGTTGATCGAGCAGCGTCATCATGCAATTAAGCAACTGGCATTTGTGTGTGTGGGTCCCACTCCCTGGCATGATTTCCCCACAATACCAGGAAATTCCAAAAAGTGCAAGTAATTAGCGCAGAAATTTCCTTGAGTTGCATTAAACATTTCTTGAACATTTTTCAAGGTCGAGAAATTTATTCACACGCGTCTGCCGCGGCGGACAGTTAAATACAATTTGTACAAAAATCAATATTGCATAACCTTTGCCAAGAAACGGGTTTGTGACTTGGCCACTGGCGAGATGTGCGAGATGGTGGAGATGGCAAGCAGGCAGCTCGTTTTCAATGCGTGCCCAGCAGCCGGTTGTTGTGCTGACCTTTAAGCGCCTTTGCATTTTTATTTGTTTATACATACATAAATTTGGATTTTTTTTTGGGAATCTCATTGAATTCAGTTCAACATGATCAGGTTGTCCATATACAGAAATGAAGGGAAATATACTCACTATGTTGGCCACAAATGTGTGGGAAAATATCAAGTGGCAAATGGCTTCTGACATGTGAACCAAAGTTGAGCGTGGAAAAGGCAAAAAAATCAAAGTAAAATGTGCAATACTTACGAAAACAAGCAAGTATTTTTCACCATGTTTGCGATTTATCTGCAAATAGTCTTAACAAAATAAATATTGCAGGAAGAAATCGCTAAAATCAAAACAGTAAATTTGTACCATTAGGCAGATGTAAGAAAAGTTTTAAAATTAAACTAATAATCTTATTTGTTCAAATTAAGGCAACTTTTGGGTGTGTTCCAGAAATCTATAGAGTTTTTCGTAGAAAACTATTTGATTTGGAACTAAACATGGAGGGCTTTATATGTGAAATGAAAGGAATAAGGTCGGCTACTAGATCATAGGTCAACAAAACCGTTCGTCTTAAATCTACTTGGCCTTGAGCAGTCGGGTTCAAATCGCTTAAGTTTTTTCATCTAAACTATACCTCCATAAAGGCAAGCAGTTTTCATTCAAATGCAAGCGTTTATACCAAAATCGCTAGAGATTTCCAGACACACCCGTTTATATGGGAAATACGGAAAATATAGCTGCTCTGGTTGGAGTATAATTCTACTTACTGTTAGGGAAGCAAATCGCCTGTGGAATTCTTTAACCGGACCATGAGCCGAACACTTCAAAGTGACAAAGTTTAATTTCAAAACTTATCTATGACCAAGTAAATCCGGTTAAATTGTATAAGCTTATAATTTGTCGGCTTACAAAGATTGCCTACCAAAAATCTCGACGTGGCCTAGTTAAACGAGAGCGTAAGTTAAAGTAGGCTCTAACCGACTTCGATATACCCGTTACTCATGAAAAAAAATGTTCCCGCGTTCCTTAGGGTGACCATCCGAAAAGTATGCAACATTTTTTAGGGTGTTTCACTTTTTTGCTCATAACTTTAGAACCTTTCATCCGATCTTCTTTATTTCTTCGGCAAATTATTTTACTAATTACTAACTATCTTTGGAAGATATGAATCGTCTATCTTCAAAACTGTAGGATATATAACGTTTTTTTTTCAAATTGCGGGGACGGGAGGGGCGTGGCCAAAATTTGAAACAAACTTGATCTGCGTGCAGATAAAAGAAGCATTGGTCCCATACATGTCAAACCTCTATCTCTTACCATCTCTGAGATCTAGGTGTTCATACAGACAGATGGACAGACGGACATGTCTATATCGACTTGGCTGTCGATGCTGATCAAGAATATATATACTTTATATGGTCGAAAATGATTCCTTCTGCCTGTTACATACATTTGCACGACTTTAGTATACCCTTTTTACTCTACGAGTAACGGGTATAAAAATTATCAAAGTAAAGGACGATCAAATAAGAAAGTTTTTCATATTACAGAGAAAAAAAAGGTTAAGTTTTATATCGGCCTTCGCTGGTTATAATGATCTTATGATTTTAATGATCAATACGACTTTTTTACGAAATTCGAAAAACGAATACAACGCACATTGTAAGATTTTGCCAATCTAGGGGGACTTAATTCAATAGCGGTCGTATTTTTCAAGCTATCGACATGAACTTTGGACTGAATGTTCAGAAATTTCCCAAAGAAATTTTTGGACGAAAAGTTAAAGTGGGCGTGGCACCTTAAAGGGCGTAAAGTACGTAAAAACCAGAAAATTTTCACTTTTTTAACATACAATTCGCAATAAAAAAAGGTAAATTTTTTTCAGCCAATTTAAAAATATTTTTTATAAAATTAATCATGAAAAAAAAAAAAATTTTTTTTAAATTTACGATTTTTGTTAAATGTTCATGTTTTTGCTTGTAACTTCAAAAGTATTGACCTTACAAATATAAAAATGTATGCGTTTCAAAGGTAATTCATTTATTGAAAGAAAGAAACGATTTCCATATTTTTCAGAATTTTTTTTAATTAAAAAAAAAACAACTCAAAGTTGATAAAGAGATTAAGCGAAATTTTTTTTGACAAATTTAATCAAAATCTGAATTTGAATCACAACTTTCTTCACTAGATTAATCAGAAAATAGTTTTATAGCTTTTTCGATGCGGTTTGAGGTGGAAGGCGCGACATCAATCCTATAGCATCGCCTTTTATTTTGCCCTAAAGCCAACTTGCATTATCGGTCATAATTCTGGACTTATCTTTCCTAGATCTGGTCCACCTCGACTCAAATTCATGGCACAATCTGTTTTAAATGCAACATTAACTTTTTATGATCAATATCATTGCCAAAATGATCGTTGCGTGCTCTAGGAGTGATTTAAGCTTAACGGTTTTTGCGTTTTTTACCCAAACCTCGAAAAAATCTGCCCGTTTTATATCACTCATTGCTTAATTAAAGGTCCTTGTGCAAAACAATAGCAACTTTTTATTTCTGATCGTGATTCAGAATAGTTTTCTGCAAAATACGTATGTTTTGGTTGATTTGAATGTGATTGAATGTTGTTAGTTTTTTTTTCCACTAAATACAGAATTTTGTTAAAAATATACCTACTTTTTGGCACTTATTTCGAAAAAATAACAAAAATGTTGTATGCCACTTATGAAGTCCCTTTATAGCGCTAAAAATCAATAATGCTTCCACAATTATGGGAAAAATAAGTTCGACCGCTCACAGTGGCCACACGATCCAATTGAGAACACTAAACTTTCTCAACTGATGCTCGTTGTGCAATGCAATTTTGCATGCATTTCAAATGCACCAGTTTAAGTACCGTTATCTTCTGAACAAAAATTTTTGGTTTTGTTTTGGGCTTGTTTTCGTAACATTTGAACATATCTAAATTGACTCCTAAAAGCTCATTGACCTTAAAAATAATTTTTTTTTTTCAATTAAGTTCCCCTAGATTGGCAAAATCTTACACTGTGCAACGGCATGCTTATATTAGCTGTGACAGTATACAATTTTTTTTTTTTACATCGGAAAAAGATATTATAAATCTGGTCAAAAACGTCGCGCATTGTTCGGTTTCGCTGATTTAGTGTTGCAAAAATCGTTACTTTTAAACAGAAAGAGATATTTGAAAAATTCCAATGAAAAGGTGATAGAGAATTTCGATATATTTCAAACAAGTTTAAAATCATAGTTTCAAGTCTACAGGGTGACTCAGGATCAACTGTCAAAGTGCCAAGATTAATTCACTAAAATTTTAGCAACAGAAAAGGCAAAAAATATAATTTTTGATTAGTAAAAAAATTTATTTTCATTAAAATAATTAAGTTGTAAAACTATTAATTTCATATAAACTATATATATTTTACTACTCAAAAGTTAGCTTATTATTAAATTTCGATCATTTAAAAAAAATCGTTTTAAAAAAAGCTAAAAATTGTTTGCCTATTTCGTCCAACATTTTCAGTGTATTAAACTAGGCACTTTTTCAGAAAATCCTGAGTCACCCTGTGGACCCACAATAATAAGCTTAAACCTTTTTAAAGCTATTGAAATTCTCTAACACCTTCCCATTGGATTTTTTTTTAAATATCTCTTTCCGTTCAAATGTTACAATTTTTGCAAAGCGAAACCGCCCTCCGCTCATGCACAAGCAATGTTGCGTAGATTTCATCTCAAGACACAATTAATTCATGCATATTGATATGTTCAAATCGGAAATACTTGCAAGCGGCAAAAAAACGCAAGTGTATCTCTTTATATATTTTATTTATAATTATGTATTTCACAAACATTTTCACTACAGAACTTAAAACGAGGTAAAATGCACTTTTTACAGTCCATCAAAGTGGGAAAATAATGTACAAAAGTAGTACTTTAGTAAAACGACAATAATTTAACTAATTTTAAGAAATTTTTTTTCTTATTAATTTTTCTTTAGAATTGATGAATCTTTAAAACAAACAGAAAAAATAAATTGCAATCGGAATATCCAAACGTAACATTTAAAACCAAAAAAATTTATCAGTTGAAAAAGTTTTCAACTTTAACCACTGTAAAAACCAAAATAATTCACCAAATTAAAACAACTAAACATTTCCGGGCTATATGGGGTTTCCTTTATTTAACTAAATTATAGCGGTAAAAAAGACTATAAATTTTAAAATTTTTGCAAATCTAATTCGGCCAGACATGATGTACCTTTTTAAAACAGAGATTTTTTTCATCTAGAATTTCTAACACCCCCTTAAAAAACACTAAAAATAGTTTTATTTTGTCTGTATGTATTGTATTGTGTGAAATCAACATACTGAAATAATCAATTTATATTCCGGGAAGACGTATACCACAAAAAGATTGGTCCTGTAAAACAACAAATTATTCAAAATATTTGAAACTTTTTACTTACACTGAGATTCGAACTGAACTTGATTAAATTGGTGCCTCAAGGCGTTGCATCTTGTGTGGCCGTACGTCTGTCTCTGTTTAAACTAATCTCTTGCTTGGCTAGAGCCTCTTTTTTTTTGTGTGTGTTGGTCTTTGCCTTTGACTGTTTTTATCCTGCAAAGGGCTTTAATTTCCCCAAGTTTTAAAAAATTTTCACATAAAATATATTTATTATCAGGCGAAGCTGAGTCGTTGAGCTTTGTAGCTGAAACTTTGCACAGAGTCTTCTTTTTACTGCACACTGCTAATATGTCGGAACCGACCGGATCGGATGACTATATCTTATAGCTGCCATAGGAACTATCGGTCGAAAAGTGGGTCTTTGTGAGAAAAACGTTTTTGTTTTTAATGTAAACGCCTCCCGCTTCAGCAATTATTAGTTTTATATGCTTTGACACAGATTTGGAAGTTTTGGACAAAATCGGATAACTATATCTTAAAGCTGCCATAGGAATTATCGGTCGAAAAGTGGGTTTTATTTAGAAAAATTAATGTTTTTTTTTTTTTTTTTGGTTTAATGTTACCAAGAGACCCGATTGATTGTTTTAATGCTGGCGATCTTAATCTCTGATATATTAAAACATTTGCAAGGGTATAGGGTAGCTTGGCCTTCTCGTTATTATTCCTCTTATGCTTTATTATTTTAAATTATTTTTGCACTACCTTTTGGTTAGTTTTGAGTGAATATCAATATCAAATATCACTAATTAACACAACGCACCACATCATCTTCAAGTGTACTGCACATACCTCTCTATTATTCCAATTATACAACACAAAGTTAAAATTCCTACACGAGTTCAACGAACCGGGTGTGTTCGTACCATTTTACTACCCGCAAAGTCATTAAAGTTTTAAAAACAACAACAAGACTCTCATGTCGAGTCTTTAATGGGCTTTGGGCCTGGCACGCGAAGACAGAGTAAGGTTTTGTGACTTGATAAAAAAAAAAATACAGGCAGCATCTCATCATAAATCATTAGAGGTAAGATCTCGCACCGCCTTCATCCGTATAAAAACCCTCCTAATCTTGAAATCTTCTTTCTTCCAGCCGCCGCTGCAGCGGGAGGATGCCGAGAGGCGAATGGCACAGCCCCAGTGTCCGGCTCTTGTGATGCCTACATTGAATGCAAAAATGGTGTGGCCGAGGAGAAGCTGTGTCCCGATGGCCTGCTCTATAATGAGAAATCTACCGGCTATCCCTGTGGCTATCCCATCGATGTGGAGTGCTCACAACCAACCGCACGTTTGCAGGCGGCCCAACCCACCGAGGATTGCCCCCATCAGTTTGGTTACTATCGCATGGGCGATGCCAGCCACTGTGGCCAGTTTATGAACTGTGCTTCTGGACGTGGATTCGTTTTCGACTGCCCTGTGGGCTTGGCCTGGAATCCGGCTACCTATAAATGTGATTGGCCCGATCAGGTGGAGGATTGTGATGCTGAGGCCTTTTTGGGTTTCCGTTGTCCAGCTCCAGCTCCCAAGTCTGACTTGCTGGGCGAACAGGCAGAGGACTATACATTCCATGCCTCTCAGGATGATTGCCAGGTGTACTTTATCTGCATTGAGGGTCGTCCACGTCGCATTGGCTGTGGAGAGGACCAGGCCTTCAATCAGGAGCTGAAGCAATGCGATGATATTGAAAATGTGCCCAACTGCAGCAGTGACATACGGGAAAAGGGGGCGCAGATTAAGGCAGCTCGTGAACATGCCCGAAAGACGAAGCACTAAAGACAAACTTCGAATTCAGATTCCCTTTAAGTGAAGCCATGTGGCAAATTGTTGCTCGAGTTTTCTAGTCTATAGTTAAAGTCCTTGGCAAAAAAAAAAAATTTTTTTATAAATTTTTTGCTTGTCAAAATAAAACAAAATGAGATTTTTTTTGCAAAAAATGTGTGGCCTTTGGAATATGGAGGGAAAACTTTACTAAATTTGTTTTTTTTTTTAACAAACTTCAACTTTTTTCCTTTACAGCTCTGGCCTCGTCTGAATGCCCCACACCCAATGGCCGCTTTGCATCCGGCGATCAATGCGATGCCTATACAGACTGCCAAGATAATGTCGCCACACCAAAGCTCTGTCCCGATGGTCTGCTCTTCCATCAGCGCACCAAATCCACCGGCGAATGCACCTACGCCCCCTATTCCACCTGCAAGGAACGGGCACGCCTGCAGCCTGCAAATGGCACTGAGGAGTGTCCCCGACAATTCGGCTTCTATCCCAATGGCGATGAAACCAAGTGTGGTGTATATCGTAATTGTGCTCATGGTGTGGCCAGCCTGACCAAATGCCCCGAGGGTTTGGCCTTCAACGAGGAGACCTATCAGTGTGATTGGCCCGATCTAGTTGGCAGTTGCAATGCCGAAGCTTTCCTGGGATTCAATTGTCCCGCCTCTGAGCTGGCTGATGGCATTTCACCCGAAGTAGATGTCAGTCCGGAGGGAGAGCTGCGCTACTATCGCCATCCGCAGACTTGCAAGAAATACTTTGTCTGTGTGAATGGACACCCGCGTCTCTACAATTGTGGCAAATATTTGGCCTTCAATGCGGAAACGAAGCTCTGTGATTTCTACAACAAGGTGCCGGAGTGCTATGCTCTGCTCAAGGAGAAGCAAAAGCTGAAGGCTGAGCGGCAATTGCCTGTATTGTCTCAGCCCTTGGCTTAGGATGCCTGTATATATTTATCCTAGACCCAGAGGCTTGGAAGAGGCTGCAGCTGGAGAGAAATTAAAGATGAAAAGTTCTGTACAGTTTTGTAAATATTTAATGTATGCCAATGTGTAACTGGTATTCTTAATCGAAGATTTTTAATTGAATAAATCAATAAATTACTTAAAAAATAAGAAGCGAAGGAGTTATCCAAATTCAAAAGGGACCATTGCTCTAGTTTTCGTATTACTCGGTGAGTACATCTGAGGATACATCTGTTACTTGGCTAAACCTTGCTTTCTGTGTTTCCAGTTTTCCGATAGGCATTTCTGGGACACCCCAGATTAGGAGTAATTCCAAGTTCAGTCCACTTGATATCAGACCCTTTGGACTGTTATCTCTGTTTTAAACTAAAATTTATTGTCTTCTAGTCTCATTAAGTGTTTTTATAGAATTACATTAATAAATATTTTATTAATAAGCATTCTTAACTTATAATACTTACTTAATAACTTAGGTTAAATCCATTGAGAACTTCAAACGGGTTTTTCTCAAAATGGATTATTTTGAGTTATGCCAGTATTGAAGTAAGTGAGCGATATGTTCTTGTGGTTAAGGTGACACTGATACCTTCATTAAAGCCTCCTTGGCTCACACTAGAGAGCTGCAAAAGTCTGTTTTTTCTTGATTGCCTCATACACAACCGCAAAGAATGGTTGTGTCAGAGTTTTCTCAATCGAACATTTACGTGCTTATATATAAATCAAACAAAACTCAGCGTTGAATTTCAGCTTCTAGTTTTTTGATCGAACGTTTATGTGTTCGTAGCGCCATCTCAGCCTATGCGCCTTTGCAAGAGTTTATTTAGAACTAGGTGACTCTCACTCACTCTAATCAATAGTCGTTGAGCCAAACGAGCCAAACACCCGGCTTATTCGAGAATCGACTCAGTTCACTGGGTCACACCGTACTATTCGTACCTAACAATCAAGTTAGGAAGTCGATCAAGCCCGACTGTAATATACTCAGTACCTGTAGTTGGAGTGCTGCTGCTGCGCTGCGTCAGCGAACTCTCTTGTGTTCATTATTTGAGTATCGTTCAGCCGATCATTATCATTTCGAGGCTTATATACTTTTGCAGATAGTAGAAATTGAATACTCTGTACCAATGGTACAGAGAGAATATAAAGTTTTTGAAAAAGTATGTAACAGAATAAAGGAGTCATTTCCGATTCTATAAAACAAATACATAAATCAGCAGCCTCGTCGATATAGCCATGTGCGCAAGTCTGTCTGTCCCTATGAATGCAGGTTTACATTTATGATACATAAACTTCTTACTCTTGCAGACAGATCTAGTTTATTTTCAATTTAAGCTACGCCTGCTCCTGCCCCTGCAATTTGGAAAAACGCCATCTTACCTTACCTTAGAAATCAGACAGATTTGCCAAAGAAATGATAAAAATTGGATAAACGATAGTCGAGTTATGAGAAATACAAACAATTATGACAATTATTATCTCAACGGCGATGGACAGCACTTCACAACTCTATGAAATTTTTCCACTTTTTGTAGCTTCTGACTTAAATTGATCAGATCTGAACAACCTTTGGGGTACAGAGGTTGTTATAGTCGGGCTTGACCAACTTCCTTTTTTGCTTAAAATGAAGGATTTTAATGTTTTTCATATAACAATTTTATTTTTGCTTCGAACAATGCTTGTTGAAAGATATTCCAAACTACTTTGACCATTTGGAAATAACACAAGCTTACAAAAAAACGGCCAACTTTTGCAAACAGAGAAGATTGAAAACTTCCTTTAAGTACACAGTGCTAAAGTACGAAATAGAGTGGGTATTGGCATAGCGTACGCTGTAGAGCAGGTCGCGTATAGCACTTCCTCATTAGGGTGTCCCAAAAAAAAAAAAAATTTTGGGGCACCGGCATTTTCTGAAAGCTTGTAGCGTAAAGTAATTTTGAGATTTTTTTCAGATTTTTCGAAAGACGTTTAGAGGTCGCACAAATCGAATTTACCCCCAAAAATCAGGTTTTCCGTATTGTTTTCAAATTTTACTTATAACTTGGTCAACATCCAAGCTTTCTTAGTTTTCAAATAAACATTTTATGGAGAATTGCCCAAATTTTACTTTCATGAGCATAAACCATAAGTTTTGGCTTTGCTCTAACTTTTTGTGGCACCACTTATTACATTTTTTAGTAAATTTTTCATGCATTTTACAAAGAACGCATTATAACTTTTAAATTTTCTATGAGAATTGAAAAAACTAGTGAAACAGTTTAAAAGATAGTTTAATTCTTAAGAAACTGAATTTTAAAAGTTGAAATTTGCTTTTACCGTTCCAGAGTTATGCTCTTTTAAAGCATTATAAAGCTAAAGCTCATTGGGAACGCAATATAAAAAATTCACTTCAATCGTGCAATCGGTCAGAAGAAGGTAAGCCTTACTTCTTGAATATCTTTAAAAGCGCACGGTAGATTTTCATTAAAATGGGCGTTTGCATGCCCCTAAGAGATGGTACTCGACGGCCAAAATACCGCAATATGGAGTACAATTCTTAAGCTCACCCTTAAATAAATTCATACAGGGAGTAAGCCAGATCTAAAAAAATACAGATGTGCGTTTTCAGTTCTGCCATCGAAGACCTAGTCTTTTACTAGAAATTGCCTAAGAACAACATTGACCATTTGGGCTAAGCCCAGCTTCACTAAAATCAAGTAATAAATGAGTAAAGTGCTTCATAAGCAGCAGAAAAACAGGTCATATCATTTGAATACTTTAGTTCAGGACATCTTGGCGTACCACGGTTGGTCCACCAAAGACAATTTTTATTACAATTTTACTTTTTTTTTTGGAAGCAATGACAAATTTTACTCATAAGATTAATTGTATAATTTTTCGGAAGCTTGTAATACCCAAACGGTAAATGTTGTTTGAAATGAATTGCTGATACAAAATTTCAAAGGCTTCCGTGGTGAATCTGAAAACTCAGTTGGAAAAAAAAACATCACGATTCAAAGTTTAAAGCAAATCCGTTGCAAACCAGGCAAAAAGCTCATAATATTATTAGTTTCATGCAATGGGTGCACAGCTTTAAAAGGGTATAACTCTGGAACGGTAAAAGCTAATTTCAACTTTGAAGTATGAGTTTTTTTAAAAATTTAACCATCTTTTAAACTGCATCACTAGTTTTTCAATTTTCATAGAAATTTTAAAAGTTATAGTGCGTTTTTTACAAAATTTATGAAAAATTTTCAAAAAAATTTAGTATATGGTACCTGAACAAGCAAATGCAAAACTGTTTTTGCTCATAAAAGTAAAATTTGGAAATTTTTCTTTAAAATTTTGATTTGAAAACGAAGAAAATCATGGTTATTAACCAAGTTATAATTAAAATTGGAAAACAATACGGAAAACCCGATTTTTGGGGAAAAATTCGATTTGTGCGACCTCTAAACGTCTTTCGAAAAATCTCAAAAACACTTTACTCCATTAGCTTTCAGAAAATGCCGGTGCACCCGTGAAAATAAAAAAAAAATTTTTTTTGGGACACCCTATTCCCCATACTTGGTTTTCCTCGGGGACCCCCCAAAATCTGAAGTTATGGCCCAAAAACCGTTTATTGATCTTTTTGCTCACTTTAATTGAAATAACTCGCAAATGGACCATACGACTTAATATAACTTTGCCAATTCTGATAGCGACTAGAAGATTCATAGGTTATTAATATTTCATTGGTTATAGTGACTTACCGAGATGGCTGAGAAATGCGGGTAACAGATCTGGTATTTTCACTTTTTTTTTTTTTTAAATTTATACTTTGACCACCAATGGTTTCACTGTTTTATTCAATGCGATTTTTCCTTCAAATTTATTATAAAAGCCCAGTTAATTCTGCGTTGAACAATTGTTCTCCAGATGAATTTGGTTACCTAATGGCGAAGTGATTTGCGGATATCTGAGCACACTTCGGAAATCTAGTATTATTTTTTAGTGTGTTGACAGAAAATCGATTGACTAAACATTAATGCCCCTAAAAGTATAGTTTGCCAAAGTTTAGTGGGAAATTTAAATATATGTAGTCCTCGCGAGATAGCAGATCTTGAAATCCAAAAGGGGCTATTTCAGGGTCCGATTAGCTTAACTAAGCTTCTAGCTTAATTATTATTCTAAAAAGCTGCCGCCAAGATCTTTGCTCATTATTCGACTCCAGGATTGCTTATTCATCACCGCCTTCAACTCTTCCATCGGAATTGAGGATTGGGCTCTGAAGTGTGCAACATCCTCTCTCACATTCATATTATAGAGACTGCACAGCTCATTATCCTCGCGTCTACTTGGACCGTTTGGCATGTTGTTTAGGGACAGTATCTTAGTTCTAGCTCTAAAATAAGTATTAGCTCATATTCAAGAATCTTGTACGAGTTCCGGGCTTCGCTTGCACGTGTGAGATTGAAAGCGGCTAAGTCCTGTGTTCCGCTGCAAGTTATTCGTGTTTTTGAAAAAATCGCGATAAAAGCAGTTTATCCACATATTTATGCGCTTCCGCTGCATAGCACATAGTAATCTGGTAGTTGCTTGAAAAATTTTATACTTTGTACGAGCGCTCCCACTTTTCTTTCCAATGCACTGTGGGCAAAAAGTCCGAAATTTTTGCATAAAGTCTAATTTTAAAGCTAGACTGTTCAAATTTGGCACAAAAATGTAAAATATTAATATAGAATTTCGGTTTATATCTGTTTTGCAATAAAACTACTCCTTCAACCAATCCGCCCACACCCAAGTAAAAAAAATCTTTTTTGCTATTAATTTATAATTTTATTTACAGATAGGTTTAATCATCTTAATCATCTAAGTCAATTTCTAGATAATCATCAGAATCATCAGCGGAGTCCAAATCTTAATTTTCTATTTCTGACGTGATTGTTTCATAGTTCGGGGGAGGTGGGCAATTTGAAATATTTATTACTTCTGCCGGGAGGGTTTTTTTTTTTTAAATTTCTTTTGCCTTTCATTTAAGCAAATACTGGATATTAATGGATCAGAAGAATTCATAGCTCTATAACTCTATAGCTCTATATATAATATATTCAATCCGGCGACTTGCATATCCAAACATTCTTTTTCTCTTAATATTTTCTCACGGCTTTCCTTTGCGTACTCAATTTTAAGTGGCCTGCAGAACCTAGCAGATTGTGGAGATCTGTTATTCCAAATAATTCGTTGACTTGCATCTATTGATTTTAATGGTACATATCATCGTGCTGACAAAAAGGGATAGATCCAGGGAAGCAGGTTCTTCTGATCGAAACTTCTGCTTATATAAGCTTTGGCCAGTAGACCCATCAAATCCGTAGCTTACTATTAATGTGCAACGTGAAACATTTTCCATTTGAGATTTAACCTCTTTTTGCAGGACCAATATTCTTTCGGCTGTATGGTCCAAAAGGTTTAGCATTAAAACCTGTGCACAATTTTCAGAAATTTCTGTTTGAGTTGGTCTGCAAATCGGTTCTTGAAGTGCTGAATATGGGGGGAAAATGTTGCAGCCTCGAGCTTCAGTGAGTAACTTTAAACCTTGACAACATACGGTTGCATTTAGGCAAATATTTCTTACTATGCATTATGATAAAACTGCAAACTTTTTGCTCAATTTGATTAACGTGTGAGTTGCTGAGTTGACTTATTTTCATTTTCTCCAACATTCACTTCGTTACGGCAGAGTCGTCGCGTCCATTGTTGTCCCAAACCTCCAGCAGTGTTAAGCGCCGAAACTCATATTCGGCTGCAATATGTCATTTTTGTCGAAAACGGGCAAAAACGGGCAAAGAATATTAATAACACCGTATTCTATATACTTTTACGAAAAACATACCAGTTTTAGTTGCTCGCAAGCGCGCGCGGCAAATAAGTTACACACCACAGAACACAATTACATTTGTTAAATTTGAGCTGTAAAAATACTCCAACAACAATTGACGATACACGGCAAAACATACAGAACATATAAAAACTAAAACACAACGTTGAATCTACATACCTGAACGATTATTTGCCATATTTCCAAATTGTCTTCACTTTAAAGAAAAAGCCACAACAAACGCGCAAAGTTCATCGACATTCACGGTTCCATTTCGATAGGTCAGGCATGCATTTAGTAAGCTGACTTTGTTTGCGCGGCAATTTCAAACCGCACGCTTTAAAAATTTTTTTCGGAACACTTTTATTTTCACTTGAGTATGCATAATTGGAAAACACATTCAATTTTGAGTATTTAAAATATAAAACATAATACTTTATGCACAATTTTCGGACTTTTTGCCCATAGTGCAATGGGAGCTTTCCACATGCTATTTAATCCTCTTCTGGAATCTGCAGTTTAGCTTAAATGTGACTTTTAAGGAACATATTCGGGGTTAATATCACATCTAAATACTCACATTTTTACCGATTCCAGTTGAGCGTTACCAAGTGAGTCACTTGAAGTGACCAGCTTTCATTTCTCCCATAGTTCCTTTTCCATTCCGGACTACCATCACTTTGAATCTTTCCGTGTTTATCAGAAGTCCCCCATTTCTGACCATACGTTAGAATTTTCTTTCTTCCTAAAACTTCGCGTAGCAATTACGAACAAACCCGCAGAAGGAAGTAAAGCCAAGGAATTCTTTGATCCAGTCGGATCACTAAACCACTATACATTTTTATATACATACATCATGTACAAGACCGCAGTGTACCTTTTCAAGATAGTGGTATACTTTTTGGGCAGAGGTTGCGTTTCAACGGACACAATGAGTAAAGCCAAAGGAGTTTTGGATTTTGACAATAAATTTTGGGATACTGCTGTTCAGAACCGTATAGAAACAGCTTCTAATTTTCGCTCTTTGCAATCTGAATTGTAATGGCAGAGGGCTTTTACTGCAGTACAGATCTTCCATTATTGCATCACAGCAGAATATGCAATGGTGTCCTAATTGTACGCAAGTTTCTTCTCGGCATGGTTGATTTTTAATCGCTCTTTACTTCTAGAGACTTAAAAATCCGATTAAGGTTCCCTCGTACATTCCGGACACAACGTTTATCATTCTTCAGATCCAACTATGCCCTTTCGGATCTTATGCTTTAATTGTTATTCCCTTTATTTTATTTTCTACTTTAAAAATCCTTCTTTGTAAAGTTTAGTGCAAAAAAGTGTTTAAAAATGAATCTCAGCTTAAAATTGTTTTTGTTAGTTGTGGAATTTTATTTTATCTCAGTTTTTTGGTTTGGAATGTTATTATAATTATTTGTATTATTATGTTTGAGTTAGTTTATATTGGTTTTTGGCTTATTAATAAATTTGGTAGATTAAATAAACTTAGATCAATTTTACATATGACTGCTAACCATTTCTCCACACAATTACTATACGTACTCTCCGCTTTCACTTGCTCCATTCGTTTCTGTACAACAGTTTGCCTTGATTTGTAAACCAATTTCAGTTTTGAGAACTTATGCCAAATGGAATTTATTTTGGAAATTAATTTAAGCTCGAATTTGTTGATTAAAAACATGTCTCTGCTATCACTAAGTGTAACCAATAGAGTATTTTGGTTTTTGTTTGTTTTTGTCAGAAATTTCTTAGAGTTGCTTAAAAACTAAACGATCCTTCTTCTTTGGCTATAAAAATTAAAGTACATCTCCATCTTGTTCGTCTCTTGTGTTTTTGAACTTTTTGCACTATTTTCGTGTGTGGGTTTTCATTTTAAATTACAACAAATAATTGGTATTTTAGTAGTTAGTGTTTTTTCGTTTAGTTTTACAAATTGCTTATGTTTTTTATTTTTCGTTTTGTTCATTTTGTTTGTGGTGCTTGGCTAAGGCGACTTTTGTTTGGTTGTTTCACTTTTTGTGCTTTACATACTTGTTGCAATATCTTCAACGTGTTGATTTGTTGTTCTCTGTCCGTCTTTTTTTACATACATAAAATAGAGAAAACCTAATGGAAATCAAATGAACGCATATATTTCAAAACCAAAACACTTCATTTTTAGTCATTAAAATTTGTGCTAGAAATTCGGCTATTAAAATTATTTAAGAGAAAAGTTCTTCCATTTTGTTTTGTTTCGTATTTTTTCATAGTTTTCCATTTAACATATTCAGTCTTTCAGCTTTCAACGTAAATAAATTAATTAAATTAATTTATTTAATTGCGTTTAAAAAACAGTTGTTTGCCAGTTTGCTGCTGCCTGTAAATAATTTCGAGTTCTATTGCATTTATGTGGTAATTTCCATGTGTGTCTGCCTTACGTTTTGCGAGTTCCGTTTTTTAAAATTTATAGCCAAAAAGTTTTCTTATGCTTCAATTTGCATTGAAAGGAAATTTGGAAAAAATTTTACGATCCTTAAGTCAAAGTTGGTTGTAAAAGCCAAAAGTTTGCTTGCTCCGTTTAAAGTTAGGTAACTTAATGCTAGATGGTTGTGGTTTATCATTTACATTTAATAGTAATAATAATTATATGTTGGTATTATTTTTGGGTTTTTTTTTGTTGTTTGCTTTTTGTCTGCGCCTTTGATGTCTCATAAACTGCGTTTGGAATTTAAAAACTTTTCAAGTGGACGTACGCTTAATTTTTTTCCTTGGTTATTCAAAAATGTGTGCCTTAAGCTTAATGACTTATCGTTAATAAATATATAAAATTTTTGTGTCTAAATTCAGTTGTTTTTAGGAGTTTTTCTTTCTTTTGGTTTTTCAAAAAAAGAAATCAATTCAATTAATTAAACTCGCCGTATCAAATATTTAAAATATTTTCTCTTTTTTTTCATCTGGGTGGGGCTTAAGTTTATGTTGTATAATATATTTTCATGATGTTTAAAAATTGGTTTGTCCATTGTAGGTTTTTCATTTTCTTAGTGTAGTATAAACCGGTCTCTTGTGTGTGTGTGTGTTTTTTTTGTTTATTTTCTCTGTTAAGGCAACTGCTTTTTGTCACTGAATTTGTAATCCATATATTTCTTTTTGTATTTTGCTTTTAGTTTTGGAATTTTTTTTTTCTTTCATATACTTTATTTCCTTTTGCTATTTCAACAGAAAGTTTTTGTAGGAATGACGAGGGATGGATGTCACAGGGCGGTAGAACAGGAATTGTGCTGGTGAGAAATTATGTATTACGATTTTTAATGTTATTAAAAACAATTCATAACTAGGATTTTTTAATAATCATTATTGTTAGTTGGAATGACGATTATTCAGTATATTTAATTACTTCGATATTTGTGCTTGTAAAGTGTGATTATTGAGTAATTAAGCTAAAAACTAAATTATATACTAGTCCGGACTTCTAAACGGCAAATTGGAAAAAAGAAGGTCTCAGCATTCCCAAAGCTAGCATGTGTTGCGCGATGGGCGCCTTAAAGTTTTGAAAAATTACTTGTACGTTCATCAAATACAATATTTTACCACAAAATTATTATGTCTTAAAATTCAAAAAGTAAACTAAATTTGTGGAAATATGTCGGACAGAGACTAAAATTTTTTGTCGGATTATTGAGTCCAAATTTTGATTGCACGTACTTCTTGCCATCGAAAAGGTCTGTGCTTTACATTTGAATGGGTTTTAAATAAAGTCAACGCCGACTGTTTATAAATGCAACTGTGCGTATGAGTAACCCACAAAAACTTTAGGACCTATTCGCGCCAGTTAAGACTCGATTTTGTAAACTTTTTTACGCTTATATACGAAAAACAAACGGGCATACCAATAATTACAGACTACTGTATACCACAAACGACATTCGACAAATTAGACGACGTCTATATCCCAAGCCGAAACAATTGAGACAACCTTTCTCACAGCGGAACGTCATTAACATCTGCACTAATGGATGTTAGCTCGAGGAAAAAGTAGGAGGGGTCGTTGTCTCACCTAACCTAGAATTGAACTTATCGTTTCGGTTTCCCGATCACTGTAGTGTGTACCAATCAGAGGTGGTAGCCATATAGGAAGCTGCCACGGTGACATGACAAAACGCCCACGGACAAGTAGTCCATATTCAAATTAATCGTAGTAAGCATCGAAATTAAACTACAAAATGTTATGGGCGTACTGTCCAAATAAATTTCGGACATATTGCCCATATCTGGTCGGAATTTTCGCCCAGTTTCATAAAAACACTGAAATTATAACCAGAAATATTAAAGAATTATCTGTCTCTTGCATATCAGCGGCCTAAAGTGGACAGAGGCAGAAATGTTTGGAATAGAAAAAGCAGCGAGAAGCTTGTCACAGAGGAAAACTTTCCTGGCTGCGCGCGAGGCTCTCAAGTACAAGAAAATCTCAAACCCCAAGGAGGAGAAGGTTAACTACAAAGTGGTGTCCATGACCTACAACGTGAGATTCAGTATCCAGCCTATTCGGCATGGCTGGACTTAAATGTGGCTGCCCCGGCGACTAGCGCAAGTTAAAACGGAATGGTCCAATCATAGTTGTGCCTCCACCATCCGTGACGATCTACTGTTCACATAAGCTCTTCGTAACGAAGACGTACTCCTTGCTGAGATATAGGCAGTCGTTGCTGTTGTGGGAGGCGTTCAGGCCGAGGAGGTAATCAAACTAGAGACCGCAATGGAGGCACCGCATCGCAACCTCATCCTGACACTTCTGTGGGATATGTGGAGGCGATTGGAGTCAATTAATATTCAAATAAAGTTGCACTCTTATTCATTTCCAAAAGACACCAATTTCGAATTTTATTTGTATTTATGGATAGAAACCCGCCATTGATTGCATTTTTGGTCATACCCATGATCTCCCAGATAATTTGCTTTGTTTCCTTGTCAGTCAGATGTTCTTTCACACTAACAGCTGTTCACGAGTCTCAATCAAACCAATGTTTAGATTTGCTATACGCAAAGTCTAAATCAAATCACTTTCATGAATGCCACTAAAAAACAGCAGAGTGCAGACGCGCTTCCATCCTACTATTAGTGCGTTTTCAGCTTTGCCGGTGTGACCGTGGCTCAAATGGCCAAATTGATAATCAACCTACATGAGACAACCAATTACACAAAAACCACCTGGTTGCCAAATCAAAGTGGATTTCGATCGCACAAGCGAAATGGGACAGAATTTCTATGCCCATTTTATAGGAGCAAAATTGTAAACACTCTGTGGATAGCATAAATTTGTTAAATTATGTATTTAGCACTGGGCATTTAATGTCACATAAATTTGAATACGGACATTACACCCATGGGCCTTATGTCCGGTCAAAAGGCCCAGAAAAATTCTGAATTATATTTCACGGTAGTGATTGAAATTTTTCATATGGTCCTTATGTTCGTGGGCGTTTTGTTATGTCACCAGCTGCCACCTGCCTTAACACACACACGGTCAAGGAAGGAAATGTATTTATAATATACTCAGATAGTCAAGCCGCCATTAAAGCACTTTGCTCATATACCATGCATGCTAAATCTATGCTAATCAATGCTTAAACTGTTTTTAAATATTTAGTATAGCTACTATAAGCGAAGCGTTAGTACCATTTTCTATCGGTTGGGTACCATTTAAAACTTCTGATCTGAATTGTATAATTTCTGAATTGGCTTACGATTATTACCATAATTAGCAAAACATTAAATTTGGTGTTTTCTAAACTTGATTGGTAAGAAAAATCATAATATTCACCTACGAATACATGAATAATTCAAAATTTTAACATCAATTACTCAATATTCAAACTTTACAAGTACAATTATCAAAGTAATTGTTAAAGTAATTAAGTTTTGTAATATTCACTAAATAATCATAGTTCTAACTAACAATTACGATTATTCAAAAATTATAATCAGATATTGTTTTTTTTTCTCATCATTATAAATATCTGCTTGACTGAAAGTTTTAGTAAATTTTGCTACCAATTTCTTTCGCAGAAATCAGAGTAGTTTATCCATTTTGATTTTCCAATTCCCACGAAATATTCTTCACTTCACTGAACAAATTGTTAAAATGGTAAATATTCTCGATTTAAAATGAAAAATAGTTTAAATTGTAATAAATTTCATTAATAGTGTTTGACTTAACAGCACAATTTAATGTCAACCGACTTTAGCATTCAATTACTCGTGTAAACTCAATCTTAATTTTCCGAAATCTGAGATTTTGCCCAAAGTTGAATTTTTTCCATTTCATTTTTTGTTTGACTCCTAAAAACAACGAAATATTTATTTTTTTGAGATAATTTTGCTGTGCCTTAAATGTTAATTTTGTTTTAATTTGAAAATTTTGTTCTTTTTTTTTTGGGTTCGTTTTAAATATGCTAGACAATTTGAATTTTGAATTTGGTTGCAAATTTGAAAACTTCTTAATTTAAATTTTTTGTTAATTTTGTGGCCTAAACTTTATATGCAGTTTACAATGCGCATAAGTTTTCCATTTCCTTTTTTTTTTGTTATAGAATATTAATATTTTTTTATTTTAATTATTAATAAGGAAAATCAAATGTCCAGATTGGCTGTAGAAATGGGGTAACAAATAACAAAACACAATTGATGATGCAAAACTGATAGACAAACTTTAATGAAAATTGAAAATAAACTTAATAGTTAAACAATTCATAAAATATCATTTTAGAAAATATCAAAAATATGTAACTGAATAAAGCAAAAATGTTGATTAAATTTTGTTAATAATTAAAATATTTTGGCCACTTGTTGAGCGAGGAATTAATGGAACTTTCGCTTTTTACCGCCACGTTTCTTGCCCTTGCCACGTGACTTGGCCAATTTACGTTTTTTGCTACCATCACCGCGCATAGCCGACTCACGGCTAATCTCGCCCAAGATCTCATCGCCCAGTGTGCCTGCAAATAGGGGAAAATAAGAGTTTCTTTCTTAACAGAAGACGCGGTTTGTCCACTTACCCAATGTGGTCAACTTGCGCTGACGATGCTTTTCCGCCTTAGTTACTGGCAGACGCATCAAATAGGTCTCCTCGTACTCCTGTTTCTCCTTTTGTGCCTGTGAGAGGATCTGTTGTGCGCGAGAGCCCGAAGATATCTCAGTGGGTGCATCCAAGTATTCCTCCTTGAGGTCTTGCAGCATGGAGGAGCTGATTACAAGGGAGAAGGAAATGGATTTATTTCATAAATATTTTAAGGGTTTTGTAAACTTACGTTATGGCTCTCTTCTTGGCCCGCTCCAAAGCCTTCTTCTCCTTGTCGCCATCTCGCTCATCGCCATCATAGTAGACTGGTTTGATGCGTGGTGGCACATATATTCCCGATTTGCCTGCAGTGGCTGCCTTGCGCGGCTTTTTCGCTGCTCCAGCTCCCTCTTCATCATCTTCATCGTCTTCCTCGTCACTATCACTGCCCCCCTCCAGATCATCCTCATCGTTGTCATCCCCACCAGCACCAGCTGCACTCATCATCTCTTCCGGATTGGGTTTATAGAGTATGGGATCTGTGCTGCTTGACACTCCTGTGGTAGCCGTCTTCACTAGCTTATCAATCTGATAGCGCAACTTGTGATCTATGGGTCGTATCTTTTCCAGCACAGTGCGTATCTCAATTAATCGTTCAATAGAGGGATCACCTTCGATAGTTTCACCCGAGCATTTACGCAACACCACGTATGTCAGATTAATCAAATAGTCCAGCAGCATGTGATATTTCACCTCAAGGAAACTTAGGCCATATTCTGTGGTCAATTCACCGCGTTTGACACGTTGCAGCATACCCTCGACCAGATCTGTAACCTGTTTAACATTGCTGTTCATCTCGCCGAGCAGTTGTATGGCCTGTGGTATGTCCTGCTGTCCTTGGACCTCGCAATCAAAATCGAGCGCCTGTATGAATAGAACAGATGTAGCATGAGTAAAAGTTGATGTCAGTTTTGTATTATTATAACCGCCAAGATGTAAGATGTATCTGCAATTTAGTGTTAAGGTATTTTTAAAAACACCGGATAATGGTCACACTACAGACCCTTTAAAAAATAACCGAGACAGATAGAAAAACAAAACGAAATATGAATCTAATCTCATTTGCACTTTTGACATTTTGATTGGATTTCAGCGTATTTAAAAATTTTGTGCACAGGAAATTAAATTTCGCTATGCAAATACACACAACTAAGTTATTTACTATACGAACTGCCATAAACCTTGTTGCCTGCAGTGGAGCAGCCTCCACCTCTCTCCCTCTCTCTTGCAGCAACGCAGAGAGCCATGTGTCGCCCGTGTTGGTTGCACACAACTCATTTGCATATTTTATTGGTTGCCATTTAATTATTTGCATTTTACAAAATTTTTTGGCCCACAACAGGCTGCTCTTTGACCGCTAAGGCTTATGCTGCATTTATTTTCAATTAATATTAATAAAGCATTAGGGATGGGGGTGTATTTGGTCAGGATATGTATGTGTACTTGTGTGGGATTAATTGCAAAATTGTAGAATGCATGGCTTGGTGTTTTCGGTTGGTTTGTTTTTGTCATTTGCGGCGTTAGCAGCCTACATGTATTTTCCAATTTACAAAGCAATTTACCAAATAATTATTTCAACAACAATTTTGGGAGTGCGTGTGAGTGTGTTTATATATTCTTTTTTAATGGTAAATTTGAATATTATTATTGGCGAATTATTTTAATTGCATTTTGTGGCCAAACATGAATATAACAAAAGTGCTCATAAATGTGGTAAAAGTTCTAAATTGGTTCAATTGAGGTGCGGTTTTTGGTATAGTGATGGTGTTTGATATGTATTTAGTAGCAAGCTATGGGTACAGTTGCGATAAAATGAAAATTTGTCAGATTATGGTTCGTTTACAATTTTGTTTTAGTTGATTTTAGTTTGGGGGTTTTTTATTGTGCATAAAGCAAAGGCTCCCAAAACCAACAAACGGCGGTGTAGACACCAGAACAAATATTTCTGACACAACAATAACCGCAGAAATTAGAAAGGGAAAATCATGTGTTTCATCTACGCTTAAGATGACGCAAACATATTTGCTGTTGCTTTTGATTTTGCAAGAAATATTTAAGAGAAAAAGAGAACTTACGAAGTTGTTGTTGGAAAATATACGGTTGAACCCCACATAGGCAACATGGAAAAAACCTGGTCTCAGCAAAGCTAATATTTGGTTAATACTATAACATACTCTGTAACAGGAGAAGAAGCTGAATGCATTGCTGGTGCTGTGTTCATCTCAAAGTCTCTTTTTCTCTTCCTCTCTCTCTCCTTCTCTCTCTCTCTCTCTAAGGGTGGGAGTGGGTGGGGAGAGGGTTTTTTACTTATTTGCTTATAACTTGAGAACCGCTCATCCGATGTTTATCGTCTCGATCTTCGGCAAATCGATTCATATGGCTAATTACTAACTATCTCTAGAAGGTACTAATCATCTATCTTCTAAACTGTAGGAGATATAACGTTTTTTCCGAATTGCGGGGGCGGGAGGGGGCGTGGCCAAAATTTGAAATAAACTTGATCTGCCTGCAAGTATAAGAAGCATTTGTCCCATACATGTCAAACCTCTATCTCTTACCATCTCTGAGATCTAGGTGTTCATACAGTCAGACGGACGGACTGACAACGGACATGTCTATATCGACTCGGCTGTTGACGCTGATCAAGAATATATATACTTTATATGGTCGGAAATGATTCCTTCTGCCTGTTACATACATTTGCACGACTTTAGTATACCCTTTTTACTCTACGAGTAACGGTTATAAAAACGAAGTATTTCTTATTTTGTAATTTTTAAAACAAAAGTTGAAACAGTTACGGTCCCTGGTTTTAATAAAAAATTATTAATTACGTGTTCATGAATACAAATTTTTACAACGAAATTATTTGTTTATTTCAATACCTGTCATCTTTTGAAATAACTCATAGTAGTCTTTTTTTATTTTTTATTCGAATTGTTTTTGGATAAAATCAACGCCGAACATTTGATAGAGCAAATGAAAAAAAATGAAAAATATATATGACAATGAAGTACACTTAGTATGAGTAATATACAAAAACTTTACAGACTATTCGCGACCGTTAAAACTCAACTTTCTTTCTTTTGTTTTATTTTTGTTTATTATACATCAAAAAATATCAGATAGGGGGTGAGACCATGACCTTAAAAATTTCATAATCAGAGGGTCCAACCTAGTGTGCCTAGGATGTGGGCATGGTTTCTGTCATGTTCGGCAGACACACAAATGAGAAACAAGTAAGAGCGTTGCCGTTGAGTGGCCCGACTCCAAAATACCCTGTAAACGCGTGCAAACACATCATGTCAGACGGACATGGCGCCGACGACTCCTTATGGGAGTGTGCAAATCCACCATGTTGTACGCTGCTCCGGTGTGGGCCCACGCTTTTACGGTCCCGAGCTACTGCCGCGGTGTTGAGGCCGTCTACCGCCTGAGCGCGATTCGGGTCTGCAGTGCGTTCAGGACCGTATCGAACGAAGCAGCGCTAGTCATAGCAGGAATGGTGCCTCTGGGCTACCTGGCAGCGGAGTCGGCAACCGTCTACCGAGCATCGCGCGAGACGACACCAATAAGACCACGCAACGTGGAGAGAGCGGCATTTAGAGAGGAGAGCCTTATGAAGTTGCAGAGCTCTTGGGACTCTTCCACGAAAGGTCGCTGGACACACAGACTGGTCCCACAAATCAAGCCGTGGCTCCAGAGGCCTCATGGTGAGGTGAATTTTTACCTCACCCAGCTACTTAGCGGGCACGGATGCTTTAGAAGCTATCTCCATCGCTTCGGGCACGACAGCAGTGCCGAGTGCACTTGGTGTGGAGGAGGTACCCCAGACCCCAGAGGATGCGCAACACGTCCTGTTCAGTCGTGGACGTTTTGAAGAGCAAAGGCGGTCACTCAGGGACATTGCAGGCGAGGAAGTTACCTCGAACAACTTCTGCAATCTAATGGTTTCGAGCGAGCGGTTCTGGGACGCGACCAGCAACTTTGCAGCCAGCGCCCTTATTGAGCTACGCAGACTGGAGCGACTAAGAAGGGCATAATTTATTATAATGCGGTTGATGCCCCTGCGAAGCATTGCCTTGCGGTCGTCCCGCAGGGGTACGCAACTAATTTGTAAAGTAAAAAATTGTCCAATAATGTGTTAGGTTAAGATTAAGTTAATAAACTTGGAATACAAAAAAAAAAAAAAAAAAACACAAAAAAAACAAGAACGGATAAAAAAATATTTAAAAATATTTAAAAATTAAAATAAAAAAATAAAAAATGTTTTTTTGCAAAATTGTGGGGGGGGGAAGAAAAAAGAAAAAAAAAAAAAAAGAAACAAAAAAAAAAAAAAAAAAAAAAGAGGGGGGGTTTTTATTTTTTATTAATTTTTAATTATTTTATATATCCAAAAAAAAAAAAAATATTTTTTTTTTGACGGAAAAAAAAAAAAAGGGAGATAATTATATCGGGGGGGGGGATAAAAAAAAAAAAAAATATTTTTTTTGGGGTTGGGGTTTTTTTTTTTTTTTTTTATTAAAAAACATTAATAAAGATGGGAAAAATGGGGTTTTAAATTTTTAAAAAAAAAAAACCCCCCCCCCGCCCCCCCCCCCCAAAAAAAAAAAAAAAATTTGGTTTGCAAACAAAAAAAAAAAAAAAAAATTAAAAAAATTTTTTTTTATAAAAAAAGGGTAAATCAAATTGGGTAAGAGCCGACAAGACTGTAGTCTTGTTGGTACTTTTAGATTGAGTTTTATCGAAGTTTTTAGGTTGCAGAAAACTGCACATTGCAGTTGCTATGTGTATTTCGATGTAACCTCTCAGGAAAAGTTTGAAAGTATAAACGTACTCATAGGTTTTTTGTTCCAAATATATCTATATATATAAAAAAGTTCAACCTGACTGACTGACTGACTGACTGACTGGTGACCGTCGTACAGCCTAAGCCATAAAAGATAGGAAGATGAGATTTTCACAGTAGTTTTATCTTATGCTGAAAGTGAGTACTAAGAACGGATTTTGGAAAATTCTGTCGGAAAATGTGGAAAATTCGCGGAAAACGGTTGTATGAAACTTTTTTGTTTTTCATCCGATCAAGTTCAAACTCATTTTCAAAGATCTATATGAAAATTCGACAACAACTACATACCAATCTTCTGGAAAATTCACCCCGCTGGGTGGAAAGTGGGTGGTCAAGGTTGTATGGGCGAAACTTTAGTTGCCAGCGATTGGCGCCAAACTTATTTTCAAAATTACACATAACAAAACATAAGTTGTAAGCATAGTACGCGAAATAGAGATTTTGGAAAATCCGCACAAGAGGAAATTGGCCGGAAAATTCTGAATCCAAAAAAGTTTTTATCATACGATTGGCTTGAAACTCGGTTTGTAAGTATAGAATACGAAATAGTTTAAAATGTTATATTCCGAAGTTGGAAAATTTGACCTGACGGTCGAAAAATTCCCGGAAAATTCTGCATAAAAACAACTATTTTCCATCCGATTGGCTTGAAACTCGGTTTGTAAGGACTAAATACGAAATAATTTGTTATGTGATTTTTCAATGTCGGAAAAGCCGCCCATGAGGAAAATGGCCGGAAAATTCTGCATGCAAAAACTATTTTTCATACGATTAGCTTGAAACTCGGGTTGTAAGGTCAAAATGAGAATTTATTTTGTTTTTAATTTTCCGATGTTGGAAATATCGCCGGGATGCTCACTGTGAAGTGAATGGGATGTGGGTGGAAAGTTGTTTGGAAGGATGTAAAGTGGGTGAAATGTAGCAGGAAGTGGGAGGGATGTGGGTGGGATGTTAATGGGAAGTGGGCGGTAAGTGGACGGGAAGATGGCTGGAGGTGTGTGGTATGTGGGTGGAATGTGGGTGGGATGTAGGTGGGAAGTGGGCGGGAAGTAGGACGTGGGTAAGTGGTGGGATGTAGGGTGGGATGTAGGTGGGAAGTGGGTGGGTGGAATGTGGCGGTAAGTGGGAGGAATGTGGGTGGCAAGTGGGTGGAATGTGGGCGGATAGTGGGTGGGATGTGGGTGGGAAGTGGGTGGGAAGTGGGTGGGATTGAAATGGGAGGTGGATGGGATGTGGGTGGAATGTGGCGGTAAGTGGAAGGGATGTGGGTGGGATGTAAATGGTAAGTGATCGTGATTTGGGCGGGAAGAGGTCGTGAAGTTTGCGGTATGTTGGTGGCAAGTGGGTGGAATGTGGGTGGGATGAAGGTGCGAAGTGTGCGGAAAGTGGGATGTGGGTGGGAAGTGGGTGGGATGGAAATGGGAAGTGGATGGGATGTGGGTGGAATGTGGGTGGGAAGTGGGCGGAAAGTGTGTGCGAAGTGGGCGGAAAGTGGGTGGAATGTGGGCCTGAAGTGGGTGGTAAGTGGGTGTGCGTTGGTTAAATACTGTTGAAGGCGCAGCGAAGCGTGACGGGCTATTTGCTAGTTTCATATAAAAAAGTTTAAAGTCGAACTTCAACTGTAAACACCACAACAATATCAAGTACAGTTTCATTTATTTGCCACTCGCATTACAAATGGAAATTTCATTAATATTTCATTCCATTTAAATCATGGCCAAAAACACACGCAAAATAAACAAAAAATTATATGGTTTCCCTCGTGTATAATTCACATTCATTGGCCAATAATATGAGGCCGAAAATACATATGGAACCTCCTTGCTGGCTGTCTGTCAAATATTATATACAAAATGCCAATTTTAAAACCGCCTATAAATATGCAATGCATTTATGCAATTATCACAGACGCACACATACGTCTATTTATTTATGATGTTAATGCCAAGCGAAAATTAAAAATGAAAATAAAAATGGTAAACCAAAATCCTGCCCATGATAATTGCAGTCGGGACAAATTGTGGCGCAAAGTGGAGAGCCAGTCCGACGCCATCAAATGTTGTCATTAAATTCAGCCCGAATGGCTGGGAGGCGCGGATGAAAGAGGGGGGGGAGTCATAACCTGCCCAGGCAAACAAACAGAAATTGCATTTTATATTTTATTCATGTGCGCGCAAAAACGGGAATAAAAAAATTTGTTTGTTTATTCGCATTTCTGGCCGAGCGACTGAGAGAGAAAGAGAGAGAGAGTACGTACATGGCATATGTAAATACAAATGCAAGTATGTACTGCATGTTCCTGCCTCCACCTCTCGCTCTCGCTCTGGCCAAAAATTGTATTCAATTCCATTTTCGTTGCCTACTTACAGGCGAATGCGCCTGTACATAAAATCTCACTGATAAATAACGGTTAATGCAAAACAGCGACAAACAGCATCGTCGTCCATTGTTATTGCTGGCTGCATTTGAAAATTACACAAAAAGCCCCACGAATTTTAAATCATTTGGCACATTGTGGGGGGGTTAAGTGGGAACAGGGGGTTTGTTAGCTAGTTTGCCATTTTGTTGTAATTGCTTTTGGCAGGGACTATGTGTTTATGTTGTTGTTTTTGTTGCAGTTGAGTTGTCCCTTTATAATAGGTCCTCGTTATGCTCATCTAGGGCCATGGCAATTTCCAATTTGGGGCTTACGGGTGGGTACATATGTTGTAGTTGTTGTTCAGTTTTTGCAATTGGCTGTTGGTAAAATATGCCCGCGTTTTGTTTAACGCGTTTTTTGACTTTCCCATCCCACATCTCCGCATTCCCGCCCTAACAAGTACATAATAGTTAGATGGTTGACAGAGTCAAGTGCGTATCAGAGGCGTAATTGCGTTCATACATACACATGTACATTTATTGGCCGGCTTATGATGCATCGAAAATTTGAATTTCGAGTTGTCTAACACAATTTTACAGATTTTTTTTATTAATTCAGGGTAGATAAATATAATGGGGCTTGGTTTCGGAGCCAGAAGTTAAGCTGTGTTTGGTGTTAATACTTAGCAGCAAATTCTCATATATATTTAGATGTATGAGTTTTGTCCAAAAACATTTATATTTTCATCCGAACCTATATGATCTACACGGCATTTTTTTGGTTCAGATTTTAAGTCGACCCTCCCCCACACATATTTAGATCGGCACAATATTTCATTCACATAAACCAATTCTGCAAAAGCATTTAGATTTTAAAACAGTTCAAAAGTGTTTTTATTAATATGAAATTTGCACTACTGGCTAGCCACACGATTGTTCGATACTATTTATTCGATAGTCGATACTTTCTCGCAAGTTGACAAAGTGGACATCACAACTTAAGGGCGCGGATAACGGTAAAAGGTGAAAATTTTCCATTAATTAATACTTTTAATAATTTCAATAATTACACAATATATTTCAGAAAGCGGAGACTCCTAATGTTGTGGCAATTGGACTGAAGAGGCCATCTGTTGGATCTCTGGTCTATACACATCAATGGTTTGAATTAGACATTTACGCCGCCGCGCCACGCCGCCGCCGCCGCCGATTTTTGTTCTTTTTAACGCGCCGCCGCCGAATCACGAAAATATCGGCGCGGCGGCGGCGGCGGCGGCGTTCGGCGCCAAAGCATTTTTATACCCGTTACTCGTAGAGTACTAGGGCAGAAGGAATCATTTCCGACCATATAAAGTATATATATTCTTGATCAGCATCAACAGCCGAGTCGATATAGACATGTCCGTCTGTCTGTATGAACACATAGATCGGACAACTGTATAGTATATAGCTGTCATACAATAGTTAGGTCTGAAAAAAAGTCTTAGTGAGTTAAATGTTTTTGTTTTCAATATTATTATCGCTCCCAACTCTCGTATTTATAAGTTTTCAATGATTTTACATAATTTTAACAAGAATTGTCGTCACATCACAACAAACTGTCAGCCATATATCAAGCTCCAAGGGTATATAAACTTCGGTCGAGCCGAAGGTAGGCTACCTCTATTTTTATACTCTTGCAAAGGGTATTATAATTTTGCCCAGAAGTTTGCAACGCAAAGAAATATTCATTTCCAACCCTATAAACTATATATTTTCTTGATCAGGGCGACGAGCTGAGTCGATTTAGCTTTGTCCGTCCGTCTGCCTGTCCGTCTGTCTGTTTCTACGCAAACTAGTCTCTCAGTTTTAAAGCTATCGAGCTGAAACTTTGCACAGATTCTTCTTTTTACTGCACACTGATAATATGTCGGAACCAATTTTGAAAACCGGTTAAAATCGGATGACTATATCTTATAGCTGCCATAGGAACTATCGGTTGAAAAGTGGGTCTTTGTGAGAAAACTTTTTTGTTTTTAATGTAAACGCCTTCCGCTACTACAATTATTAGTTGTATACGCTTTTACACAGATTTGGAAGTTTTGGTCAAAATCGGATGACTATATCTTATAGCTGCCATAGGAACTATCGGTCGAAAAGTGGGTCTTTGTGAGAAAACTTTTTTGTTTTTAATGCAAACGCCTTCCGCTTCGTAAATTATTAGTTTTATACGCTTTTACACAGATTAGGAAGTTTTTGTCAAAATCGGATGACTATATCTTATAGCTGCCATAGAAACTATCGGTCAAAAAGTGGGTTTTATCAGAAAAATGGTTTGTTTTAATGCTGACGTTCGTAAACTCTGTCCTATTAAAACATTTGCAAGGGTATTAAAACTTCGGCAAAGACGAAGTTAGCTTGGCCTTCTCGTTTTAGATGCTTTTAAGTAATCGAATAAAAGAATCGATATTGTCTCAGCTCCATTTCCCAATGTGTCATCTCTAGAACATAATCAATGATCTCAGAAAAAAAGCGTTAATTTGATTTTAATTTCTTTAAATTTAATTTTTGTTTAATTATTGGATAAAGAGCTTAAGTTTAAGTTTAATAAAGAAAATAAATGAAAATTGAAGAAATGAAGAAATCTTTCAGAAAATTATATAAACTTAGAAATGATACAAATTGCTATATATTTTATTAAACAAATTTTTTTTTGTTACTGTGTACGCCGCCGGCCGCCGACAAATTCGACGGCTTATCTGCCGCCGCCGCCGCCGGTTCTTTCTTAACTCTACGCCGCCGCCGCCGGTTTTTCTTGACCCCCCGCCGCCGCCGACCCCCAAGCTATCGGCGTAAACCTCTACCCCAGCGATAGCCCCGGGAGCACGAACTTACTTGCCGAAGTAATACTTCATTGTGTGTTAGAGAGAGGCACAGTCACGTTTTAGCGCTCTCTGCTTGGGGAACCCTGCTCTAGATACATTTGGGTCAGCTGTTCGCTCTCACTTACGCTTTCTGGATACATTTGGAATATGGTCGTCGCGCTCTAACCACAGTGATTTCCCACTGGCCCTAATAACTTAGGTTTTATTATCTATATACATAAAGTGATAAGACACTGTCGATGATCATCAGCCTAGAAGCTAGACCGTAATAGTTAGAAATTACAAAATTTCACAAATAACTTCCTATAGTGATCGGACATTGTACTAAGAAAGCATTTCCTCAACGCAGCTCCCATTGCTCTCCAAAACGAAAAAAACGTTTAAATGCTGAAAATGTTTACTGGAAGTGTGTTTTCTTGATATCGAAAAATAACAAAAAATTATATTTGTTTAAAAAAACAATAAAAATACAATTTGAAAAAAAAAAAAAATCTTCGCTCGAGTCAGCCCATGATTCGAGAACCCGCGGCTGCTGACATGGACGACTGACTCTCTCCCCTCGCGCCATAATTAATTATGAAGCGCTCAGTACGCAAGGCATATTTCTTTTGTTTTTTTTTTTAATAAGGCGTCATCTATTATAAAGACAAAGATGCTCAAATAAATCCTGAATTGTTTGAATGTAATTTTAATATCCCTATACTAGCGATACTTAGTCCTTGGTTCCTCCTAGGGGGGCGAAAACATTTCGTTATTCACACGTAAACGACCCGAACGCTGGCCGAAGCTGAGACGAAAAGAGCAGAAAGCCGACATTCGCTCGCAAGAGTTCGAATGCTCTCTCACTTTTTGGCCTCTATAAAAAAAGAGTGTACTGACTGGCTGACTGACTGACTCACTGACTCATTGGCAATCATCGCACAGCTTTATGGGTAAGAGATAGAGGGCTGTAATTTACGTACTAAGACGGTGCCCACGGGGAAAATGGACGGAAAATTCTGCACTCAAAAAACTATTTTTCATCCGATTGGCTTCAACCTCGGTTTGTAAGGATGGAATACGAAATAGTTCGAAATGTAATTTTCTGATGTTAGAAAGTTTTACCCAAAGGTCGGAAAATTCTGCATAAAAAACTATTTTTCATCCGATTGTCTTGAAACTCGGTTTGTAAGGACAGAATACGAAATAATTTTAAATGGGATTTTTCAATGTCGAAACAACCGCCCCCAGGAGTGAAAATGCCCGAAAAATTCTGCATGAAAATGATCTATATTTCATCCTGTTGGCTTAAAACTCGGTTTGTAAAGATATAATACGAATTAATTTGAAATGCGACTTTCCAATGTCAGAAAAATTGACCCGACGGTCGGAAAATTTCTGGAAAATTCTGCGAGAAGAAAACTATTTATCATCCGATTGGCTTGAAGCTCGGTTTCAATGGATGAAATTGAAAATGTGATTTTCCAATGTCGGAAAATCTGATCCCCGGGAAGAGGTTGGGAAGTGGATGGGATGTGGGCGGGATGTGAGTGATAGTTGGGTGGGACGTGCGTGGGATTGCGGTGGGATGCGCGTGGCACGTTGTTTTGGAAGTGGATGGTAATGGGAATGGGTGAATGGGAAGTTGGTGGGATGTGTGCGGGAAGCGTGAGGGATGAGGGCGGTAAGTGGGTGGGATTTGGGTGGTATGTGGGCTGATATTTGTTCTATACTGTTAAAGGCGCAGCGAAGCGCGACGGCTGATGTGCTAGTAAGTAATAAGTATCGTTTTGGGCACTAACGTTTAAATTTTTCTCTCCAATACTTGTTGCTCCATGCTCTCATTCGACCGATGTGCAATGGGCGAACCTATGATGGAATAAGAATAAGGTGGTCTCGTCGGCTTGGGTGGTCTTCAATGCAGTGCTAAGGGACTGCTTTTGCTGACGAAACCACCACATATTTATTTCATCATGGACGTACCTTCCAAAGAAACTGACTCGATTTTATAATATCCATCCAACCTTGGTTTTTTAAAAATTGAGTATCTTTTACCTTACCTTATGTCTTCATTTTTATTAACCAACTAAAAAAAGCCAAACATATTCAAATGTTGCTCAATTTTCAAAGTTAAGATTTTGTGAAAAAATATTGCAAAATAAAATAAATTTTTCCAAATTATTATCTCGAAATATTATCAAATTTGGGTAAACAATCCGACAATTAACTTTGCTGTTTTGAATTTTCCCATAGCCTACCAATTACCATCCTTCTGTCAATAGTCTTTGGCACTTACCATCTGTATTCTGTTCATTCAGTTTGGTTGCCCGGACAACGTAGCCGAGCTTGTTTACTTCTCGACTCCATTTTCACATTCAGTTAACATTTTCTTTCCGAAGCAATAAATAATAATAAAACTTAAAATAAATTTTGTATGCTTTCAACATGTCACATCTGAATCAGAAACGTCGCGAAAAGTCCCATAAGGACACACGTTGGGATCGCATACGCAAACGTCATCAGAATGCCAATCCGTTGGCTTTGAAAACGGATGCAGTGCGCCGATTTATAGAAGTGGACTACATAGGTAAGCGGCAGGAGCTTCTGCTAATTGAGGGTGATCAGCCCAAGCAGTTGAATCCCAGTGTTATAATGGACATGCGCCATAAAATGGTGAGTTGATCTAACATTAGATCCGGCTCTGGTAATGATACCGATTTGTATAGTTTCAGCAAATTCCACATAAGCTACCCTGGGGCACTTTGGCCCACGGCAATGGCAACTCACTGGAGTCCACCAAGGCTCACAATTTGGCAGTGGAGCAGCGTTTTATACACAATCAGTTGGAGAAATTTCGACAGCAATTGACCAGACAAAATCCCAGCAAGGCTAGAAAAGAGATAAGGGTGAGACCCACCAAACCAGATTTTAAGCTCAACCATGGACCTCTAATGCAGAGTCTGGCCCAGGCATCTCAGCATATGGATAATTTCTACAATACTCCTGTCCAGGCTATGAGTCAGGTGGTCCAGTTATGCTCCAGCTCTAAAATGGAGGCCACTACTAGTCTACTTCATCACTTGGAAGCAGAACAGGAGGCGGATATGGAGCATATATGGGTGAAAAACTTGAATCCAGTTAAGGACTTAACAGAATTGAAGGAGGAGCTACCCTTAGACTCACTGGAATATCGAAAGTTTAGTAAGCAACTGCAGGTGGATGAGAGTAAGGCCATGTTGGAGCGTTGTCGCACACCCAGCCCTTTAACAACCACCGAGGAGTTCTTCAAACCCATGAGAGCCGCCGCCGAGCGTCAAATGTTGCACATGCGCACCATACGCCACGAGGAGGAGCTGCAGGAACAGCAGCTAAATCAGCCAGCCCAGTTGCAAAGGGAATCCTCGACTTGTTCCAACACTAGCGATGGCATAGACTCTGTGATTTCCGATCTGGCCGAAGAGGCCTTGTATGAACTGCAAATGGAGGCAGCCGAGGAGCAAAAAGAGCAAGCGAACATCAAGCAGGTGCAGTTCCAGTTGCCACCAAAGAAGGCAGCCACACCCCAGCCTGAGGTAGAGGAGTCCGAGCCAGAGCCCCTACCCTTGCTCATACGTCGCCTGGAGCTGCCCAAAGTAATACTGAAACCCAAAGAACCGGAACCTCAGAAGGATGACATCGAGCCACTGCAGCCCGTGGACCAGGAGAAGCAGCGGATTATTGACCAACTCTTTAGGGCCAAGTCCGATGCTCAATTGGATTTAATGCGTAAATATTTTCTCAAGTGGATACACTACACCACCCTGGAGAGGATAGAGCGTGAGCAGGGACAAACCCACATTTCACAGGGTAATCGAGTGCAGAAGATTAATGCGTTTTTGGACAAGGTGCGGCAGGAGAAGCGGCGTCAAAAGACCTCCAGGCAAGTGCCCAGTTCAAGTGAAATGGAAAAAGTTACGCAGCAATCTTTGGAGCAAAGGGAGGAGGCTGTCAAGATGGCCAAGCAGTTTAAGAATAAGTAAGATCAATTATTCCATTTATCGTTTAGTTCACCAAAAGCTATTCTATCTATTCCACAGACTCAAAGTCCAGCAGGATATCATAGACCTGCAGCGGATCAAACTGGAGCGTCAGGAGCGTCTCATAATGCAGCTTAAACTGAGCAAACTAAGCGACGAGGCTAAAGAAGCTCGCGAGGATCTCAAACAGGAGCTAAAGACCGTCATCCGTTGCGGCGATCCCAAGGCAAAGGCCAAGGCCAAGTGTCTACAACTGATAGGCAATCTGCGTGATGCCGAGGATGAGGAAATGGCCAGGCTACAGGGTAAGGCTCTACTTCAACCACGTTTCCTGCAGCACATGCAGGAGCGAGCTCTGGAACGGAGTGTACGGCATGAACAAGCACGTCAACGACGTGCACAGGCCGAGGCCGAACGAGAGGCAGCCAAACTGGCCATCGAGGAGGCCAAGCGGCAGGAAGACGAGGAGGCCAAACTCCTGCGCATGGAGGTGCTGAAGGAAAAACGACGTCAGGAGAAAATGGCCAAAGTACTTAAAGAACGCGAGCGTCAGCGTTTTATAGAGAATCAGAAGAAGGCTCTGGAGTTCAGTCGTCGTCTCTTGTTGCGCAGAATCGGCATGGAGGGATTCAAGCGTTTGTTGCAGCTTAAACGGGAGAATCTGGTGAAAAGCGAGGAGTTCCGACGACGTTTGTACAAAAAGAAAGCATTTGTGGCCTGGCGCGGTTATGCGGCTTATAGGCAACGTGAGAAACTGGTCCGTGCCGAGCAATGCTATCAAAGGGCACTGAAAAGACGCGCTCTAATGGCCTGGATAGTCTACACTAAGGATGAGCGTAGTAAAATGCTGGTGGCCATAGATTGGTATGCTTTGCACGCAGTGGAACGTTGGTTTGGACGCTGGCTACGCTATACAACTCACTGTCAGATGCTTGAGGATACCAAAATGAGACAGGCCATCTCCCATCATGAGTGGTAAGCGACAAAGATATAGAACCCTGCACAAACCATTTTATGATTGTTCAAAAAATTTGTAAAGCTTAAAAAGTTTGTTTGGGCGGAAAGTGTGGTACAAACTTTAAAAGTTTGCCTTACACTATCTAACAAATTATTTTGCTTACAAATTAACTTGAAATTTCTTGCAAAACTTTTTGTTTTACTAAAATTTGGTAAAAAGTAAGGTACTTTCGCCAAACTGTTTGCCGGTGGGACCTCAGCTTTAATATATTTAAGCAACGATTTTAGGCACAAAGTTTTGTTGTGTGTCCAAATTTTTTTTTAAGAAATCTTGCCAATTTTCGTGATTAGACAATTCGGTTTGAGAAAACTTTTGGAAACTGAAAAACGTGGAATTTATTGTTTTTTACTCACCAAACCAAACTTTAAGTGTATAATGTTATTTATTCTAGTTAGACGGGATTTGCACGGAGGAGCTAACTATATGAAGTTTTCCAAGAAGCTCTGGCTTGTAGAAAAGAGATGTAGTGGTGAATCTTACCCCTCTACACCTCTTTCCTACAAACGAAAGGTTCTTACAAAAACTTCAGTAAGTTTGCATCACCGTGTAAATCCAGACTTAGTTCTTTGCATAAATCAGAGAAACCGTAGCCGAAACTGTAATTTGTAACTCCTAAAAACACTTTAAAATTTGTAACCGAAACAGTAACAAACATTTTGTTTTCATATAACCCTAACCTTACAACCTTTATTAACATAATCGGTTAACAGTACGGAAGCAGAAACATTTCGGTTCTCCTCTACTGGGAAAAATTTCGAAAAACCTTAATTTAATTAATGTACAATTGTAAAATGAACTTATTTATTATGCGCCTCACTGTTGCTACTAGGCCCAAAAGAAAGAGAGTAGCGCAGCTAACTAAAATCTGTACCGTTCTGATCATTCCTTATATTTGATATTACACAATCAATTTCGTTTTATGAAAACGTGAGTATTCACACATAAGGTTGTTGATTCCGCGATCGCCTTTCTCAACTTGATCTCTTTACCTGAATGTGAATAGTATAATATAATATGTATTTAATATGGCTTCCTCACTGAAGCACATTTTCAAAAATGCTATCGTCACTGAAAATGCAACTTCCTGTCCTTATTGTGTTGCTTCTGCATTTGCATTTTACAATTTACAAAATGGCTGGCAACAAAGATAACAAATGAAACAAAGATATTCAATTTTAATTTATTTCGCTGCTAGACACATAAACTCTAATGTTGGTAAGGGTTTAAACTTTAAAGCTCTTCTATGTCAAGTTCTTCTCGGTAAACGTTACAATTATTTCAGTGGCCAAGCGAACCATTGTTTTGGTCAGACTAGAAGGCTTGTTGTCTCTTGAGTCCAATTGAAACTTCTAATTTCTAATTTCTGCTCTGAACAGAAAAGTACATGTGTAACCGCTTTGACTCATATATAATCAAGAATTTTATCCACTTCTGTTCAATTGGAACTAAATAAGGAAAGCAGCTCTGACCCAACTTCTTTGTCTGAAAGTAAAGATGAAGTCGATTTTTATATGAATTTCTTTGAAAAGAAGCAGAACAATACAAATACTTTAGTATTTCCACAAAACAGCTAATTGCAGTACGTACCGGAACCGGAACCGAAATTCGTTTCGGTTTGATTCCCTGGATATCATTGATATTATTGGTAAACCTTAAAAAGTATAAATTAATTTCAATTTAATTCAATTTAGGCAAAATTTCAATTTTTTGCCATTTGGCGCGCCCTTAATGGCGATGACCACTTTGTCAACTAGACAAAAAAATGGTTGACTATCGAAGAATCGAATGGCAATCGAGTAATGCGACTACATTTTCCGAAAATGCCTTTTTTTTGGCATCTCTTGTGGCCATACAAAATTGTATGGGGGAAAATGTGCATTTTGCCCAAATACGAAAAGGCAAAATGCAGTTGTAGTGAAGATAGCACAGAAATGTTTCTGGAACTCCGTTGTCTTGACAGCTTGGCGCCGTTAACTTGACAAGTAGCGCTGTGATCTTCTCCGGAAATATTTGTTTCTTACACCCTTCTGTTAACCAGAAATTAAATCTGCCTGCATTTTGAATGTGCACACTGGATCGCATACTGTTACTGTGTAAATGACGTTGGCTTTCGGAAAATCTTGAAGCCAATTATCAAAGGCATGGGATGCGAAAATTTGTTCAACACGGTTAATGTTATTGTTAAAATAAAACATTTTACTTATAATTTGTGTGTTTCAGGGGCTGTCAAAGCAGTTTTGAAAAGCCTAGTTGCGTCAGCGCTATTCTGTATAAGAAATTTAAATTTTTAATACATTAACTAAATAAATAAGATTCCAAAAAGAGCCTCTTTTCTCTGTGAAACTTATTTTTTTTTAACCAATAACGGTATCCGGACCCCGAAACAAAAAAACATTAATAACCGTACAGAAACCCATATCCTACAATCGTAATATAACCGTAAGCTGAAAAAAGCCATCGGACAAATCAGCAAACGAAATCCTTATTCGTTTCGGTCTTAATCTCTGATACTAATCAATTTCTCGTATTCTGTTTTGCCATGAGATAATTGTGCCTCACGGAAAGCTGCAAACGATCAACACACCTTTTTTAGACGACATGATTTATTTCCACAAGTTTTTAAAAAATAGGTAAAATGCACCAGAAGAGGGCCTAAACTCCATAAGGAGCAAATTATCAGCAAACAGTTTTTCGTGAATTCGTAGGCCTTCACACAGGCTATGCTGATTCTGCTTCCATGATTTTAGGTTGTGCAAATACAGATATCTTTGCTCTTAGCCAAATTTTCATCACAATTTGGGCAAATTATTAGCCTGTATTAACATAGCATTAAGCAAATAATTTACTCAAGTTTTAATGAAAATTTCCCTAAATTGGCCAAGTTAGGCAACTCTTTGGACATATTTTATTAAATTTGTGTTTATGAAACCATACTTTTAGTTTTGAGGATCTGAAAAATCGTTAATCATTGCTATTTATCCAAAAATTTTATTAAAAATTAGGCAAATTATTTGCCATCCTTAGACCAATAACACAGTGCTACAGTGCGAAATAACCTGGGTATTGGCATAGCGTACGCTGTAGAGCAGGTGGCGTATAGCACTTCCTCATACTTGGTTTTCCTCGGGGACCCCCAAAATCTGAAGTTATGGCCCAAAAACCGCTTTTTGCTTTTTTACCTCACTTAAATAGATATAACTCGCGAATGGACCGTCTGATTGCTCATAACCTTATCAATTCCAATAGCCACGAGAGGGATCTAAAGCATTATAATCAATGGTTTGACTAATTTAACGCGATGGCTGAGAAATGCGGCTTACAGAGTTGGCATTTTCAACTTTTTTTGAGAAATTTGTACTTTGACCATCACTGGTTTAACTATTTTATTCTATGCGATTTTTCCTTAAAGTTTGTAATTAAAGCCCATTTAATTCTCCGTCGAACGGTTGTTGTTCCAATGAATTTGGATACCGTTTGACGAAGTTATGCGCGATTTTCTGAGTACACATCGACAATCTAGTATTTTTTTTAGTGTGCTAACATATTTATTTTTGCTTTCACATAATTGCTCCTAAAAGTAAACTCAGTTTTGATTGGCGCCAGATTCAAATAATATTTTTAAATACTTAAAATGCAAATACATATAAACTTCAATGCTTCACGATTTCTGGGCCAAGATTAACGCTCTCCAATAATGTTACCTATTGCGGCGAGTTAAGCTATTTTGTAGAAACAGCACAAACCACCCTTATAAGCGAGTTAAAGTCGCCCATACTGCACTTGCTGCGCTGTGTGCTTATGCGGGCTGACGTCGACACTCTTGGATTTATTTGTTTTAACTCACTTCAAATCGAGCCAATTACACTTGTTGCGACGTCAGCTTGTGCGGGTCCTCGCCTCAAAAGAAGGCAATTTATGTGCTGAGTTTTTAGACATGATAACGGGCCGGGCGTAGCGGCCCAAGCGGTCTATGCATTACCCATTGCTGCTTAAGTGCAAACTGATGTCGCTTTCGTTTTATTTTTACTTGGCGTGGTCCACTTTGGTTTTTATTTGGTATTTAATGGTTCGTCCATCCTGTTATAGTGATTTTTATATTCTTCGTCATTGGTCATCCATGGTATTTTTTCGCGGTTCTCTACAATCGTGGTTATACAGTTATCATTGGGCCTTGTCTGTGGACTTGAAAAGTAATTTCTTAGGTACCAAAGGGGTTTATCATTAAATAGAACCCGCAGCTTCATTAGACCAGATATGTCTAGGCGTGGCCAAGGCTTGCGCCATGAGCGCAATCTGCTTTTCACAAGCCTTAACCGTGCCTACCTGTATACGATTCTTTCTGTGCACGGCTCTTTTATATTATATGCCAATTTCAGCTCATTGACAAATAACAACAACCACTTACAACCCACATCTACTCACTATACGTAGCTCAATTTATCTTTATGCTAGATAATAGTATTCAGAGACCATTAATATTTGCGAAAAAATTTTGAAACATGGAAGTTTATATATATTTGCATTTTAAGTACTTAAAAATATTATTTGAATTTGGCGCCAAACAAAACTGAGTTTACATTTAGGAGCAATAATGTGAAAGCAAAAATAAATATGTTAGCACACTAAAAAAAATACTAGATTGTCGATGTGTACTCAGAAAATCGCGCATAACTTCGTCAAACGGTATCCAAATTCATTGGGACAACAACCGTTCGACGGAGAATTAAATGGGCTTTTATTACAAACTTTAAGGAAAAATCGCATAGAATAAAATAGTTAAACCAGTGATGGTCAAAGTACAAATTTCTCAAAAAAAGTTGAAAATGCCAGATCTGTAAGCCGCATTTCTCAGCCATCGCGTTAAAATAGTCAAACCATTGATTATAATGTTTTAGATCCCTCTCGTGGCTATCGGAATTGATAAGGTTATGAGCAGACGGTCCATTCTCGAGTTATATCTATTTAAGTGAGGTAAAAAAGCAAAAAGCGGTTTTTGGGCCATAACTTCAGATTTTGGGGGTCCCCGAGGAAAACCAAGTATGAGGAAGTGCTATACGCGACCTGCTCTTCAGCGTACGCTATGCCAATACCCAGGTTATTACAATTTTCGGAATTTTGTAGCACTGTGTAATCTGTCCAATTTGAATGAAAATGTGTTTATATAGGTATTAAAAAGGATCCATTGGTCGTTATTTGGGGAAATTGTTTGCGTATGATAGTATGGCTTCAGTTTTAAGTCTCACTCCATCCAACTCGGCCAAATTATAACTAATTTGACTTAGTACAAACTATTAAAATTAAATCGTTACAATGATTTGTTTATATTTTTTATTATCATCAAATACTTATTTAATTTCCTCACACTTTCAGGCATCTGAAATGGAAAGTTTTGGACTGTTGGCGTCGTTTGCCGCAAATTCTTAAAATCGAAAAGGAAACCGAAGAACGTCGTCAACGTTGGCGCATGAAAATCTGGGAACTGTTGCCCGATTACAAGCCCCGAGAAGATAGTCTTTGGTAGTGTTAAATTTAATTGGCTTTTAATCATTTTTCTTGTGTTTCTTTTTGAGTTGGCATTACCTAATTTTAATATATTTATTGTGAATAAATTTTGTTTTGGAAATTGCATTTCGAAACTAGAAAAAGCACTACAACTACAATAATAATAATACAATACATAATAATACATACATCATCATTTATCGCACTACAAACTTTAAGCTTATGTGTTTTTTTGCTAGTTCAATTAATTAATTTGGGCGATTAGCTTTGTGCTTGCGTTTTGTCCAACTCGCATCACTTTAAAATGGCCCTCCAGTTGTTCCAAATACGATTCCGACTAGCCGCAGGAGCGGAACGTTTATATTCATGTAAAGTGGAACCAAGCCAGTTCACATAGGCATGGCGGGCTAGTAGAAATGCTATATAACCGGATATAAGCATTGCATAGACGGCTACAACAAACGATATGCCCAATCTGTGGATGAAATTGAGATAAGTAGTGATTAAAAATGGTTGACACTTAACTTAGATTTTTTGTTCTAAACTAAACTAAATATTTTAAGTATTGTCTGATCAGTAATTAGCGGAGAACGAATAAAATAAATTGTTTTTATTTTTGAGTAGAAAAATAAAATTGACACTATTCTGAAAAGTGGAAAACTTTTATTTTCGATTCAACTTTCTTTTGAGTTCACAAATTACTTGCTAATAATAAAATATTTTTATAGTTTTCAGTTCTGAACAAACCGAAACGTAACCGAACCGTTTTTTCCATGCTTTCGAATTTGGAAACTTTAATCGATTCCTTAAGTTAGTTTTTTTTCCGAATTTATATTAGTTCGTAACGATACTTTATTATTCCCGTAATGTCTCTATTACCCAACCTTCAATATACCTCTCGTAATGGGCTTAACTTCTAAAGTAAAATAACTAAGGATCCAAAATATGGTGGGGTGTTTAAAAAATTGATTTTTAAAATTTTTATAAAAAAATAAAACCAAACTGATCTGGCCCAATGTTGGGGAGTCATTTTGGTGCCATGTCCTTGAGATAGCGTCAAAAATCCTTTTTTTATAAGCTTTTCTTTAAATAGAAATATCTCGGGAACCAGAGTACCTAGAGACATGACATAAATTGCCAGTGAAAGAGAATTGATCAAAGTTTTCGAAAATTGGAACATTTTTGACATACACTGAAAACATTTTTTGCTATAATTAAAAGAAAACTTGAATGTGATGGTTTTGGCAGTTCGCGTTGGACCGCCAACTTAAAACTTTTCCTGGTATTTCCCCCAACCTTAGAGCCAATTATCAAAAAGTTTGAAAAAAATCGAAGATACGCTTCCTTATGAAATAACGTAACGTAAATCATATTCGGGACAGAAGAAAACTCATTTATGCAAGCCCTTTACCATTTGTACCACAAATGGCTTCGTTCTTGACATATGCGGTCCGTTTTATGGTAAAGAAAACGATGCTTCGATTATGAAAAAAATTCTTGCCAACACTAATTTAATAAGGTTTTTTTGACCTAATGATATATTCGTTGTGGATAGGGGTTTTCGCGATGTCGTTGGTGAGACAGAAGGAAAAGGCTTAAGAGTTCTGATGCCAGCATTTAAAGGGAAAAAAGCTCAACTGGACACCGAAGAAGCAAATGAGTCTCGAAAAATCACCAAAATAAGGTGGGTTGTCGAAGCCGTTCATGGATCAATTGCTTAAAAATATAAACTTTTTCATCACAACCTGGACAACAAATATCTCAACAAAGTTGGTGATCTATGCAGAATCGCTGGGTATTTCACAAACAAGTTTGGACAGAGGTTGAACTCAGATAAAGAATTAGGAAGCAGAATACTTTCTCATTTTAAAAATCGTATGATGGCTCCGAGTACTTTGTCTTAAGAAGTTGAGCAAGAGCGTTACAACCGAAGAAGAAGTTTATTAAGTCCATTGAATACATCATCGCTTTTGTAATTTCCAAGACTCACGGAAGACGAGCTAAAGGTATTATATTCTGGATCTTACCAACTGTCGCTAGCAAAAATCCTGAATGAGGACAGGGCGATTGATGCTTCATTCGTTAAAATGAGTCCCTCAATAATAAAATTCGACGTTCGCTCGAGGCGTATTAACAGCAAGTCCTGTCTACGGCGATTTTATTCCAAACAATAATAGCATAGATGGCGTACAACCTTATTGCTGTAGTTGTCCCAACGGAAAGAGGACTGCTGGATGTTGTTCTCATGCTGCAAGCTTATTATCCGTCCAGCAGCAATTTTATCAAGAATTTTTGAGGCGGATGAAGCGAATGTTGTAATAGACGAAAATAGTGAATTTTTCATTAGGAAGCGTATCTTCGATTTTTTCAAACTTTTGATAATTGGCTCTAAGGTTGGGGGAAATACCAGGAAAAGTTTTAAGGTGGCGGTCCAACGCGAACTGCCAAAACCATCACATTCAAGTTTTCTTTTAATTATAGCAAAAAATGTTTTCAGTGTATGTCAAAAATGTTCCAATTTTCGAAAACTTTGATCAATTCTCTTTCACTGGCAATTTATGTCATGTCTCTAGGTACTCTGGTTCCCGAGATATTTCTATTTAAAGAAAAGCTTATAAAAAAAGGATTTTTGACGCTATCTCAAGGACATGGCACCAAAATGACCCAACATTGGGCCAGATCAGTTTGGTTTGAAGTTGTCTATCCAATTATAAACGAAATTTTACAATCCCAGACTTTAGGCCGCACCCCTTCCCTTATCGGGCTAGACCCTTTAAATCGTAGAAGGTGTGGTGACATGACTGCCAAGTCCAATAAGTTCAAAAACTTTGTTGCATATTTTATTGCTTTGTTGTCAGGCGACTTGGTATAATACAAATCGATCGAGGCAGTTGCTCCTAACGAAGTCACTTAAATGCATAAAATAAATCTTCGAACAGACTTCAGAAAGACGTGTGAATCTAGAACCGTGCCAATGAGCAAGCCGTTCAATGGTTCTAGTGGCGTCTCAATTTTCGGTAATTGAACTTTTCCAGATAAGCAACACATCAAGGCGGACTCATTTTTGTATTTGAGCGCATGACAATTGGGATATTCTTTGTCTATAGCACCAAACAGGACTTTAAAGTGGGCAGAATATTCGACATCTGCATTAAACTCGAATTAGATGTAAATGCACGATGTACATCTTGGCGTTTTCGATCAATTGTTCTGCGTGTGTTAACATCTGTCCGACGCGCTTGCTTCTGCTCCAATTGTTGTTGTTGACTACGGAAAGTTCCGTGCCTCTTGTGACTTAAAAGAATGGAGTTGCGAAATTCTGACACGCGTAAATTAATTGTTGATCTGTTCTTGCTGCCCAAATAGCCACCCCTACGTAATGCTGGCATCGTCTATTGTAACACACACACATATAGGCCAAATTGAAACGATTGATAAACGATATTTCACATTTTAGTCGTTAATAAAATTTTCACAATAATAAAACACAGAGAGTGACACATACTGCGTTTATGCTAAAGAACTCACTATTTCTTAAATTTGCAAAATCAAATTTGTTCCTGTTTATGCAGCTTTTACAAATTCACAAAATGACCAGCACACATATGCCAAAACAAAAGATCTGGCAACACCAACGCAACTTAAGTTGTCTGCGCAGCGGCATTCCATGAATTGACAGCGAATTCATAGTCAACTTTCGTGTGTATTCGAATTCATGAATTGGTGTTTATGCTCGCACTTCCGGACCCATTTCATTAAATGATTTTGCAAAATGAGCATAGCATAAGCGTAGTAACAGATAAGCAGCGTCAATTCAAAAGAATGTTCTGCAGAGGGACACCCAAATCACCAAGCATTACGAAATATAGTTAAAGTCCTATTCTACCCCCAACAAAAATATACAAAAAACATGTGAGAAAGTTGGTCAAGCCCGAATATAACATACTCTGTACAGCTGCCGCTGTGCTCATCTCTAAGTTTCTCTCTCTCTCTCTCTTTGTTAAGTGAAATTCGGTGTTGGTTGCGTGTGCGAGGGAGGGGGTTTTTTATTCTTTTTTGCTCATAACTTGAGAACCGCTCAACCGATATTTATTATTTCTTCGGCATATCGATAATATTGCTAATGACTCACTATCTCTAGAATTTACGAATTATCTATCACAAAACAAAAAAGATATAACGTTTTTTTCAAATTCCGGGAGAAGGCAAAAATTAAAAATTAAAAAAATGCTGATCAAGAATATATATACATTATAGGGTCGGAAATGAATGAATCATATTCATTGAATATCTATATATATAAATCTGTACGCCCGACTGACAGACTGACATATTATCAAGCCACAGCGAAAACGGCTTATCGTACAGGTCTGATTTTTGGCATAGACCTTCGTTTAGTTATGCAGGCGCTCACTAAGAAAGGAAATTGGAAAATTGTTTTCCAATCTATTGAAAAAGCCAATTAAAGGATTGTATGGGCCCGTAACGGTTGTTCCGCTCAGGCAATGTTGTGTTTCGCTGAGAATGCGAGAGAGAGTGAGAGCGCGCTAAGTGCGTGCATATGTATGTGTGTGATTTTTTTTTACATAAACAAGCAATAAATCAAATTGAGAATGGTCTGATCCAATTGCATTGAATCTTATAGCACATACAAATCACATCGATAGCTTGAACAAAATGTTGATCGCGTTTCAAAATAATTTAATTAAAACTTAACAAAACTAACAGCCAAAAAATGTATGTTTGTGTTTTTGGTTTCATGTGTTTATATGTTAGAGGTGGTACGTGACTTCAACGATACAGGATAAGTGATGGCACACATGACGTGAGCAGTCTGCTAAACATTAATTGTCTCCTTATTTCATTTGCGAGTTTTTGTTAATAAACTAGGCTGTGAGCTGATTATCTAAGAGATTTATTTCGATTGAAACACCTAAAATGCATAACATTTCGCAATGAAGAATGTGTTTGACGGAGAAAAATAAACAGGGTTACTAAAACAGCTTATTATTCAATTTAGCTTTTTGTCGATAAAAATCCGTGGGCAGCGGGAACTGTGACCCTTATTAACAATATATTTATTTTTTCCGATTTTAAAAAACAAAAATTAAATTTGCTTCTAATTTTTTTTACCTTTAAGAAATGCGTTTTCCCTGTTTTGGTTGCCGCATAGTAAAGACACATAGGTACACATGTTTAAATAGTTACAGATCTCAAACTGCGTTTATTTACATAAATTGATCAGAAAAGAATATTCTGGAGATCTAATTAAAAACAAATATATATAGGTGCGCACTTATAAATAAAATGTCCCTTGACTGTTTAGCATTCACCAAACAGGAAGGGAATAATTTTTAATTCTGAAATTTTAACGCGACTTGAAAATTAGGTTGTGTCCGGTACGACGGGACGGGATAGAATTTAGTATGTGTACAGGTCACTGCTTCTCCCCGCCTTACTTAATCCTCTATTCCCAGATTGTTTTATTTTAATCAACCGTAAATTCGAAATTTTCTAAACACTAAGCTAAAAAAAAAAGAATTAGCTTTTCAACAAATAGATAATATACAAATACAGTGTTCAGAGAGCTATACAATTTTTTCTACTTACTACGATTTTTTCAAAACTTGGACGCGGACGAAGTCGCGGCGGGTTCAGCTAGTATATATATATTTTTGAATGATCAGCATGACGAGCTGAGTTGATATAGCCATGTCCGTCTGTCCGTCTGTTTTTATGCTTTCTCCTCCGTCTGTTTTAAAGCTATCGTAACCAAACTTTGCACGAAGTCTTTTGGTACAAATACGCTGCACATTTGTCGGAACCGGCCGGATCGGATGACTATAGCATATAGCTGCCATAGGAATGATCGGTTGAAAAACTAGTTTTAGTGAGAAAAACTTTTTTATTTTAATGTTATCGCACCCAACGCTCGTATTTAAAAGTTTTTAATGATTTCACATAATTTCACCAAGCCATGTCAAAATCGGACAACTATATACTATAGCTGCCATACAAAAGTTTGGTCTGAAAAAAAGTCTTAGTGAGAAAAACGTTTTTGTTTTATATTCTATCGCTCCCAACGCTCGTATTTATAAGTTTTCCATGATTTTAAATAATTTCAACAAGATTTTTAGAAATCGGACCACTTTATAGTATAACTGCCATACAAACTGTCAGGCATATATCAAGCTCCAAGGTTATATAAACTTCGGTCGAGCCGAAGTTAGCTTGACTCTATTTTTTTAATATGAGTTTTGAAACGCTAAAATCAAAAACGATAAGGCAAAGCAACTTCGAATGTCCCAAAGGACAAACAATCAAAAGCTTGGTATATCAGCCATTTCCTGAGTTACGTACGTAAAAGCGATAAAACCTTCACATAAACATAGTGGTAGAGTACTTTCAAGTCAAGGAAAATCATTTTGGTCAGTTTGCTCTGGCAAAGATATAATGTTTGATTACATAACATGAACGGTTTTCCATCACAACAAATCGAGCAGAAAGGTTATGGTAAATGCTTAAGTTAAAAAACCCTTTCCCTTCGACAATTAATCCATGAGGGAAGGCAGTTGCTCGTACTTGTAGCTAAGATGAGCAAGCATAAAATGGACGAACCCTTGTACACCTTTAGGTAGTACTGTAGTGCCTCGAAAAATCTTCATGATTAGCTACAAAATACACATTTAAAGAAGGTGTTCCATATTTTATCAATAGCGTTTGGAAAACTTTACATAAACTATTTTTCGGAAATGCCAGATTCACTTGTTTACTCACTGAAAATCCTGATACACTTCACTACAATCATCTGGCAGCAGTACTGGTACACCCATCAGGCGTACTACCAAAAACGGATGACATATGGCCGTCAGCGTTAGATTAGATCCCAGCAGCAATGCACACTCGGACAGCGCCAATCCCACCATATACCAGCGATAATTTCGTTCACCAATGCAGCAGTTGAGCCAATAACTATGATGTGAACGCCTTTTTACGCACGATCCACAGACAGGACAATGATAGGCCCGTCTGGGTGTCACCTTGCGACATATTTCACAAATATTTGGTTGACCATGCATCAGACCTGTACGCTCAGCCGAGCTGTCGATATCCTCCACTTCGTCCACGTCCAAGACATTCTCCATTTGTAGTGTAACCTGAGCCTCGGCCTGCTCTTCACCACTGGAGGCTTCCGCTATGCCAGGCAACTCATCTTTGGGCGTGGTTCCGTACTGTGCCGTCACCAGATTAAGAGCAGACAGCTTCTTGGTATGGTATAAACAATAAATACTTGCACAAGATAAAATCATCAAGATGCAATTCTCCTCGGGCAGCAGTTCCAATAGTGGTACCTCACACTCAAAGATGACTATCATGTAGATCACCGAGAAGACCAGCCAACTGAGGAAGAAATTGGTACGCGTCGAACTCCTCTCAGCTAATTGCAAGCCCCAAATGGTAAAACCCACTAGAGTGAGCATTATAACCACAGCAGTTGGGGCATTCAAAGCGGCCAAGCCCAACATCAAAGGAATAATGAAAGCTGGCGCCAGTGCCGCTGGAGAAATTCTTTTGGCTCCACCCCGCCAGGGCAGGCGCAGGCGATCTTGAAAAGCAATCCACATGCCTCTAAGATTCTTTTGATCAGCGCGCCGGCAGGTATCCAGTCTGCAAGTATCAAATGTGGCGATTATAAGGAACTTTGAGGTATTCATTATGCCCTACCGTGTGCATACCAAATCAAAGTCTACGCAGTTGCAACAACATGCCAGTATATGATTGGGCTTCTTATCCTCCTCTCCAATATATTCACAACAGCAGAGGTTTCCTTGGTGTTCCACTTCTCTGCCGGCCGCTTCGGTGGCTGCTTGAAAAAAATCCATCGATTAGCCAATCGGCAGAACAGCAAATTCCAAGCAGCGTGCGCACATAAATGGTATTGGTATATATGATTAATTCAGGTTCAACTTTTGGTCTTAAGATATGAATTATAAAATAAAAACACACACACAGAAGTAAATTTTTATTAATTTAATCGACTTTAGGGACCACACTCACACACACACTGTCGGCGGCGACAAACAACAAAAACAATGCTGCAACTGTAATGCGAACCAGTGTTGCCTTTCTAGCTATTTGCCCCACAAGATCTGGCTATTTTGTAAGGACGAAAGCCAGAAAATATTCAGTTTCCAGTTCAGTATAAAAGTATTTGAAATTTTCTAGCTTCTATGATTCTATTTATTTTTAACAGAACAAAATACCCATTGAAAACTATATATATTTTAATCTTGCTCATATATCATCACTTTCTACGTAAATTATTCAGATATATTTTGCTGATCGTTATTGTTAAAAAATTTAAAAGCCGAATATCATAATTTGTTTTTGGAAACGGACATCAGTACAGAATGCAGCATTTTAAAGGGGAAACACAGAACTTCTTGATCAAATTTTCTCTTTCGAAAATGTTAAATGAAGGTTTGCAGCTAATACAATGTTAAATTTTATCAAACAGTGTTGAACATTCCACAAATGAAGATAAGTTCCAAGCTAAAACAATTCGGTTTTTCCATCGAATCAAATGAATAAAGATATCGAAGTTTAAAGCTTTCATTCGATTAACAAAATCGTTTTTGGAAGCCCTTTCGCCAGAGCATTAAAAAAATCCAATTCCGCTTGAACAGGAACAGACAAATAAAATATTATATTGTTATTTGGGTACCAGTTAAAAGTAAGGTAAAAACTGAATGTCGATTTTATAACAGGTCACTAATTGTTACTTTTGTAGCCACAGAAAGAGGCTTCTTTATGTCTGATTGTAGCACAATATTGTCCAATAAGCCATGTAGATTAGCTGACCTATAACTTTCGTACTAAAAATTATTTATTTTAGCAATCATTGGCTTAGCTATCTTTTATTTTATAATAGGCTTATCTTGGCTTTTTTTTTAGCCATTTTTAAGTTAACTTAGCCACTTTCAAGCTTCTGTAGTTGGCAGCTCTGATATTAACAGGGTGTTTCGTTTCTAAGATTTAGAATGATTAGTTCACACTAAACAAAGTTATTGCAAATTGCTAACACTAGCCACCACACATCCAGAGAGTTTTGAGTCAACATATTTTCATTATATTAATACTCACGCCAAAAGCCAAGCTTCTTAAGAAAAAAATGCAAGCAATTAAAGTGATACCATTTACCTACATTTCCAAGCTCTTAGTACCATTTGCTGTCGTTTATAAAAATCAAAAATCATCACGGTTTCTAAATTCATCGCGAAATTTTATTTAAATGTCAATTCCAAAATTCCCCTTTTTAAATTTTCATCTGCATGCCACACATTTTTGATTTGAAAAACTCCATCAATTTTAATCACCTCCACAAACTGTTCGAGTCCGCCACCCACACCAAAATAATGTGATTTACCCGCCACTAAAACCAAGCCTTCTTTTTTTAGACGACTTGCAAAAGTTTTCAACAGTTTCTGTTGGTTTTCAATATTATATATGGTCTCTGAGGTAAGTATTAAATCATATTTATCCAAATCTTCAGTGAGTAAGGCGAATTTTGACCAATCTCCAGCATAGAAATTTGTTTTTGTTTTTAAATCTTCCAATTTTTCCGCTTCGGTAAGACTATCCTTTAGATTTAATAAGACATTTGGTAGAGTGATTTGTTCCAAAACATCCTTGTTCTGTCAAGAGAAGTTTTTAATTATAACTTTTGATTAGGGAAATAAAATACTTACATAATCCTGAAAATCTACTTTGGCACCATTATTCAAGGTGTAGATGCCCAATAGGCCAGATCCGCAACCCAAATCCAAAACTTGTTTATCGGACCAGAAGTTTTCCTCGAAATTTTCCGATAGATAAAGCAGTAAATCATCTGTACACTCCCAAATTTTGGCACCACCTAAAAAAGGTATTTTTGCACAGGAAAAATTCACATTCTGCACTTATTTAGCTAATAATGGTGCTTTCTATATATGAAAAATTTATTTTTGAGTTTTATCAATATGTCAAAAGTAAAATATTCTCAATAACGGAGCTCAAATGTTAAAGAAATTAATGATATAAGGCACGTTTGTCACACTTAACCCGAATCTGATTTATATCTCTAATGGATAAGATGTAACTTTTACAATAATATGTAAAAAATGGCTAATTTGATCCCTTTTTGGTACATTTGAATCTTTAAAATCACATTATTTTGAAAAAATTGTTTGGAATCATTAACATATTTTCGATTTGAACTAAATTACTGAAAAGATGTGAGATTTCTCAAGTTTGTCAAAACATCTATACTTTTAAAAATGTTTAAACTAGATGAAACGATGATAGAAAGTTTCAGAATCAGATATCCCGTTTATATGTTAAGAAATACGCTTTAATTATTTACTTATTTTTGCATTAAAACACTTATTTTGGGTGTACACTGCGAGGGACCGTGAATGTGACACTCTGTGACACAGAGTACACCCAGAATAATTTAATTTATTGCAAAATAACGCGGTCAGTTACAGATATACACAGGGTAGGAATAAAAAAAACCATAATTTTACCAATTATAGAAAACGCCTTTTTTGCCAAATATGTGATTTTTTACCCAAGACATATATTTTATATTTAAGCATACCTTCATAAACTCCCGTTATTAAATCAGAATGCGTTTCCTCTGATGTTTTAATATCTCGACTTGTAACATCTTTTTGGTTTTTGATATCATCAAGAAGAAACCCGGCGATCAAATGTCTTATTTCTGTATTTCCCACTTTCAGATCTTTGGCATTCAGCTCATACAAGTCCAGGTTAGTCAATAAAGCTTCGGTAGGTTCAACTTCTTCTGCTTCATACCATTTTATAGGCCCTTGTGTTTTACTTTCCGACTCTATAGGTTTTGATTCTTTAAAAGGACTTTCCAAAAGAACCAGATTCAGCTTCTGCTTCAACTTCAAAATTAAATTTGAACATATTTGTTGCTGCAGGAGACACCCTGTTAGCTGTGCCTGATTAGATGGGAACTTTAAGTAGATTTTTGATAGGGAATATGGAAGAAGTTAAGTAAATTAATTGATTAATTTAGTTGAATTGTAGTTTAAGTTTCACTTACTTGTTTAATTTATTTATTTTTGTGTTTATTTACATTCACAGTCAGAAACCACGCGTGCGATGGGCGATTGCTATTTAGTTATCGAATGTTGTTTTTGTTTTTTGGTCACACTGTGTGTGGTACGGGCACACTGTGTGTTTTCCTCTAAAAATTAACAAATTGTATTTAAATGGCGGACCAATTTAATAACGATGTGAGTTATTTTGCTAGCAACTGCAATTCTTGATTATTAATTTAAACCCTCACATAGATCGGTCAGCCCACACCATTGATGTCTCTACGTTTCGATGAAAATGCGGCGGCAGCTCCTCCGGCCAATGGAAATGGTAATGGCAGCAGCGCAGCCGGCGATATTGATGAGGGAGCTGACAAAGCTGTGGTTGCTGCGGCGGCAGCTGCCGACTTGGTGCTGCCCAAGGCCCTGGAGGATGTTTTGGCCTTAAAAGATCAGCGTGCGGCCGAGTTCACTGTGGATGGTGACTCGCAAGGGGGCAGCGGACCGCTTCAGGATGGCGACTATGCGGACGTGGGTGACGACAGTGATGATGACGGCGAGAATCAAGTGAATGGCAGTGGCGGCAACAAATCCGGCAAACAAAGCAAAGCTGAGCGAAACAAAAAGAAGAAGCGACGCAAGAAGCAGAATAAAAAAATACGCCAACAATTGGAGTATGAGAGACAACAGCAATTGGCTCAAACAGAGGAGGCAGCTGGCGGCGAAGGTCTGGACTCAGCGGAGCAGGAGGCCAAAAAAGCGGGCAGTGGCCAGGAGGATGATCAGCCAGATAAGGATAAGAATAGAAAAGACAAACACAGGGAGACCCGCAGCAGCAGCAAAAAGAAGAAGGAACACACTAGCAGCATTGAGCGAACGAAGGACAAGAAACAGACGGATACTAAGGAAGAGGAAGTGACCATTGAGTAGGTTTTTCTTGGGCTCAAACAAGCTCCATTTAAATTTAATACATTTCTTTCGCTAGATATGTGCCCGAGAAGATAACCATTGCAGATCTGGCTCCCATGTATCGTCAGTTCTATCGTGTTTTTGAGATCTTCAAATTGGAGAATAAACCAAAACCTGTGGAGAAGGACAAGGCCTCACAAGATGCCGAAGCCTTGGCCAAGGATAAAAAGTCTGCCGATAAGTTGCACGACGACGATGAAGATGATGGCGATGATGAGGATGATCACAAACAGGATAAGGAAAAGCTGTCCAAGAGGAAACTTAAGAAATTGACTCGTCTGAGTGTGGCCGAGTTAAAGCAATTGGTCTCACGTCCCGATGTCGTGGAAATGTACGATGTGTCCGCGCGAGATCCCAAGCTGTTGGTGCAGCTGAAGGCCTACAGGAATACGGTCCAAGTGCCGAGACATTGGTGCTTCAAGCGTAAGTATCTGCAGGGCAAGCGAGGTATTGAGAAGCCGCCATTTGATTTGCCCGCCTTCATCAAGAAGACGGGTATCATGGAGATGCGGGAGTCGCTGCAGGAACGCGAAGATGCCAAGACCCTGAAGGCCAAGATGCGCGAGCGAGTGCGTCCCAAGATGGGGAAAATCGATATTGACTACCAGAAACTGCACGACGCCTTCTTCAAGTGGCAGACCAAGCCACGCATGACCATCCACGGGGACTTGTACTATGAGGGCAAGGAGTTTGAGACGCGTCTCAAGGAGAAAAAGCCGGGTGATCTGTCCGAGGAGCTGCGTATTGCCTTGGGCATGCCAGTGGGTCCAAATTCGCATAAAATACCGCCACCATGGTTGATTGCCCAACAGCGGTATGGTCCACCGCCTTCGTATCCGAATCTAAAAATTCCGGGACTTAATGCGCCCATACCGGAGGGAACTTCCTCTGGCTATCATGCCGGAGGCTGGGGTAAGCCGCCCGTTGATGAGAATGGCAAACCTCTCTATGGAGATGTCTTTGGAACGAGCTCATTGGATCTGGACGTAAGATTCACCTCAATTTCCTTTCTGCCGATTCCTGCTGAAATTGTAATCTCTTCCAGAATGGCATCGATGAGGCTGACATTGAACGCAATCAATGGGGTGAACTGGAATCAGAATCAGAAGAGTCCTCTGAAGAGGAGGAGGAAGATGGTGAAGATCTGGGCGATCAACAGGATGAAACTGGTCTGGTTACACCGGTGGAAGGTCTGGTAACACCCTCAGGACTGACCAGTGTGCCAGCCGGCATGGAAACCCCCGAGAACATTGAGCTGCGTAAGAAGAAAATCGAAGCGGAAATGGAGGAGTAAGTGTGGTTGATATCCATGATGACTTTTAGCTAAACACCTTTTACCCTCTCCCACAGCAATGAAACCCCTGTGCTGTATCAAGTGCTGCCCGAGAAGCGTACAGATCGCATTGGCGCTTCCATGATGGGATCAACGCATGTCTACGACATAAGTGGTGGTGGCGCGGGTGCAAATAAACAGCCACCAGTTCGCTCTACCACCACTGACCGAGAGGGTATTGTTGAGTTGGCCCTCGATCCCAGCGAATTGGATATGGACAATGATGCCATGGCTCAACGTTATGAACAACAAATGCGCGAGCAACAGAATCATTTACAAAAGGAGGATCTGTCCGATATGTTGGCCGAGCATGTGGCACGTCAAAAATCCAAACGCAAACGACAGCAAACGGATCCGGCCAAGACCACAAAGAAGTACAAGGAGTTCAAGTTTTAGTCTAACCAAAAACAAAAAAGAAACAAAAATTACTTTTCCATGTGTCTCAGTACGAAAAGCTAGTAAAAAAAAAAACAGAAACACGTAAAGAAAAGAAATTAAATGCGAAGAAATTTTTGGGAACTTCAGAAATTCGGTAAGTCTAGGGCGAAGGACCCACAGATAGATAATTTGCTAAATAGCAATGATTGCAGATTGAGCAGGACTTAAAATTAAAACTATCGTTTCTAACGCCGATATCACAAAGAAAATTCTAGATCTGTAAGCCGCATTTCTCAGCCATTGCGTTAAATAAGAAAATGATACTTGTAATTTGCTATATTTATACCTAGGCGATTCTCGACATGGGATCGACCCGTCGTGGGCTCATCAAGCTTCACTAATGAGGGTGTCCCGATCAGCGCCATGGCAAGCAGTTTTCGCTCTGTCCCTTCCGAGAGTGCAATACTTGTTCAAATCCATCTTATCCAGCCAATAGTCCACAATCTCCTCTACACTGTCTGCTTCCCCTTGGCAGATTGTCAATTCTCTTGTTATACAGACATTGTTCCCCAGTCATAAACTTATTCATGGCATCATATCGCGGACAGTAGTTAAACCTATGACGATAAGCTTCCTCCGTCCACTGTTGAATTAGCGGCTATCTTTAGGAAGTTACTCGTCTTGCCGGCTCTATTCACGCCCAACAGTCCAAAGCACTCACCACGAGCAACTAAGCCATTCACATTTAAATTGCTACCAAATTTCTTACGAAGATTTTCTACAATCATTGAGCATTTAACACTGCCATTCTGTGGGGGCATCTGATGGACGAGGAGAGGGCTTGGCAGAAAGAAAGCAGCTACGGAGTCGTTCAAATTTTGACAAAAAAAAAAAATTTAGGCAGTTTATTTGCGTGTTGGACCTTAGCTTAAGTTTGATCCCAAATCATAAATTGTCGAACCGATCCGAGAACAAACTTTATTTGTCTGAAATACCATTTAAAATCTCAAAAACTCTCACTTTGGGCTTTAAGTTATCCGGTGGAGCAGTGATTTGTTTTAGAGCAGGTCTACCCAAGAAGAGATGGCTTGTGAACTATGTTATAGAGCTATATCAAAAGGGAAGTTTAATTTTAACTTAGTTCTGTTGAGCGATTTGCTAAAAAAAGTATGCTGCAAATTTGGTCTTTAGCTTCCATTCATCTGCCATAGGAATTTTTTTTCCAATTTTCAGGAATGTGTAATTAATATCGTAACAATTGATCAAAGCTTCTGGATCTAATTCATTGGTAAGCCATTTCAAGGTCGCAAGGAAGTGTTTTTGTAAAAAGTCTTAAACTTAGCAAGTCTAAAACTAATTTTGTAAGACTTTGTAAAGTAAAATTTTCTTCACTTTTTTTGTGAGATGGCATGATTACAAGCAGGGCTGCAGACCTCCAAAAAATGAGAAGGGATTCACTATGTGGTTCGAACCCGCATTACTTTTTGGATTCGGGTTCACGAAGCGGGCTCAAATGGTCGCTAAACCAAGGTTAAGGTTCGAACCGGGGTTCAGAAATAATTTGGTTTTTCGCTCATTCAAAACACATTAATGAAAAGTGGAATGTACTTTAATATTATATTTTGTAATAGATTTTCCATAAAATAATCGAGATTAGTTTAAGTTAATCATTAGTATATTTATTTTCCATTGAACTTTCATAAATATTGACTCTTTGGCTGGAAAGTACAAATTTAAGAGGCCCGCTACTGATACTTTTGTGTCATGAACAGTTCATACAAGAATTCATATTTACAATGACAGTTTTCCCAAAGCATTAAAACATGTGAATTTTAATGCAATCTTTGAATTCCGTCAAACAAAAAAAGCAATGAAGTCGTTCCACGATTTAATATTTGTCACTATTTCATTATTTCCCTTCCTCCCTTTCATCTTGACCCATAGATGAAAATGGTACAGAATGCTTGATGATTTATTCATCTGATCCTTTGTGAATTCAGCAATGTGCTTACTTGCAATCTATTATTGTTCAAAGTTTATAAATAATTGGTTCCTTGAATCACAAAATTCAGTTAAAGAAATTGGGATGGATCGAGCAAATCAAAAATTTTCGTGCTGAATTTTAAAAGGGGAGCCAAATGGGGGACTTTATTTAATTTATGCCTTATATCAAAATAAGTTAATATTTTCACAATATAAAAAGTTCATTAATTACATAAATTCTCTTCATTCTATTTATATTAAAATAGTACATTCATTTTGCTTTAGAATGCATTTAAAATATTTAAAATCGAGTTACCAGGAGTAAAGTTATTAAATCTTGCACATCGAACCGACATTTTGTGAATTTTGTGAATGTTGGCGGAAATTCAGGGCTGCAACATAATGATATTTGAATGTTAAGGCCCATATCCACCATTTTGCCTTGTAAACTAGTACAAAATGTGTGTGCTTTAACGACCTTTATGATAATCAAACCATCAATATTAAGCTGGCTCCAAAAAGGAGGTACAAAAATGTTATAACATTTTTTCAAAACTGTTGTTTCGATTAAGTTTTAGCTTTTGAAAAGTCGGTTAAGATGGCATTTGTAGTAAATTCTGCAACTGATGACATAGATACCTTTAAAGGCCTATACTCAGATAAGATAAATTTTTAGTTTGCTACGATATTTCACATTTCATAATCATTCAGATTTCAAAGCTATTTAAAACTGTTTCTATTCATGTGAAATATCGTAGCAAACTAAAAATTTATTCTATCTGAGTATAGGCTTTAAGGTTATACACTTTTAGAAAAGGACAGTTTTAAGTTCTCCGATATTGCTAGTATTTTGCATTTTGAGGGCCAAATTATTGAGAAAACTATTTTTAAGGGTGGGAATGGTTAAAAAAATTATTTTTAATTTTTTTTTCTAATAGAACAATATGTCGAGAATATTGTGTACAAATTTGAAGTCAATCCGAGTAAAAGAAACGGAGTTACAGCGTTTCAAACTACCGGCCGTGCTACCCGATTGCTACCGTATGAAAAACTTTAAATCGATTTTCCCGAAAACGTCTTTTTTGAAGTTCGTGTACATCAGAACTCAAAATCTACTGAACCGATTCAAAAAAGTTGATACACATTTTAAAGGTGATGGTATTTCTCGAGGTAATCAGGAATAGTTTTTTTTTTCATCTTTTTCTATTTTTAAATTAACCGCGATTTTTTTTTTTTAGCTAAAATCGCGTTTTTCACTTCAGAGTGCTGTAAAAAATAGAAAAAAAACTCTTCCTGATTACCTCGAGAAATACATCACCTTTAAAATGCGTATCAACTTTTTTAGATCGGTTCAGCAAATTTTGAGTTCTGATGTACACCGCAAAACACCTTTTTTCAAGGCACCTCTGGAGATTCACCGTCACCGGCATATTTATCAATTAGGGTGTTCAACAGCCCGCGTAAAAGCGTAAAGCGAAAAGCGTAAACTCCAAAAGTTTACGCCACAACAACATAAGAAAAAAATTAGGCTCTTTTTGCTGCCCTGGGGTATGTTTAAAAAATCAGCGTAAAAGTGTAAAAAGAGTAAAGTATTGAAGTGTTGTAAAATTATTCAAAGTATCGACCAAAAATACTCGGTTTTGAGATTTTTTTTCTTTAAAATATGCGGTCACACCTAGAATAATTAAATTTTTTGGCCAGTTTAACTGCATCTGGCCAATAAATCAATTGAGACATCTTCCTCAAAATAGCTGTCTGTAGCTACACCCAAAGAGCCGTCATCACCTACTCTAAACATAGTTGTAGTTTTCCTTATTGATGCAGCTTCTCTAAACTACCCCAAACAGAAAAGTGCTCCCTGTAACTCAAGTTCCACTTGGGGTCTTAATGCATTCGACAAAAAGCATGGGGCCGCACGGACCCATTGGTCATTGAAAAATTTTAGCACATGGTTCGCCAGTTGACTCATTTGGGCACACAGAACTTGGGTCCTCGCCGCCAGCATGCAACTGCAGTAAGAACCTCCATAACTTCGTCTGCCATTTCATCGACAGCATCATGGTTGTATCTCAAGATTTGTTATATAAATATTCATATTTCTTCATTTAGCTTGATTTGTACAACAACATCAATGCTTTAAAAATACGAATTAAACTTTGACACACACAAGTAACAGAAAAACTCACAGCTTGTCAAAAACAGCTGATTTACGTCAAAAATTACGAGGTTAAACCCTTTAGGGGCGCTCAATAGCTGCGTCGCGTAAATTTACACAATTACTTTTTTACGCGGGCTGTTGAACACCCTAAATATTTTTATTTGAACATTTTTTCTGACATACTTCAAAAGTTGTACAATAATATGTAATGAAGTTTAATAAAATTATATTATAGATGTCGCCGCAAAAAAATCAAAAATATGCGCTTTTCTCGCCTTTAAAATCAGTCCCACCCCCCTAAGGGATTTCCTCCGTTATCTAATGGCATTGTGCAGCACTGTCCTGAATGGCCAATCGATTATCGATATGTTACATTCAATCTCAAAACAATTTGGACGTGAACGGTCACCCTGAACTCAGACCCCAACCCAATCTTATAACTTTTTTGATATTTAATTTTAACCAATATCCAGCGCTCAAGTTGCCTTAAACGTAACACAAATCAAATCCTAGTAAGCTAAATGAGTGAGTAAAGTGGATAAAGTGCTGGCGCATCGCAAACGGATTGCAATATCCGTCAAGAAGTCAATTACAAGAAAAACAAAAGTAACAAAACAATTGGAATTATGGACATACACTCCCGCTATGGACGTAGTTTCTCGGGTGGCAACCACAACAACAATAGTCAATATAGACGCTTTAGTCGCTCCCGCTCACGTTCGCGGTATGAACAACCTCAGCCAGCTACTATTGTTACTTATGTTTTATGCTTAAATTTTACCTCAACCCTTAGCGAACGCAGTCGGGAGCATGCTGCCTATCAACGTCGCCAATCCCGTTCCCGCAGTCGTGAATGTACCTCGTACTATAGGCCGGGCGGAGATGTTGACAACGATTTGTATCGAGATCTCATTAATGCTGACTACCACCAGGAGGAACAGAAATATAACAATGCTCGAAATAATTTTGAACAACGCCAGCAACGACGTGAGAACAATTATGATCGAAGCGAGGATAATTATGAAAATGAACGCGATCAACGCTGGAAGAACTATGATCGAGAGCCAAGGGAACGAAATATGGATTATGATAGAGGCAATGAGCGTGGCAGGTAATTCTTGGTTCGGATGCAGCAATGCGAATTACTCTCAGGTTTTGTAGGGCAAAGCTTCACGATTTGAACTTCTCTATTTTGCCCGTCGTAAATTCTTATCTCGGTAAAGTTAATCTCGCAGAAATGGCTGAATGTATTCGCAATGGAAGTTGTCAACTAAATGGCCCATAAAACCGCGAAATTCGCTGGCGGTGGTAAATAGAAGGATTAGATCAGGGGTTGTCAAAACACACATGCTTATTTGGTCTTTGCGTGTGTGTGTCGCTGACGCACAGGACTCTTTTAAACACAGAAGATATGAACACCCAAACAACAATATAAACAAATCTCTAGTACTCGCCATCTTCATACGGACACCCCTTCATACCGTTTTGATACTATAAAAGTTATCTTATCTAGATAAAACTTTGTATTCATTATAATGAATACAAAGTCATTGTAATGAATTTATTGGGGTCCGAAGGCGTAACCAATTTATGTGTTGCACTGTGTTATACACAGTTTATCAAGGCTGCAAAGCGGTCCTGATCTGAACTCCAAATAACCAGTTCGGTTCGGGTTGTTTGGTTCTCTGAAACCGAAACTTTCAAATATTATATAATACCTCCCGAACCTAAACCCAAACCAGACCCAATGTATACAAAATAGCCTTGGGTCAATTTCTTAAGAAATTTAATAATTTTCCTTATACTATGAGCGGAAAACAAAATTATATTGTGGAGAATCGGTTGCAAATCTAATTACAGATGATTGTTAGAAATGCAATCCAAATTGCGTTTTCGAAGTGGAAATTAAACAAAATCCAAGTGTTCCTGAATTTTTTCCTTTGTGTATGTAGAAACTAAGGCTACTTTCAAAATTTTAATAACATTCAGAGTTTATCGAGGACTGACAGCTTTTGCTAATATCGAGAGAGATAAAGCCAAATCGCTGCTTGGGAGCGTTGCCGGTTGGAACACTCAAGCCTGCTAATGGAGCTGCTTTTTCGTTAGAGATTTGTTCTGAATTTTGATTGTTTGGCCAATAACTGTTTGCTTTTTTGAATTTGTAGTGATTGTTCGCGATGAGGTCTGGGGTTAAGGACCCGCCCTGAAATGACTTGCTAGCCGGTGTCAGCCCAAAATGCATTGCCGTAACAATATGGCTAGAGAAAGACACAGCCACAAATTCGCGCACTCTTCATAGGGAACCCTGTTTTACTTCATTGCCGGCCATGAGAGCTCTCTTCAGACCAGAGGCGGCGAACCACAGCTCACACGAGCCGATGTTAGTAGTGTCCGTTTTCGTTGTTTATTTGTGGTGTAGATTGGGGCTGTTGTTCGGCCGTCTTTCCTTCCTTTAGTCAAAACATACTACTGTAGGCTGGAAGGAGTTCTCTTGTTCACCAGAACCAGCGCACTTTTCTGTCCTCTTCATTTGGCCGCCTCTACTCCAGACCACAGGCGTCTTACTTGCAATTCAGTGTTCACCGATTCACACAATCAAGAGTTCTTCTCTTGGACTGACATCAATTCCTGGTAGCTATGGGCCGGCACTGCTTTACATCGACATACGGAACAGTATTGGCTCGACATTTTCACAAATTATTAATAAATCCAGTCGGCATGACAAAAATTCGTGCGCACACAACCTTTTCAATCAAATGACAGCAACAAAATGAAAATTTGGAGCCTCTAAAAGAGAGCTATCTCTTTGAGAGGACCTTACCTTATATAGTTGAATCATGACCTGGCTCTTTTGAAACCCTTTTTAGTTGGACTTTGAATTATAATAAAAGGAAATGTAGACCATTTGACTTCTGACCAAAAAATTACGGAATTTTGACCGAATGTAGAGGCTGAAATTGGTTAACTTTTAAAAATCTGTGAAACTTTAGGCTCAATAAGTACAAGAACTGCTTCGCGAATCGAACCTAAAACTATGTATAAGGTCCACCAGTCCTATTTGTAGAGCAGTCTGCAAACCTAAGAAAACTGGAACAAATTCTAAAGAGCTCCATTTCCAAATGTGCCTTGGCTTACAGCCCTGCTCTCAGTTCTACTTCTGCAAAAGTTTTTTGAATTTTAAAATTAAAAGTTGTATTCAAAATCATTACCATTTTTTTTTGTACTTTTGAAGCCGCGGTGCGATTGTCGACTATCGTCAGCATAATAATAATTTTAACAATCAAAACCATGGAAACGGCAAAAACAACAATCCTTCGAGCAGCTCAAGAGAAAATGAACGCGTTCGGAATAGACGCTACACCTCAGATGAGGACAGTTATGGAAGTGATGACAGTCAATATGATCGTCAAAACACTAGATGCAGCAATAAAGCTTCAAATATCATCATTATCTTTGGCCTGAAGAAGCACGTAACCGAAGCAGATGTAAGCTAAAAGTGAAATATAATTAGTATATTTTTATTTCAAGATAAATTTTCTTTTAACCAAAGATCAAGGGAGTCCTTATCAAATTTAAAATGGAGCCGCATTATATACGGGTAGTCAGGAAATCGGATACAGGTGGGTTATGCATAAATATGTCAACATCATAAATTCTACTCTTAAGTTACATAAAACGAACGTAAGTATTGTGAATCCAGCAAAATAAAAAACAGGAACCATATTCAATTTTACTTGGCTTTACGACTCTGCATAAAAAAAAAACAAACCAAATCCCAAACATGTTACAAATCCAAACTATTGCAACAACCAAACAATATATTTTGACAAAAACATTTTGTATTTGCTTCTATCTAAAATTTAGGTGCATCACGCGGTTTCGCATTTGTCGAGTTTAATACCGTTGAGGAAGCGAGACATTGGATGGAATTATCTCAGGTATCACAACAAACTAAATAAAAACCAGAAAACTCCAAGAAAATGTTGAAAAACAAAACTCGACCTCAATAACTGCATGAAATGTGTGTGCCTTAGGTTCAGTTCCCTAAAGCAATTTAAACTATTATTATCAAAACTTTTGGGAACCGAATTTAAAGTAAACACATTTCACTTTATTTGTGCATGGCCACTAAATAAGGAGATCACCTACAACAACTGCATCGCCAACATCATCGTCTACAAACGACAACAACAACTACTTTACACAGAAGCAATCTGGTGACTGTGTAGTCTGTGCAAATTATGCTTTATCCGAAAAATGATAACTAATTTTGCTTCATTTCTCTTTTCGTTCATTTCTGCTTTAGGGTTGCCTTCAACTGGGCGATCAACGACTGGCCATGCAATATAGCCACAAAAGCCTCAAAGATTGGCATTGTGTTAAGGTAAGAAATGTTATTACTCTCTCCACAGAACACTTGATTTTGTTTCATAGTTCTCGATAAGAGAAACACACGAAGCTGTCTTCCCGTAAAATGTCTCATACATGTACGTTCAGAGAGAGCGAAAAACTGTAATTGATCAAGCAAAGAGCACGTTATGAAAGGACAGACGTAAAATATCAATTTGTTTCCCTTTTTATCGTGTACGAGGGGGGCTGTTTTTTTTTCTCAAGCCTGTAAACCACTCTTTGTGAGCTCTGTTCTTGGGGTTAATTTTAATTCAATGAAGATAACTAACTATGGGCCGATTTCTTATCTTATAGATAGCTCTATCAAAGGGATTGTCTAGGTGATCACTGAGTGTGAATTGTCCAACTTCCTTCTGTTCCGTCAATCAATCAAAATAAGTCAAATGAGACGCAACTAGCAAAGACTTTCCGAGTCCCAAAAAACAAATTGAACCGAATTCAATATTGGACTATGGCATAGTTATGTAGAGATCATTTGTGGCTTGACTATAACTACGAGATGATCACACCCAATTCATACTTGTTCGGTGGCAACATATTGACCAGCAGCTGCGCCAGTGAGGATGCCTTCTATGCGGAAAGCATACTAAAGGGCAATGGTCGCATCTCGTTGGCCTACGAAAATCTTCACCACATTCCACGACAAATTTGCCCCGCACACCAAGTACCTGGATCTGAGTAACAATGATTTTCGGAATTTGCAATTTCTGTCCTTTTTCGAGAACCTGCCGAATAACGGAAGCGGTAGTCAGGCTCGTAAATCAGCTACCTCTATGAGCAATTCAAAAACCCCGCCACACAAATCTTTCGCTTTAAGTAGCACAAAAAGACACACAGTGTGGGCGTGGTACATCATGCAATACATACAAAACACTCAGAGGAAATGTCTAAAGTACGATTTTTACAAAGTTCGAATTACTTGATTTTAGACCACCTAATGGGGATCGGGGTAGGGTCCAATTGTCTATTATTTTTAATCGCTCGTTTTATTATCAACAGTTTTTGCCAATGCAGTCAGTTCCGACAGTTAGTCCACTGCTCCTACAGGCCGATAAATGTATATGTATATGGGCTATAAAAGATTGATTCATTTTTATATACACTTGCAACTCGTATAATTAATGTAAATAAAGGTTTTAAATGATTTGTATTCAACAATTGGATTTCGCTTTGAACAATTTTAGCCGATCAATTTCCCAAACCGAGCAATAGATGGCACCACTACATTCACCATTTGCTTACTACTTTGTTATATGACAGATGTATGATCATTGATCAAATTGGGTGGAAACTAGGGAACTAACTAGCGAATTGAATTTCGGTTCCGGTTCTAGTTCGTACCGAAACCGTTTCGGAAAATGAATCTGTTCTGGTTCTATTTTAATTCAGTTTCGTATCGGTACCTAGTTTTTAATATCTGTATGCGGGTGTGGACAGATGAAACGAACAAAAATTTTAAAAATTAAGTCAAAACAATGTGGGTAGGCAAGCTGTACGTATTCATAAATTATGACTTTTATAAAGTTTTGTGTTTTCATAAGATAATTAAAACAATATTTAATTAAAAATATCTTCACCAAAGTTAACATTACTCATACTCGAAAAAATTGGTTACATAAAATTAAAAAAATACCGAATATACCGAAAATTCCGAAAAAGCAACAATCTTTTTTTTTTACCTTTTTAGAATTTTATGAATCTTCTCCTAATGAGACTAACAATAAGTTTTCAAATCTTAGTCTAGAAACTATTATATAAATCATCCTCTATTGGAGGTAGTTTATTTTGCGCTAATGAAATTCTGTAAATTTGACAAGCTATTTAAATTTAAAACGAGAGCGTAAGTTAAAGTCGGCTCTAACCGACTTCGATATACCCGTTACTCATGAAAACACATGTTTAACAGTGGTTCTGCGTTCCTTAGGGTGAACAATCGAAAAGTATGCAACATATTTATAACTCGGCTATTTATCACTTTTTTGCTTATAACTTGAGAACCGCCTATCCGATCTTTATCATTTGACTAACTATCTCTAGAAGGTACGAATCGTGTATCTTCAAAGCTGTAGGAGATATAACGTTTTTTCCAAATTGCGGGGGCGGGAGGGGGCGTGGCCAAAATTTGAAACAAACTTGATCTGCGTGCAGATAAAAGAAGCATTTGTCCCATACATGTCAAACCTCTATCTCTTACCATCTCTGAGATCTAGGTGTTCATACAGACGGACGGACGGACATGTCTATATTAACTCGGCTGTTGATGCTGATCAAGAATATATATACTTTATATGGTCGAAAATGATTTCTTCTGTGCCTCTTACATACATTTGCACGACTTTAGTATACCCTTTTTACTCTACGAGTTACGGGTATAACAACAAAAAGCAGGTCTACTAGACCAAGGTGAATTTACTACAAGGTGACGTATTCAGTTGTGGGAAGGGGTCTTAGTTTTTTTCAACTCGCTCTCCTGGCTCTCTGAGATAGATGACAGTTGCTCTGAGAGGCAGATGCTAGGCATCGTAAGGCCCATGGTATAATTAACAAGGTAGTGTCGTCAGAAATTCACCATGCGAGAGAGGTACCAGTTGGTATGAACATGTGAGAGCACGTTAACAGCCCCTTTGCTACTGAGCATGATGAAATAACATAAGGTGGTTCCGTCGGCAACAGACATCCACTTATTGTATGCTTGCAATAAGTGCGAGCGAAAGGAACATAGTAAACTGAGTGTCGTATTGAGTGTGAGTGAGGCGGCAATGTGATTGTTGATTAACCCTTAGCATGTCCGTAGGGTTTTAATATGCCATTTATAATAAAAAGTAAAGATATTTTTTAAAGTTTGATTTTTAATAATTTAGAATTACCAATTAAGCGCTGCTTTTGGTTCTTAATACAAATATTTTTGTCAAAGTACTTAATTCTAAAATATATTCTTATTTTAAAATAAAAAGAAATTAAAAATTTATTAATTATTAATATGTGCATGCTTAAGGGTTAATGAACAACAAAAAAAATTCGTCCGCTCACAACCTTTCTCTTCAACAAGCAAACGTGCACTGAAATAAGTGGATACTTCGTAAAACTTCGGCTCGCGACGGAACCACCTTATGTTATTTCATCATGCTACTGAGTGTCACCATTCAACTGGTACCCCGAAATAGAGACAACCTAGTTTAATGACTTCACCTGGTATAAATCCAACATGGTAGCCCGATATGGGAAGGGGTACGGCCTAAAGTCTGGGATTGTGAAATTTCGTTTATAATTGGATAAATAACTTCAAACCAAACTGATCTGGCCCAATGTTGGGTCATTTTGGTGCCATGTCCTTGAGATAGCGTCAAAAATCCTTTTTTTATAAGCTTTTCTTTAAATAGAAATATCTCGGGAACCAGAGTACCTAGAGACATGACATAAACTGCCAGTGAAAGAGAATTGATCAAAGTTTTCGAAAATTGGAAAATTTTTGACATACACTGAAAACATTTTTTGCTATAATTAAAAGAAAACTTGAATGTGATGGTTTTGGCAGTTCGCGTTGGACCGCCACCTTAAAACTTTTCCTGGTATTTCCCCCAACCTTAGAGCCAATTATCAAAAAGTTTGAAAAAAATCGAAGATACGCTTCCTAATGAAAAATTCAAAAATATATATTTGCTTATTTTACTTACTCGTAGTCTTCACTATTTTCGTCTATTACAACATTCGCTTCATCCGCCTCAAAAATTCTTGATAAAATTGCTGCTGGACGGATAATGAGTGATTAGTATCTTGTAATAAATCACACTTGCAGCATGAGAACAACAGCCAGCAGTCCTCTTTCCGTTGGGACAACTACAGCAATAACGTTGTACGCCATCTATGCTATTATTGTTTGGAATAAAATCGCCGTAGACAGGACTTGCTGTTAATATGCCTCGAGCGAACGTCGAATTTTATTATTGAGGGACTCATTTTAACGAATGAAGCATCAATCGTCCTGTCCTCATTCAGGATTTTTGCTAGGTATGAGACTGCTAGCGACAGTTGGTAAGATCCAGAATATAATACCTTTAGCTCGTCTTCCGTGAGTCTTGGAAATTACAAAAGCGATGATGTATTCAATGGACTTAATAAACTTCTTCTTCGGTTGTAACGCTCTTGCTCAACTTCTTCAGACAAAGTACTCGGAGCCATCATACGATTTTTAAAATGAGAAAGTATTCTGCTTCCTAATTCTTTATCTGAGTTCAACCTCTGTCCAAACTTGTTGTTGAGATACCCAGCGATTCTGCATAGATCACCAACTTTGTTGAGATATTTGTTGTCCAGGTTGTGATGAAAAAGTTTATATTTTTTAGCAATTGATCCATGAACGGCTTCGACAACCCACCTTATTTTGGTGATTTTTCGAGACTCATTTGCTTCTTCGGTGTCCAGTTGAGCTTTTTTCCCTTTAAATGCTGGCATCAGAACTCTAAAGCCTTTTCCTTCTGTCTCACCAACGACATCGCGAAAACCCCTATCCACAACGAATATATCATTAGGTCGCAAAAGCCTTATTAAATTAGTGTTGGCAAGAATTTTTTTCATAATCGAAGCATCGTTTTCTTTACCATAAAACGGACCGCATATGTCAAGAACGAAGCCATTTGTGGTACAAATGGTAAAGGGCTTGCATAAATGAGTTTTCTTCTGTCCCGAATATGATTTACGTTGATATAAAAATAAGCGAATATATATTGTTGAATATTTCATAAGGAAGCGTATCTTCGATTTTTTTCAAACTTTTTGATAATTGGCTCTAAGGTTGGGGGAAATACCAGGAAAAGTTTTAAGGTGGCGGTCCAACGCGAACTGCCAAAACCATCACATTCAAGTTTTCTTTTAATTATAGCAAAAAATGTTTTCAGTGTATGTCAAAAATTTTCCAATTTTCGAAAACTTTGATCAATTCTCTTTCACTGGCAGTTTATGTCATGTCTCTAGGTACTCTGGTTCCCGAGATATTTCTATTTAAAGAAAAGCTTATAAAAAAAGGATTTTTGACGCTATCTCAAGGACATGGCACCAAAATGACCTAACATTGGGCCAGATCAGTTTGGTTTGAAGTTATCTATCCAATTATATGCGATATTTCAAAATCCCAGACTTTAGGCCGCACCCCTTCCCTTATCGGGCTAGACCCTTTAAAAATTTCAGGTTTTACAATTACAGAAAGAAATAACAGAGTTCCTTTAAAACGAAAAGTCATTTCTATAGAAACAAAAATACAAATTTTAAACCGCTTAGACAATGGGCAAACTGCCACGGAAATTGAAAGAAGCCTTGACTTTAATGAGGCAACAGATCGCACTATCAAAAAAAATGAAACTGAAATACAACGTGCAGGAAGCATTGAGTCATCTATATCTACAAAATTTACCAGGAGAGCACGTGCACCAATTTTGGAAAAAAATGGAGAGAGCACTTAGCATTTGGATTGACGATAGCTACGAAAAAAAGATCCCTTTAAGCCAGCGGATCATTCATGAAAAGGCACTCAGGACTTATGGAATGCTCGAGCAAAATGGAGATTTCGTTGCTAGTAATGGATGGTTCGAGAAATTTAAAAAAAGGTTCTCCATTCATAGCCTCAAATTTAAGGGCGAAGCGGCATCGGCCGATGATAGAGCTGCTATCACATACCCAGAAGAAATTCAGGTGTTCATTGAAGAGAGGAATTCTTGCCTGACCAGGAAAGCAAATTCCAAAGCTTGGGTAACTGCCGAACTATTTAAAGACTGGTTCTTGAATTGTTTTCAACCTTAGGTTGAAAAATATTCAAAAAGAAGAATTAACACTTTAAAGCACTATTATTATTGGACAATGTCCCAGGTCATCCGAAAAATTTAAGCCATCCGAATGTTACAATAAAATTTCTTTCACCTAATACAACATCACTACTGCAGCCAATGGATCAGAGTATAATTTACACTTTCAAGACATATTACATCAGGCGCTCCATACGCTGGATTTTGGATACAACTGAAACTGACTCCATCGATGTAACCAGTGCTTGGAAGACATTTTCTATTAAAGATAGCCTTAAGCTGGTAAACTTATCTTTAAGGGGTTATATACAGTTAGGATTTTCAAAAAATCGATTTTTTTTTTTTGCATTTTCTTAATATATATATATCTGAGTATACACACACAAAATTTCAAGTCGATCCGACGAATATTTTCGAAGTTATAGACACATTAGTGAAAAAAATTAACTACATGTAAAGTGCTTTCAAAACTTTAATCGCGTTTTTCTCGAAACAGTGTTTTTAAAGTCGGTGAGCAAGATTTCTCAGAAACGGCTGAACCGATCGGTCTGCGATTTTTACACAAGCTTCCTAACTATATTTTTTAGTAATTAATCGAAGGATTTCCCGATCCGATGAAAATTTCTAATTTTTCTAAACAATTAAAGAGCCGAATTTTGGTCGAAAATCGAACCTTTTGCTTTGAGTAGCCCCCATTTTGTCAAAAATTTTTTTTTTGCTAATTCCTTCGATTAATCACTAGATTATTCATTATATTAATGAAATTTATTTGGTTTTCGCATTTTAGTTGAGCCAGTCCAGAGATATCGTGCTCACCGCAAGGGGCCTTTTTTTTGCGGACCTCTGCAACATTGGCAATATCAACGTTCCCGATGATTATTTTTGGCAATAAAAAAATGTGAATATAGTTTAAGGTTGTCATAATATACCTGCCAAGTTTCAAATCAATAAACCAAATAGTTTGCTTAGGAGAAATTCTTGAAAAATGCCTTTTTTTCGACCTCCTAACTGTATATAACCCCTTAAAAGAGATTAAGGTGTCAACATTAAATATATGCCAGAGGTAATTATGGCCAGAGATTGTTCAAAGCTATGAAATAGAAGTGCCAAAACGTGGATTCCAGGATATATTGGACCTTGCTCACTTGATTGAAGGCGAAGGTTTCGACGACATGCAAGAGTTGTTTGAAGATGAAGGAATTAATGACGAATTAATGCTGTGAATGAAGCAAACAATTTCAGATGACAGCTGCTCTGAAGAAACCGATACGATCAGTTTAACGATAGAAAAGCTCAAAGAAGAATTCGCATATGCTAGCAGCTTGGAATCGTGCTTTTTAAATTCAGATCCGGTCATCGAACGACGACTTAATTTTAAGAGAGAGTTGGAAAAAATACCTTTGCCTTATAAGGAGTGCTATAAAGAAGCCACCAAACAATCGAAAATGACTGATTTTTTTGATAAGGAGCCACCAAAAAAGAAAACTTTTAAACCAAACAGGCTTAAGCTATAAATGCCACCAAATGCATTTCAAATTTTATATGAATAGAAACATATGATCTCCTTACTTTTTAACATTTTTGAGTTTTTATAAAGTTTAAACTGTTAATTAGTTATATGAAGCAACTTTTTTAATTTAAAACCAACTTTTAATTTTGAAAATATGAATGTTCTGCATTTATTTAAAGCATATACATAACAACTTGTGGCTAATTTTGAACAAATGTATGAAACATTAATAAAAGCACACAAAATTTAAACAATAAAAAATTTTTTTGCTGCCAATTTTGAATTTCAGGAACGTAACCCCTTATTTTGTACTGAATCCATGTTTCGCTTAACACGATTTCGCTTAACACGAGGATTTCTAGGAACGTAACCCCCGTGTTAAGCGAGGGCCAAGTGTATTTCGATATCGTTAACGATATTTTGACGTTATTTTTGTGAATATTGGCCACTTAAGGGAAGTTTTTCGAAGGACATTCTCTTGGATCTTAGTAATATCAGTAATACTTTTATTATTAAAGATAATGCCCTCGAAAAAACCTCCCTTCATATGGCCGAAACCAACAAAAATACCCAACAAAAAAATATCGAAAAAATATTGTTCGACAACCCTAGTATTTATCCTTTGCCTTGGCGCTGTATGAAATAGTTGACAAAAATAAAAGGCACAAAACCAAACGCTTATGCTTCTGTCTTTGTAAACTGAACGCAATGGTTTCCCCAATCCTTGTCCCGATTTTTCCTTTGCTCTGGCCGGAGATTTCACTTTCCCGCAAGTCTGCTTTCACAACTTTGCCTTCGAACTCTTCAACACTATCTACTCAATCATTTGCTCAAATGCAAAATGCAGTTCATTTATTTGATTAAATGCCATCGGACGCATTCCAAATTGCAGGACGCTTGTCCACCGGCGATATCAATTTTAAGGTGTCCTATTCTCTTAAAGGACTGACCACTCGTGGGCGACTGCGTGCTTGGGAATAAAATAAGATTCGGGCATCTGAACAATGACATTTATTAAATTAAAGTCAAATTCATGTTAATTATTTATGCATTGTATTGTACTTTATATAACACCATTAAGCTCGGCAAATGCGATAACAGTTTGACAAACAGTGTTCACATTAAGTTCAGACAGCACACTTTATCAAATCGGTCTCTTTGCTCGCAGCTCTCGAGAGCCAGCTCACTACACGCGGCTCCTGGCTCTAAAGTGTGAGTCACAGCTCGTGAGCCGGAAGCTATCAAACTTAATTATATACATACTTTCGTTGCTGTTTTTGTTTAAGTTTTCCCAACAGAAACTTACCTTTACATATTTTAAATGTCTTTCTTTTAGACCTATGTATCTTTTGTATGACAGCTAAACTATATGGCAACTTTATGCTATAGTCATCCGATCCGGTCGGTTCCGTCAAATGAGCACCGTATTGGTACTTAAACACTTCGTGGATAGTTTGGTTATGCTTTAAGACTGACAGGGTAGACAGCATAGACAGATAGAGGGACATATATACTTTATGTGGAATAGGATGTTTCCTTCAATACCCTCTGCAAGGGTATAGAAATAAACAAAAGCAGAAAGAAATACTTTTATTGAATTTTTCCTAGAAACCCCGTTAAGAAAAATGATCAAAATTAATGAATATCTCATTTTAAAATGCTTTCTTTTCTCTTTCAGTGTGGCATCTCGAATTTTAAACATCGGTTTTACTGCTTTATGTGCAGCTCATCGCGGGCGGAAAGCGAAAGCGCATTAGTGGGCGGTGGTGAGGGTATTCAGGAGGTCAGCGCCATTCTTACAAAAAGTAAACAAATCAAAGCGCAAAGCATTCCCCCACACAACTCAATTTAATTGCTCTGTTTCTTGAATGCAGAGATAATGCTGAGGAATCTTGATGCTTTGACCAATGAGGAGGGCGTATTAACAGCACTGCAGAATTTGCTGCCGGATTTGGCCAAAACTGTTAGCAAAGTTTTAATCAGTCGGGATACTTTGACACAAGCATCGCGTGGTATTTGTTATCTACACTTTGAGACGCTCCTCGATTCCATGAATTTGCACAATGGATTGATGGCCCTAAATCCGCCGCTAACAATAGATGACAGAAATGGTAGGTAAATTTTAGATGTTTTTCAAGTTTGTCAAGTAATTTCCGTTTTCAGTTGCCATTAGCTATTGCATTGACTTGGAGAATCGTCAACTATCGCCCAGCGAAACGTCTGTCGCAACAAGTGCTAATGGTGCTCTGGAAGCTGTTCCACCATCAGGGGCCGGCGGTTCCTATACACTGGCCGATGTTCCTCGTTTAGCCGAGTATAGTGCCTCGCTATATGCCTCTAATCCTGCAGAGCACGCACATTATGTCCAATACTATACCGAATACTTTATAACCGAGATCAACAAAGATAATGGCGGCGAATCACAATTAACAGAGGCAAATTCTGGTGCAGCTTTGGCCCTGTCAGCCATTCACAGCAAGCAAAACAAAATGAACAGCATTAAAACAACGGCCACAACAGCTGCTCCAGCTGCCCCCACCCATCTGGACACACCCAAAGGAAATGATGGAAAGACTTATCGTGAGTGCTTAGGATTAATACAAGTTTCAATTGCTGACTCAATGCATACTCCGCTCCCTCCATAGCCACACCAGATGTGTCGCGTTATCAGTATGATGAGACCTCTGGTTATTACTATGATCCCAGCACTGGACTGTATTATGATGCTCATTCCCAATATTATTACAACAACGAAACGGGAGCTTATTTGTATTGGGATCAGCGTAGAAGTACGTACATCTTAGCCACTCCCGCTTCCACACAAGCAGCTCTAAAAGAGGTTCTGGCTCAGGAGACGCCGTCCGAGGCCAAAGAAGATGATTGCAGCTCAAAAAAGGACAAGACCAAAGACAAAGATCCAAATAATAAGCATGATAAGGTTAAGGTGGCCAAGAAGATTGTCAAAGATATGGAAAGGTGGGCTAAGCAACTGAATCAGAAGAAGGACTACACTGTGGTGGCCACGCCACAACCCATACTGGGTGTCCGGGGAGAGGAGGGACCCAGCACATCGCGCACCGCCGTTCAGGGGGTCAGTGGCTATGCTGATGTGTGCTTTTCCATACTGGAAAAGAAGGAGCGAGCCAAGTTGAATGAATGTGTCCCGCCAGCTGGCATCAATAAGTTGGTTAATGCCTATGGCGGAGGCTCCGATTCGGAGGAGGACCACAGCTTAGTGTCTGGCGTGGATGAAATGGACAATGTGGACCTGCAGAAACTTACCTGTCTGTTGTGTAAGCGTGCCTTTCAGTCAATGGAGATACTGCAGAAGCATTTAAAAATATCCAACCTGCACAAAGAGAATTTGGCCAAGCAGAATCAGGGTTCCGGAGTAGGCTCTGGCGGGGATGAGGCAGCTGGAGGGGGTTTGTCGTACGTTATGATTTCATTTGGACAAATCCAGCAATATTTTAGCTTCGATTTTCTCTGCAGATATCGTGATCGAGCCAAGGAACGTCGCCTTAAGTATGGAGAGATCGATCCTCCGCCACCGAATCGAAGTCGGGAGCATTTCGAGCAGGCTCGACCAAAGGATCCCCAATCCGCTGTACCAGCCATGCCAATTAGTTCTAACAATGTGGGAAATCGTTTGCTACAGAAAATGGGATGGTCTGAGGGACAGGGCTTAGGTCGAAAAAACCAGGGACGCACTCAAATCATTGAGGTAAACAGAGCTTTATGTTGTCTCAACTTTTATAAATTTACCTTAACTTTACCACAGGCCGAGATGCGCTCAAACACTGTGGGTCTGGGCAACAAGGCTGGCATCAGGTCCTGCAATGATTACAAAACCTACATCAAGAGGATGATGCAGCAACGTTATGAGAATGCTTGATGCTAGACCCGTATTAATTAGGATTTAAGTGTTTTTTATTGTTTTTATTTTCAATAGAATCGTTACCTCAATTCCACGCACACAGCCAATTGTTATGTTCAATTACTTAGCTAAATTGGTTTACCAAATGTATATAATAAATGCGAGCTGCATCAGTTATGTGTAATTTTGCCTACATCTTCGTCAACGGGTCGCTTTAAGAATAAGAATCATCACGAGTAGAGCAAAGGCGTCACAAAAAGAGGCACGTGAAGCCGTGTCTAGCTCCTACCAACTCTGAGATCCTGTCTCAAGTATATGATCTTAGTGTGAACGGAGGCAAAATAAAAACTGCAACTGACTTGTGCTTGACGAGGTCAAAGACGTTCAGGGTTACATATTTGCACAGCTCTCCTAGTAGGTTCGAAGTTACGAATTCTTCTACAATTTTATCCTGCCTCTTCCTCTTTAGATCTGTTGAATTGCATAAGTCACTTTCTGTGGCCATAAACAAATATGTACATAATTAATTGAATTCACCTTAGTGAAGTTGCTAACTTCTTAAAGCTGCAGATTCTGCCGACATACTATTATTAAAGAAGATTAGAAAAGTCAATTTTACATTTTTATTTGGGATTTTTTGTTTTCGCACCATTGTATAAATTTTGCGTCAATTGAAAGCAAATCAAGATGAAATCACGAAAGCAAATCAAAAGCAAATCCTCTTTCAGGAATACCTCTAATGATTGCACACACTTCTGATAACTTGCACATCTCTATAGTGCAGATCAGATTGCAAATATTTGAAGTTTTGATATTTTTATGATTGCACTCTGCGGTCACACTACAAACAAAAATTTGACTCTGAAATTAAAATCTGGTTATTAACCGCGCCTACTCCGTACTCTTATCGAGACTATTAAATTGTAAGCAGACGGCAGATATCTCCTTAGCTGTCTGCACAGATCTCAAATAGTGCTTGAACGTACATTTGTAAAAGAAGGTACGTAATTTTCTGTGTATACATATACATATATATTTATACAGTGAATCAATTAAGTATTTGCACAGCTTGATTTTCAGTTTTTTTTCCCCAATGTAATTGTTTGTATTTAACTTTAAGAAATTGTAAAAATACATTTGATTTCGTTTTAAAAAAAATGTATTTTTCTTTTAGTATTGTTAAAAATTGATAACTAAAAAAGGAAACAAACGTTGAAAATGAAGCTGTGCCAATACTCCATTGATCCACTGTATTGACTTGCATTCAGTCGCTCGCAAACTCTTTAAGAAAATTTTTGCTTTGTAGCTAAAATGGACAAAGCTACATTAAATCTGATGTTGTTAAATCTTGAGGGATATTCGGAGGACTCAATATCTGACAATAACTCCGTAAGTAAGCAAAGTCAAAACCGAATTTGTTGATTGTCAAATCTATTTTAGTTGGCCGGTGATGTTGATCGCTTGGACAATATTTGTGAAGGAAATTGTTACAACCAACTACAATTGGTACTACAAAGGGCCATTAGTATTATAAAACGCAAAGATAGACATTGCGGAGAAAAGGATGATCTAATAAAATCTTTGAAGAAGTCAATTGAATTGCAACATACCATCGATTTGTTAAAGACCTCGTCAATAAATCAAGCTAAATCCAGCACCCAATCCAACACCACTGACCAAAACCTCGCATCCGTTGAGAATCAGATCAGAATGAATGTACTTAATAATACTGTCACCGGCTGTTCTACTTGGATGCCCTTTGACCAACAGAAGTACTCTGGAGTTGAACTAATAGCAATTCCAGGCATGAAGCCTTTTACAGTGCCTTTAATTGGACCAGGTTGGTTGGTTATGCAGCGTCGCTTTAATGGAGAAGTAGAGTTTACTCTGAAGACGATTGATGATTTCTATAATGGTTTTGGCGATTTGAAAGGAGAATTTTGGCTTGGTCTTACGAAAGTTCATAAACTGACCACAAATCAGCGTTATGAATTATATATTCATCTTGTTGACTTCGACGACCAAATTCGTTATGCTTGCTACGATCACTTTGTTATTGGCAGCCGAGATGAGAATTACAGAATAAAATCGTTGGGAGCATACTCAGGCAACGCCGGTGATGCAATGCGAGCACTTGAGAACTGCGTATTTGAAAAGCTTTACCTGGGTACCGTTAATGATAGTTACAGGTATTCCTTTTATTGGGAAGCTTCCGATCCAGTGTGGTAAGTATGATTTCATGTACTTAAACTATTTTGTCATGTTTTAAATAATTTTATACTTTCAGTCAATTGAACGGGATTTACTTTGATACTAAAGAGAATAATTCCAAAGGCATTTGGTGGGATGGCTGGCAAGAGGAGAAAATGACTCTGAAATCGGTCCAAATGTTGCTTAGGCCACAACTGAAATACTAAATTCAAACGGTCTTCAATTCTTAATGAAGTTAACCAACTAAACATAAATACCTAAAATAAGAAATATTCTTCACTACTTACCATGCATTTGTAAAACACACATATTCATAAATATTTAGCAAATGAAATAAGTTTCTTTAAAGTTTTAGTTTAAAAACGCTTAAAGTTCGAAATGTTATGTTAATTTGCCAAAAATATTAATTAAAAATACGGTTTTGCATTAAATATCTGTCAAGGTACTAATTATATAAAGTCGGATAAATTTCACAATTAATTGAAATAACAAAAATAGGATAAAAGGTACACAGTTCATTAATTACATTTAATACAAACAAAATGTTAAAATTGTTCTAGTACTTTGGAGTTGTTAAAACTGTCTAAAGGGGCAAAATGACTGGTTCAAAATTATAACCGTTTCGGTCCCTGAAAATTTGTAACCAACCTGCTTTAAAACAGACTGAAATGGATATATCGACTCGGTATTTGATGCTGACCTAGAATATATTTATAAGCGGTATTCCTGAAAGCGATTGATTTAGATTTCGTCGAACAGAAAGAATAATCAGGCTTCTCTACGAACAGCAAAGTGCTTGCGAAGCTTTTTCAAGAAAGGATAGAACTTTTAGTTATATGGTTCGTTTCGTGATTGAACCCACGCCGTCCGCACTGCAGGCCGACACACTAACCGCTGCGCCACACCCGGTCAATTTACATAAATCACTTTAATTAACCATTGACAAAAACAAAATAAATTGAATTCACATTTGTAAAATTGCCATAGTATAACTTTACATTCAGCCAACAAAATATTATTTGAGAAGCTTAGAAAAAAGAGTTCACCCTTTTTTTTGTGGTATGCCTAGTCCCAGTTTGAATTATTTCATGTTTAGTCATACTGTTAAGAAAATCTTGAAGTCAACTGACTCAGATTACAGGTTCGGAAATGGCACAAACTTAAATAAAACGTACAACAGACATTACGTCTTCTCAGCTTTATTTAGCCGTTTTATGAACATTTTTCATACTCACCACTAAATGGTGCCTGACTGGTGAGTTTGAACGATGAATAAAGTTATCGATAGGCCTGCGATCGTGTCGTTGTGACTGTCAAATATCTTAGCCATAGTCACATTAAAGACGCGGAATCGAAAGGTTTGCGCCTGCGCGTCTTTGTTTCTATTTTTCCAACGCCGCGGCACTTAAGTAAATTATAACATACTTTTGCGAATTTTGTTATTGTTTTTAATATATGTAATACAAACAACACACTTTGTTGTCTATCCAAATGAAACCAGAAAACAAATGTAACTTACCCCAAGGTTAGCTTCGATCGCTTGCAAAAAAACGGCGTCTTTTTGACTTGAAAAGGGCAGGCAAGGCAGGAAAACTCAAGCCAATAAAAGATACATACATAAAAAAAATCGCGAAAATTGCGTGCTTAAATGTATGCGCGTGTGTGAGTGTGTGTGTGTGTGTGTGTTGCGCCTCTGTGTGTACTTCACAGGTCTCCAAGCAAGTAAACAAATAGAACTTTAGTGTGAAAATTGAGATTTTGTGTGCTGTTTAAACAATTAGCCGCAAAACGGCTGCCTGGAATGCGGCAGTTGCGCATGCGCAAATATTTGTGAAATTCTATCATCTGCATCTACATTTGGAATACAACGTTCGCCATACACACATAAAAATAAGGTAAGTTTCTCCCTTTTCAGCCCACCAACAAAACCCACGTAATCCCTGCCCAGCCCACATTAACTCATTTCGCCTTATCCCAAACGAAATTGCTCTATTCTCCCTCTTCTATGAACGCCCACTTTTGTCAAGCGTTACGCCCACTCGTGCACACTTATCTTCCAATGACAAACCTCTAAAACAATAAAAGAAAAATCAATTTTCAAAACAAACAGGACAACACAGCACAGAGAAATGGAAAGAGAGCGCGGGCTCGGAGGGGATTCAAATGACAATAACATCAATTTTGAGGCATTTATATGCGCCAATAAATTTCACAGAGAGAGCGAGAGCGAGAGGGAGAAAGAAAAACCAACAAATAACAAGCAGAAAGATGCATGACAACGCTCAACAATAAGACACAAGATCAAACAAAACCAGCAGCCTCCCGACCGACCGACCAAACGATCTTGTTGCAGTTGCTGCAACAACAAGCAACAGGTAAACGCGGCGACCTGTGTGAGCGTGTGTGTGTTTGTGTGTGTGTGAGGGAAAGAGGCTGCAAGCGGCAATAACAACCTGTTGCATCGACTGCTGCTTGAAATATGTAAAGTCAATTTCGTGTATCGGAAAGTAACAACAAAAAAAAAGTTAAAAACACTGTAACTAATGCCAAAGTCTTACTTGGCCAATTTAACACATTAACCCATTTGGGGATAATTTAAAAAAAAAATTCCAAAAATCATTTGAGAATTTGTACAGGCTCTCGATAAGTTACCGTTTACGGTTCGGTTCAATAGTTCACACTTAGTATCAGCAATACTATTAAAATGACAAGGGATTAAAGGAAAAGTGGCAGATAGCATAGAAACAGACGGACGGACAGGCGGACATGGCTATATACACTCAGCTCGTCATGCTGATCAAGAATATATATACTTTATGTGGTCAGAGATGCTTCCTTCTCTGCGTTAAAAACATCCGGACAATTTCAATATACCCTCTCCAATTTACAATTTTGTAATTACTTAAGCTTAGTACTCAGAACGACAGAAATATCCTTTCGTCACAGTGCTTTACATAGATAGAAACTCAATCAAATCATGCGGAATCGGAATTGTTTAATGTTCTCGCTTCCAAAGACCAAATATGCCATACGATTTTTAAGTTCAAGGTCCCAATTACCTTCATTCAATCGCCTTCGATCTTTAATAGTTTCTTAGAAATCACAAATCTTACCGACTCCGATTAATCGGATTCGGATATGGGAACAGTCCTGAAAGATTTAAAAAGAGACCATGGCTGATTGATAGTTCGCGGTTCAACAAAGGAATTTCTTGAGCTAAGGGGGACTTACACTGGGCAATTACCTTATATTCTTGGAGTAAGTCGTTTTAATATTTATTTTTCATTATTTATTTGACATTTGGCAATTTATTAAAAATTCTTTTTAAAAGAAACCATAGATGAAACCCGAAATTTGTTGAATGAAAATTCTTAATAATTGTATCGAAAGACTCTTTTTTTTTTAATTTTCTGATAGAAGGCCGAAATACAAAACTATTACCGATAACAATTAATAAAACTGAAACGAAACAAAAAAATATTTCTGAAATTCATCACCCCCCATTGCAAAAAGCTATCTACGCCACTGGTCCAGCGCCATTATAGATCAGCTTTTCCTACAGATTGCTTTGCTACTCAAGCTTGTGCTGCAAAAAGGAGCACCTTTCATCTGAGAGAGCAAGACATTCATAGCCTAATGCAGGGTTCCCCAAGAAGAGAGCTCAAAAATGTGACTATGTCTCTCTCTAAAACACAGTGAAGCATGTCTTCGGGAAGCATTCGGCGTGAGTTGGCGAGGGGCTATGGCGGGGGAACTCTGGCCCAATGTGAACGAATGTTTATGAAGATTGAAAAAGCTTGCTTGGTAGACTATTTGTTCTAAACAAAAATTCATGATTTGTTTACAATTCGAACGAATATTTTTCTCTGTATTCTGTAGAAGTCGACAAATTTTGTTGAAAGTAAAAACCGGGGCTTGCCTGTAAGTTTTATTTCCTTCCTGAAATCGCAATATGCTCGTTTTGGATATGATTTCAAAAAAGCAACTTTGATTCGACATTCGAATTTCAAACATAATTTTCGCCCGTTTGGTCTTCAGATGGTTAACCATTTGGCGGTCTTATGCAAAGTTCGTTGCACGAGACCAAAAAAATAAACTATAAAAAAAAACCAACAACATTTTTGTCAATGAAATCGCTGGCTGGAAAGAAAAGAAAAACTTTCTTTTCCTTTTGGGCTTATCCACGCTGGATCGACAACTGACGCCGAGTCTCGGCTCTGCTCTGTATTTTTTCTGTGTCGCTTTTTATTTTGTGATATAATTGGGCGGTTTTTAAGTTTTACGCGCCTGCTGCCAACGCCGGGTATCGGTTCGGTCTTCATGGTCCATTAAGACAATTTGGGTTGGCTTCTTTCTTTTTTTTGTTGGCACCGCTCCCAGTTGGAGTTTGCTTCGGGCTGCGTGGGAAGTTGGGGATATTTGTTGTTTGATTTTCTCCAAATTGAGCCGCTGCTTCTGTTGTTGCCGTTGCCGTTGTTGCTGCTGCTGCTGCAACAAGTGTCCCAGTTTAATGGTTTGCCAACTTTGAAGTGAGCTAAGACAGCTACTAGAACTAGTTTAAGTTTCCTGTCCACCGCCGCTTCGCATAGCAGCACGCTTTTTCCTTTAGGCTCTCAGTTATGTGGCCTCCGTTGTGGCTCCTCCCTCTTCCTCTCCGCCGCCGCCTCCTTCTGCGCCATTAACCGTTTGGCCACATTTTCTCACACAGAGAGAACCGCTTCAGCAATGACAACGACAACGGCCATGAGCTTGAAGAGGTTGAGAAAGAAGCAGAAACTAAGTAGGAAGGCGTTCTAAGTTGTCTCACAAGTGGGGAGAAGCCAGTACACTTAAATTGGTGGAATAAATATTTAACATATTTTCACTAACTGTTTTTAGATAATGCAAAAGAATTTTCTTGCTAGCCTTTTGAGCTTAGCATGAAGAAAAACTCAACTGTTTTCTTCTCTTAGAATCCAGAGATCATTTAAAAAGTTTTAAATAAAGAAAAGTAAAGCCAAATGTTGGATCAAAAAAATTTCTGGATTTCTACTTGACCAGAGAAATTGGGTAAAAATAAAGTTGTTTTTGAATAACTTATTAAAGGGTGAAAATATTGAACAACTGCAAATGCGGTAAACTAAAAAAGACAAGGGTCAATCAATTAATTGTAATTATAAGTTTTTCTTTCAGCAAAACATTAATACAAGTTAACAAATCTAAGAATTGGTATTTTATAAACAAAAACAAAACCTTGTGTTATTTATATATTTTTTTGGCTTAAGTAGTTTACTTAACACACTTTTATCTCTTAACACATACGGAGAATTGATTTCAAACTGAAGTCCATAATATCCATAATCCATAAAAAAGCTTAAATTCCTGTTCCCCTTTTTCTATGTCGAAAACAAATTGAAGCCAAGCATTATACCATTAAACTTGAAACTAATTTAATTTAACAAGTTCATTAGTTACAAAAACTAGTTACCATTTAGGCTGGTTTGGCTTGCTTATGTATATGCACTTTCCTTTTGGTCTGCTATAAATTCGATCTTGCCTCCTGCATGTATGTGGTGTTCTCGTTTTATTAACCAGCCCCACCCAAAAAAAAAAAAAAAAAAAAAATCAGCCTCACGTAACTGTAACTAAGTTGACCCCCCATCACTTGGCTACTACCAAAACTGTTAAAGAAATGTTAAAAATGTTTCCGCTCCGCCTCTCAGCCTCCATTTGCCGATATTGTGAATGGAGTGGGTAAAGCTTACGAACTCGACAACAAATTTCTATTGCATGCGCAAATTAACATTAACACTTTTTTTTTTGCCGACAAACATAAAACATAAAAAAATCATAAAACAACAAACTTGTTTGTACAATACACTATAATGACAGAAGAAATACAAATAAACAGAAAAGATTTTTTTGGACCAGTGTTTAAGATGAAGTGCAAATACGCTTTCCAAGGTTGAAGTCAAATTACTATTTAGGACTGTCCCAAAGCTTAACATTGATAATAATTGATGAGGAAATTTGTTGTATCAAGTTTGGTTTTGTTGTGAAAATTTTGTTACAAATTAATTTTTTTAAGTATTTTCCATTGCTAGCCAATATCTTTCCGGCAATTTTCGATCCACGAATCAATTCAATTTCGGAGTTCCTCATAGGAGCCAAAGTGCTGCTACTCGACGAAAACTAATTTGTGATCGGATTTCAAATTCTAGGACTTCAAGGAAGATACTTTGGCTTATATATATTCGATGTGAATAATTGATATTAATGAAATAATGAATCCTTTTTTTAAAAAGACAAATTCGAGATACCTTGTTGTACAAACCTTGGAGCACACAACATTTTTGTAAATGATGCTTCAAAAACTATTAATAATCCTTTTAAACTTTTTGTACCGATTTTTTGTACCATTTTCGTTAATCGAAAATGGTGTTTATTGTTTTTTCAAAGTTTCAATGCACCTTTTCATAAAACCAATGTTCGAGGAACTCTTATCACTCGAAATGACGTACTTCAATTAATTTCCTTTTTGCTATCGATAACTTTCGATATTGTTATTACTGATGTTTTGGATCAAAAGACTTAATTAGGCGTCAAATCAGTGGTTCCAGAATTTAGATCTGACTAGAGAACAAGTTTAAAGGCTATATTAACTGATAACACTGTGCCACAACACTCAACTTTTTTTATAGCCTGGAACTAGGACCAATAAATTGTAAAACAAGAGGCATCTAGTAGCAACTCCTCATACCCAGTTTTTCTGGATCACGTCAAGTTCGCGTTAAATGGGCATATTTATACTAGCAACACAAAGCTACAACCTCTGTTGCTGGTTAAAACAAGATGAAAGCTAAAACTTTGGAAAATTCACCAAAGTTAGAGGGAGTCTCCACAATTGTTATACTTTATTCCCACCGCCAATGGACAAGCGGTTATCACCCTGCCCATAGAGGTCTAACTTAGAAAATGGAATTAATGGAAAACCGCTCGATAGAATTTTATAAGATTTTAACTATATTGAGATACGGACTAATAAAATGTGTACTTAAGATATGGTAAGATGCATCGAAAAACCGAGATAGTGGGTACCTTTATCGAGACTAAAAAACAAAACCAGGTATTGGTAGAAGGAACACAAATGTCGGCTCCTTAAAAAAATAACGATTTTGCGACCAAAATAATTCTCAGAAATCGTATTCCTTTTTCCGGTACCTAGGAAATATATCTGAGATGGTTGTGGTTGAACTTCAAAACGATCGGTTCAATAACAGTTTTGAGAAAAAAGCCTTTAAAGTTTTAGCTGCACTGTAAATAGTCCAGATAAGTCTTTACAAATGTGTGAAGAATAAAAATTATTTGTAGACAATTCAAACTTCATATTACCCCTTCAAATTTTTTATTTTTGCTCTCGCGTAGAAGAAGGATTAAAAACAAGGTTTTGTTTTTGGATTTTAAGAGAATCATCTTCTTTGGTTATAGGTCGTTAGAACGTAAGGAATTTTCTTTAATTTAAAAAATTCAAATTTACAAAAATTGATTTTGATTTAATTGAGTTGATTTTGTATAAATACAAATGAATTAGAAAATTTTTATATTTCCATTATCAAATGAATGATTTAAATCTGGATTAACTTAACTTTATTAATTTTGTTTCACTTTTAAAATAACTAACATTACTTATCTAAATGCGATACAGAAGATAGCAAACTAGACGCCATAGAGTATTATTAATTTATTTCATACAATACTAGTTGCTAAGTCTAACTAGGCTTTTTTAAAAATCATTAACTTTTATAGCGTAAATGGGAAAAGATGTTGTTTCTATGTTCAGTTTCTTTGTTGAGGTGTTCACTAAGCTTAAACCTTGGAAATAATAAAGGAAAATTGGCCGAACTTTTGCGTAGATTCCAAGTCGATTTGAGATAAAAACGTGCATACATAAAATTTTGGATTTGTTCTTATCTGGAATAATTTATTTACCAATGTCTCTGTACAGAACACTAATTTAAAATCCCATCATTTACCTACATCCTAACATAGTTGAACAACTTTTCTTACCCAGAGTATAACCATCAAAACGGCAGCTGGGGGAGTTTTAAGAAAAAAGTACGTTTAGAAATTAGAAAGTACGCGGACTTTCTGGCATAGAAGAGTCTGAGGCGGAGGCTTCCACTGCGGTGGTACGTGTGTGTGTGTGAGTGTATAACTCGATTTGTGACTGTCATAAATGGCGGAAATTGTGGGTCTCGCAGCAGCAAAAGCTACAGCAGCCTCAGCCGCAGCAACAGCTTTCTACTGCCGGTCTTCAGCTTGACTATAATTTGTGCCATCAGCATTTTGTTGTCGTTAGCCAAAGCCAAAGAGTGTAGAAACGGGCAATGAAGCGTAAGTTTTTGACATTTCTCCATCTCTCTTTCTTTTTTGCTCCCCATAATTATTCAGGCACAGAAGTTGGCCACTTTATTAATTTTTCTTTCGCCTCGCCATGCCTTGCCTTATTTTATGACTTATTCAATTCTTTGCCACTAAGGAAGATCAAAAACTGGTTGGTTACCGCTCTGCTCCACAATCTGCGTTTATTATTACACTTAATGTGACTTGATTTATAAACAAGAGCAGCAGCAGCATCCCATGCCCCAGTGGGTATGCGTATTGGGTTACCCTTTGGCCAACAACTGCGCCTTTTAATTAGTTCATAAATTTATTTATTATGATTTTTTTTTTTTTTTGCGATTTTATGCCGCTACGCAGTTTCTTTTCAAAATGTATATAACACTTCTCCGCCCCTTTCCTTTTTATAAATCTTTCAATCCGGAAGTTTTCCCCCCCATTGTAAGCGGCTTTTGTCCCAGAAAGGAAATAGAATTTTTTCCCTACCATACAATGTGTATTCTTTAAGACATTTTAATGGTTTCCGCTTTTTATGATTGGTTTGAAAAAAATTGTTAATAGAAAATTAATTGGGTCTGCATTTGGTTTGGTTATGGGTACGAGCATTGCTGGCATTTATTGCGCATGCGCGGACGCTGGCTGTCACTAATTGTTGTTGTTGTTTATGGTTTGTTCACGCTTTGACTGTGTGTAGAAAAAGGGGGGGATTGGAAAGAAGGTTAAAGCGTGCTAATGCTTACATAATGCTTTGTTTTCCATTTTTTGTTTATTGCTTTGCTTGCTGTGTGTCGTGATACTATCACATTGTGAGTACATGAGGGAAAGGAAAGTGATGAAACATAAATTATGTTTGAAGTTAGTTAGGAAAATGTGAAGAAGTAATGCAAAATTGGTTTGTAGGATGGATAAACGTACATGTCGAAATGTACTTTAAATAAATCCCAATTAATCCTAAACTTTATAAGGTGCATTTATTAGCTTGTATATAAAAGGGATCTACTCCGAAGAAGTGCCTGAAGAGGTGTTTTATAACTTTATTCCCGAAGAGGGAGAATTGCAAGAGACGAAAGAGGGAACCAAAGCGGGTTTGTTCTTTAAAGATTTCATCTGAGAGCCAATTATACTGCGTTTATGTTTTTAAATTAATGATTTCTTTAATTTGCAAAATCATATTTGTTCCTGTTTATGCAGCTTTAGAAAATTCTCAAAATGAACAGTTGCTTGGCAGATCTGGCACTCAGCATTTCATGAAATGAAGACGAATTCATAATCAACTTTCGTTAGCAATAACCACACCCTGAAACGCAGTATCAAGCATAACAGGCAAAAATCTAGCAAAAAACTTCTTCTTAGGTAACCTGGCCTTATTTAACGACTCTTCAAGATAATTTTAAAGAAATTCGGCGTAAAACCCTACCGTCAACCAACCAAGGCACAGTGGGCATTAAGCCCAGAAATATGACATTAACTTTAAATATTGAGATATCAGATTCGGACTTGGCACAGATAATGCTTCGATTAATCGTAGCTCATTTTTAGTACTTTCACTTTTCAAGCTAAGTTGCTGTATTATAGCGAACTTCTATTTCATAGCTTCAAATATTAAATATTATATTTATAAAACAAATCGACACTCCCACTAAAACGTGATTTGCAGTCTTTTGGTATAAATAGGCTCCACATTTGTCGGAACCGGCCGAAACAGACGACTGTAGCATATAGCTGCCATAGGAACGATCGGTCGGAAATCTACACAGAGGGAAAAAACGTGTTCAGAAAATAAGTTGCCTTCAACTTAAAATGAGAACGGAATGTTCTCATAATTTTTGAAAACAAATTTTCTAAATTTTCTTGGAATGAGTAAAGTTGTTCTCAATCGAATAATATTTGCTTTAAACCAGACCCACCAGCTCATATGAGCCGAAGTCAGTCGTGTTTTTAAGCAAACGCGAGCCGAAGTTATGGTTGTGTGAATCGGTAAGCAATGCATTGCAAGTAAAACGCGGGTTGCCTGGAGAGAGCTCTCCTGTTCACCAACACAAGCGCACTTTTTTGTCCTCTCCAATTGGCCAATATTAACTCAATTTGAGTGTTAGCGTTCTCAAGTAAGTGATCTTGAAGTAAGAACATTTTACTACAAATGAGAAAACCCGTTCATGCACTTTGGTAACGATTGTGCTCGTTTTGAGTCCAATGTTCTCGGTTTTTTCCCTCTGTGTAGTTTTACTGAGAAAATCGGGTTTTGTCTTCAACGCAATCGTTCCCAAATCTTGTATTTATAAGTTTTCTATGCTTTCACATGATTCCACCAAGTGTAATCAAAATCGGACAACTATATAATCTAGGTGCCATACAAAAGATAGGTCTGGACAAAATTCTTAGAAAGGAAAACTTTTTTGTTTTCAATGCTATTGCTCCTTAAGTTGTTACTGATCAATAATATATGCTTCCACACTATTCTGCCAAGTTTGATCCAAATCAGATGACTATAACATATAGCTGACATAGGAATGATAGTTCGAAAAAATAGTTCTAGTAATAGCAACTTTTTTCGTTCCAATTGCAGCGACTTTTCACTTCTGGCAGGCACATATCATGCTTCAAGGGTATATAAACCTCGCTTGAGCCGAAGTTAGCTTCCCTCTTTTTTTTATATTTTATTTTTGGTCTTTTTTGTTTATAATTGAAGAAAATTCCAAATAAAACTTTCAGCACGGAAGCAAGGTGTTTCTAATTATATGAAATACAATATGTTATGAATTTTTTATGATTTTTTTATAACTTTTCTAAAACAACACACACTCACACCATAAAAAAGTTTGGTTGACTTTATAGCTATTTCATGAATTACCACAATTTAATCATCAGCGGACTTCACTTATCTTCATCGAGTTAGCAAAGGCTAGGCTATTCCAAAGGCAGGCTTTTAGCACAAAAATCATTAGCCGGGTTCAGCAGAACAACTTGCTCCCTGATCAAGTATAAATTTTTAATAATCTTTCTACTGAACTCGTAAAATAGGCACCATAATAGCCAATATGAGGTGTCATGATACGGGAGCATGTATCGAAGAAATAGTTCTACCCTCCAACAGCAGACTTCGATGAAAAATTGTTTTCCGCTTCCTGCTCACGGATTAATTATTCTGCTGAACATGCCCAATGTTTACTAAATTTTGTTTAATAATGGAGAGCGCTTTACAGACGAAATTATCAATTACTTCGTTTATGGTTGACATGGACGACATGTTTTCCAAAAGGAAATAATTATTTTGGCTATTTCTCAATAAGAAACAGTCAACTTGTAATGTAATTTACTTATTTAGCAGATCTTCAGATACAAAATCAACATACAATTTGGGTCGAATCAATTATTAAAAAATAAAGTCTTAATTTTTACATTGATATTTTTTTCTACCAGCACAATCTCATCTATCCACCCACAAGTGTCTAACAACATAAAGGAATTACAACTAACGAACCATAAAAACACAAAGCACTGCCCACGACCTACTACTATACACGTACATGTGGGCCCACAATTAATCCAGCCGATTGGAGACTGTATCGAATATTCTAATGAAAAGCTATACAAAAAAATCGAAAGTAGCCGTCAAAAGAATTAATGAAAAGTCTGACTAGACAAAATCCCATAAATGAAAAGCATTAGCATAAATAAACTTGAAGCATGATAACTTAAAAAGAGAGAAAAAAAACAACAACTCAAGTTTGAGGAATGCAGCATGATAATTAAATATTTGTACATATGAACTTTAGTGGGTTATGGGGCCAGTACACACAGACACACACATACACAGAAACACTAGACTCTTGCCTAAGGTTGATCTTTGGTTTCTTTTTTGCTTTTGGCAAAGAATCTGTTTACAACTTTTGATGCTGGTCTGAAGATTAATGTGTTCTGCTGTTGTACACATTTGCATATTTCAACAATTTATTGTTGTAACTAAAAACCCAAATCTTTCCTCACACACAAAGTTTTGAGGGCGTGGTAATGAGTTCTTGCCAACAGATTTTCATTTAGCGATAAATTCGAAAGTTACAAATGCTAAAATATTTTAGATGTTATTTGGTTGTTTGCTAATTTACATGCATAAATAATTTCCGCATGAAATGGATAAGTTTATGACCACCGACGGGCGGTCTCCAGGCATTGTCGTAAAAATCAAATATGCACTGGCGACTTGACGTAAATGATAAACCAAAACCATAAACCAAGTCAAAAAAAAAACAAATTCAGTTTGAGAAGTGAAGATCGTGCGGATTGAGGGATTGGTGGTTTTGTTGAGAAGGAGTTTTAAATGGGATTGTTGGTCATAAAAGTTGAGATATGTATTGAGCATAGGGAATTAGACAATTAAATAAAAACCAGCACCATCGTTCACCTTTGCAAACGTGTTGTGCTTGTAATTGTTAGTTTACAGTTTTAAGAAGTGCTTGCTGAGCACTTTATCTGTGAAGAAACAACAAAAAGTAATAACCTTTGTTCGTAAACTTAAGCTGTGGAGTACAAACAAGGTTCATTGAATTTGGATGCTTGTGAAAAACATTTTATATACTGATCCCAATTGAAATGTGTTAAAAGGAAGTCATGAACTAGTGCAAGTGTATGAGAAATGAGCCGAGTTACGACAGTTTCGCCCCACAGACCGTCTTTCCACTCTCCGCTATTGCGCTCAACACAAAATTAAATAAATTTTGATGTTGCTGTTAATGCCTACCGCTGGTGCAAACTCATCAATCTCGGAGACTTTTAGAGGACGGCTAACCAATTTTTCATGTAACGAGGTGTACACAATACGCAGATGATTTGCTTGTTAGTACCTGTTTATTTATTGCCAAAAAACAACTGGAAACTTTTTACGGATATTTAAATTAGTTTATATCGATTCACTTTTGGAACGTGATTTGAAACTATTAGTTTCATTTGGTTGTATGCTTTGTATAAAACAAGGCCTTAAACTGGTCCAAGCCCCCTGGAATCAGTTTGGCTTATGCGCCCCTAACCTTATTTCGAACTGGACCCAATATGACTTTAGTCACTTTAATAGGAACTTAATTACTTTAGTGTACATTGGTTAATGAAAGTCATTTGGAATATTTTTGCAAAAATATATAAAGGATATTTTTAAAGCGTTTGTTAAAAAAAAAGGAACTGAAAATTTGCAATTATCAATGATATATTTATCTGGAGCGATTCATCAATGCCAGCCATATGCTTTTTATACCCTTTACTCGTAGAGTAAAAAGGGTATACTAAAGTCGTGCAAATGTATGTAACAGGCAGAAGAAATCGAAGTCGGTTACAGCCGACTTTAACTTAGGCTCTCGTTAAAAACTGTTTCATGTGAATGTTGCCCGCGGCTACGCCTAAGGTTGTTAATCCGTAAGCTCCAGTTTAAGCATACTTTTTCCAGCATTTCGGCCGTCATTGGTGAGAATGTTGTGATCCAGGGCTGCAATTGGGTTAAATCAAATAATGTTGGCGGCCAATGAACTGATCTAAAACGTAAAATTGATTACTCAACTTGCCTGTGGTACAGTTCAACCAAGTCTAATTGTTTTTTATTTTGTCAAAAACAAAAGTCGGTAGTCTTTGCTCTATTGACTGTAACTTTGCGACTTAATTATTTTGAAAAGTTTTGGAATAATGGCGCCGGCTCAAAAACAGTGCATTTTTTATGGGGTATCGATAACTCTTGAACTGCCTCTGGCTGCTTTTCAGGCTACATTTCGGTTCCTTACAGAGCAAGAATTTTGATAATAAAATTTTGATGATCTTGCTTAATCATTTCTAAAAACTCCCAAAATGAACCATGCTTTGTAATCATAGTTGAAAGATAACTGTTATATCCTTCAATGGCACTAGTTTTACTTATAAATAGAGCGCCTATTAGAAAAACGTCACGGAATATTTTCATGTCCGGCGTGCGTCGTTTCAAACCCCGTCAGTTAAGCCATCTTAACGAAACTTTGTGTAGTCTTTTGAGTGCAATGTACATTTGTCGGCTTTGGATTTAGAAAAAATTTGAATCTCGCTCCACGCTCGTTAAGTTCATGATCTTCCAGCTTCGCGGTTTGTCCTACAGCGGTCGCTCCAAGGGTCGGTCGGTAGCCCTTTTTTTTTCCGTCAGATTTGGATTTTTTTGAAGTGTGTTTGCGAGAAAATTTTAAAAATAGCGGGCAGCGGGAATTCTAGATTTTTTTGCAAATTTAAGCAGCTTTTTTTTAATTTTTGCTTTTACTCAATATGTTCTAGTATTCGGTATGTCATTAAGACAAAAAATAATTCCTCCTGATAGTGACATTTTTAAAAAACGATGATTTTGAGAAACACGTCAAAAGCGATTTATACCTCGGCTATGACTTTGAAAAAGTAATCAAAGCAAAAAAAATAGAATCCTTCGAAGAAAAATAAATAGGAGAATGCTGTACAGGTTTTGAAGTAGAGCTTGCCAAACAGCTGAAGCGAATGTAAATATTTTCTTTATTTTTATATATGGGCATTTCCACAGAAAGATACCTGGACTATTGTGATTTCTAAATACACTGTGTTTATCATATTTTCAGGGGAGACAAATAAATTGACTAAGAAGTAATCTAATTTATAATAAAAATATTCGAACATAAATTTTCTCATTTGAAAAAAAAAAAGTTATTTTTGGATAAAAATGCCTTTCGATGCCTTTGTATTAAAACTTCGAGGCTTCAACTGTCGCGTTATCGTAAGTTTTTCCTTCTTTAATAAAAACAAATAATATAATAAAAAAAAATAAAACCAAATTTATTTTGAAGTAAATAATTAAAAATTTTTTTTTTTCAAATAAATTCTAATATAGAGTAAAATTATTGAACAACATTCTAAAATTAGTAGCAGTATAAAGTTTTGGCTGATTTCGTTAAGTTTTGCTTATGTACTGATGGCCGAAAACACCACTTCCATTTTTTGTCGCGTGCGAATCGTTTTTAAAATGGCTTTAACTTGGAACCAGATCTAGGTGTGCTCTCTGCTTTACCACTAGAAAAAATGCTTCGAAAGTGCTAAAAGTTAAAGCAACAGAAGTCAAAATAAATATTTTAGTTTGACTTTTATTCCTCTTTAATGCGTACGACTGTTCGACATCAACACATTATTTTATAAAAATCAGCTTTTTTCTTAACTTTTTTTCCCTGAGATTCCGCTTTTTTCAGCTTTTCTTTTTCGTTGATCCAGCTTTTTTTGCTCAGGAAAAAATGACATCACTGGTTGTGTTTGGAAAGACTTTGGCTATAGCGTTTCAGTGGGTTTGGTTGTGGGCTCCGTTATGAACATATTTGAATTAATATAATTCAGAATTTGAATGTACGCGTCCATATTTTTATTTGTCATTATAACACATTCAAATGCAAAAATCTGCAAAGACAGATTATATAGCTTATTTAAAATTAATTATGAATATATAATGAGAAGCTGTTTGTATTATCATTCGGGGACAATGTCAAACGTGGCGTCCATTTTTTCACAATACCCAGCTATAGCGTCAAAGATAGATTGCAGCCATCTTCATAGCACACATACCTCTTAACTTGTTGTCCTTGCTTGGTATATGGAGTTTAAAATTTATATAGATGTTCCTCCTCCTTGTTGTATATTAAGGCGCTGCTTCGTCGGGCTCCTTGGAGGAATTCTAAATTGAAAACTTGAACAACAGTGATATGGCAACAGCCATATGGGTCATTCTTTTATAAACCGAACAGCTAAAAATTTTTTTATTTTTCATTTTAATAAATAAAATCCGAAATTTGATCTTCACATGCCCACCAAAATGTTATTTGCGGTTTTGCACAAAATTTTTTTTTTTAATTTTATAAACAATTTCAAAAATCGTCCAAAACGAACAAACCAAAAAAAAGGGTTTTTTAAAAACGTGATTTCTCAGGTTTGGTTTATCGGACAGGTCTCAAATTGATATCGATGGGAAGAATTTTACTGTATCTACTCAAATTATAGTTTTATAGATTTTTAAATTATTTAATAAAATTAAGTAAATGTTGCTAAAAGTTATATATAATTTTTTTCTCAGTGTTAACCACCATGTTATAGCTTCTGATGATATACAATTAATTGCTCTAAGCAATAAGTTTCAAAGCTTTTTGATTGAAACTTGGCACGTGTGCTTTATGTTTATCAAGCTTTTCAAAAATGTTAACATCGGGCGGATCGGACGACTATATCATATAGCTGCTTCTTTAACATAAGAAAAGGCTATTGTACATTTCATTTCCTGAGTGACGGGTAAATCGAAGTCAGGGCAGGTTCAATCTTAACTTTGGCTCCCGTTCTGTTCTCTCCTATTACCTTTATCGGAGCAAATTCGACAGTGTATTTTTCTGTCGGGCTTGACCAAGTGTCTCATTTCCCATCATAGGTAAACTTTTACTGCAAACAGAGACACCCACACCACAATTACAATTACAATTTAGATTTGCGACGCTGCGGAAAATGTGACAAGAAAACCCGCACAAACAACCCAAAACCTACACCCACATACATACACGCACACACACACACATAAAAGTCTGAAGTCAGAGTCGACGACTCTGGCTTCACCAATCACCCAACTCCACGCTTCATTGCATTTGCATTGCACGCACCAAAAAACGCGTGGTATACATATCGTTTTTCAAATGTACGCCTTCACTGCCTTGTATTGAATGACAAACGACACAAATGTCGCACAATCGCTAAAGACAGACAGATGACTTCGAAGAACAGCGAAATATTTTCATGAATGAACTTTAACAAGCATCCAAACAGACAAAAGGATCCATTCAAGCTGCTCACAAAAGCTTACACCTACCATTTATCAAACTGAGAAGAAACCCGCTTTGAGGGCCGGCATCCATACATAAACGTAAAACTAAGACGATTAAATTGCACGTGACGCAGAAGAAAAGTCACAGCGGATTTATCAATCAAACAGATATTCTTCGAAAGGTGTAAAATGATACGATTTAGTGTGGAATTGAAACCACGCATTAATTATCAATTCTAAATGTGACCATACAAATGAGAATCTTGAGAGCCCACCCACGTATTCGCTTGCTCGACGGCTTTTCTTTTCATGTTAAACCATAAACATAACGCAGCATGTGTAGCACAGTAGTAACTAACGGGTCCCACACAGGAAAAGGTTGAAAACAATGCTGAAGCGGAATAAAAAGCCAAGAATTATTTATAAAACGTGCAAAAGGTTAAGCGAGATAAGTCAAGTTTTGCGGTGAGGCTGTGAGATGAAGCGGTTTTCTGTGAATAGAATGCTTTCAAGTGGAGAATGTTGGTTTTATAAAGATTATTAAAAATATATTTTCGAACATATTAAAATTATATTTTTTTACACATGAAAAGTGTATTATAATTTTGCCCAGAAGTTTGCAACGCATAGAAGGAATCATCTCCGACCACATAAAGTATATATATTCTTGATCAGCGTGACGAGCTGAGTCGATTAAGCTTTGTCCGTCCGTCTGTCCGTCCGTCCGTCTGTCCGTCCGTCTGTCTGTTTCTACGCGAACTAGTCCCTCAGTTTTGAAGCTAGCGAGCTGAAATTTTGCATAGAGTCTTCTGTTGTCTGCACGCTGCTAATATGTCGAAACCGACCGGATCGGATGTCTACTTCTTGTAGCTGCCATACAAATGATCGGTCGAAAAATGGGTTTTAATGAGATAAACTGGTTTTTCGTCAATATTACCGCTCTCAATCACGGTCATGGGTAGTATTTAATGTTTTTAAGTTGATCTGCGAAGTTTGGTCGAAGTCGCTAACCATTGAGATAAGCATTTTCACGAAGTTAGCTTTGCCTTTCTCGTTTTATATTAAATTTATACATACAGTCGAGTAATACACTACAAAATACAATACACCTTGATTTTTTGGGTTTCTATAAAGCTTGCGACCGAAATTATATATTAGTATTTGCATGCTAAAAAGCAAGCAAAGTTGAATCGATAAAGCGACGCAGCTAGCTCTGATCTAATGTGTTCGGCCCCTGCGGACCAGGCGTGACAATCGCTGCCTTAAACTACCGTTTCGCTCTTTAATATGATTTTCAGAGCTAATAAAAACTCAGTTTCGATTCATTTCAGTGGTTCACACTTTATATTTCCGAACATAAAGTTTATAAAAAAAGTTTCAAATTTGTTTTCCTTATTAACATTCTACTAAATCACTGATGTTTCGGAAATAGCTTGTCGGCTATCGAAATTTTGCATAGACTAGTTAGAGTAGGTTTCAGAATATGCTCGAAGAGAAAAGTCCCCAACAATTTTTCTACCATCTTTTAAAAGTGAGCTGGAAATTGAAATTGTTATAAGATGTGAGCTTATTGGGATTTTTGTACTTGAAGTTTCGGTTTCGACAATTATTTTCCACTGCTTTTGATTTTTAGTTAAATATTTCAACTAGTTAAGTTTCACACTTTCTTTGAGTATGTATAACAGCCTCTTAAGACCTTACTAAGTAGTTCATTTCGCTATACTTAACTTGACGTCTCTGGCTTATACCCAACTACCTTCTGAGCTGAGCTTTGCTTTCCATTAAAAATTTCATTGTCAGTGCGCGCGGTCAGTATTTTTTTCCCCCTTTATTTTTGTTGAATTGTTGTTAAGTAAGTGTACTTAACCCACATGACTTGTGGTTTTTCGTTGGCTGTCATCACTTCCAAAAAGCTGTCATTGTCGGAGATTTTGTGGCCAGTGCGTGCGTGTGCTAAAGAGATTTCTTAACCTTGAGTGACTTTGAGCATTTTTCCATCCAACCGTCGTATTTATTTATTTATTAACCACTTTTTGCTTATTATTTTCTGTATTTGGCTTTATTAAATTGCTGTGTGTGTGCGTGTGTGTGTGTTCATTTGGGCTCTATGCTCATTTCCTTAATTAAACACTTGTTTCATGGTCTGTTGGGCAATGCCTAAATTGTAAATAAAATGAATAAAACCAAAAAATATGCCAACTGCCAAAAATAAAACAAAAATTAGCAAAAAGCGGCTTTTGATTAAAAGCCTTTTGGAAAGGTGGCCAATTAATGATTGAAAAATAACGTGCAAAAATATTAATTTTTATCGCAGATTGATTGAGTATAAAAAAAAGATTTAGTGTATAAAAAACTGGTTGAAAAATAATGTAAAAATTAATCAACGATTTTTTTTTATTACGCATAAAATATTTTGCTAAAAAAATTTTATGACTTGAAGAGAAGACATAACTAATACATAAATAATTTGAATTTTATACCCCTGCTGATGAAACTAAGTTATGATAACCTTGATTGCGATATTCGCCATGGCAGCAATACGGTATACGTGTGTAGATATCCGATTCTGATTCGAAAGTACAGTGCTAACATTTTTAAACAAATCTTTATCATCATCTTTATGCAGTCGCTGAGAAATAAGATCTGGTTCAGATTTAACCGGTTTACTTAAATACGTGTTTTTTCAGCTAACTGATCGGTGGTTTAGTTTCGGCTTAATAGTTCACTTTTATTTTTTTCCAGACCTTATTATCAGGCCCTGTTCCGAATTCCGTCTCAATTTTCGTGTAAACATGTGAATTTCAAATTTAATTTATAAAAATTTAAACGTGTCAAGTAAATTTGAGGCTACTAGATCCCGTCGCAATTTTCTCTAGATTTGAATTCATTTGGGATTAAGCAATCGGTTTCAGCTGCTGCTTCCACAATTTCGAATTTCTGATCTAGTACCCGCACGATTATTTGTTGCCTTCTAACAACGTTTTCAAATTTGACTGCAAAATAATAAAGTTTACACGAAACTCGAGTCGAAATTCGGAACAGGGCCGTATATTTTTAATTTTTTAAATATTCTGTACTTTAAGTGAGTGAATTTCGAAAAAAAGGGTATCGGAAAGCTTTTGTAACACTTCTAACGGCCTTTACTCTTGGTCGAACTCAGACAAACTTAAACTTCCCTAAAATTTTCATTGTTATACATAATTTGAAACTAACGGTAAGATTTTTCATTCCCCATGACTTCTACCGTTCTATATAATCTCTAAAAATCCTTAAATATGAAAAAAAATCAATTAACATATTGAAATCGGCACAGTGTGACCGTTTGACATTTGGTGTTTTGACGTTGAACGGTCACACTGCACCGTAAGCTGGCCCACACATCGAACTAAAATGTCAATTCTGCTAGCGGACGATTTAGTCTGTCTGAGCAATAAGTTTAGTGTCTTAACCGACTTTAATCCGATTTAAATTTTTGTTTTCTTCAGCGACTTTTCTCTTCCCATCCGAGTTGACCATTTTTTTTTCTCAAATGAATTTTTTCTACTTGTTTTGATCTCTAAAAACTATGCCCAATTTTGCACTATAGTTGATTTTAGAACTATATTCTTACTAAGTCAATTTACCTTGTTCAAAAAATGAACTATAGTTCAAATAACTAGTCTTTAAAATGAACTAAGAACTAGGTCTTGGTTTGAACTAAGCATTTTATGAACTAGTTGAGTTTTTGAATATAGTTCATTTTAGAATATAGTTCGTTTTTAACTATAGCATTGCAATAGAAAAAGAATAATGAACTGACAGCCCTCATTTATCGATAAAGATTGTTTTATTCTGTCAAAATAATGTCCCAATGCCACAATTAAATGGCTCTACTTTTCTGCCCACAAAGCCGAAGGAATATCTTTAGAACAAGTCAAACGAGCTAAAAAAAGACTTCTAATTCTTTAATATTTTGCTTTTTTCTTGTCATACGGACTTTTATCTCCCTATTACCATCTATGCATATCAAATAAATTCAGGGTCTACCCGCCATTAAAAACTGATTATTTTTTTACCACTTTTCTTTTTGTTTTTGTTTTTATTATTTTATTGTCCCATTGTCAAGTTAAGATCAAATTGCAGAATTCCCACGACCAACTAGTTTGACTGTCAAACTGCCACCCACTTAGCCTGGGAAACTTGTATTCATAATTTTGCAGTCCAACACCTTCCCCGGAGGGCTTCAGAGATTTACATAGAATTCATTCTGGGCGTCTTGTTACTCCTCACATTAAAATGCCACTAATTATACCAATTTGTTATTTGTGGAACAAAACTGAAGCCAACGCCTTTACAAGACCCCAACAGACAACAAAAACAATGAAACCCATTAGCAAGTTCAAAAAGTTTGCCACGTATATTTTTGAGGTTTTTTTTTTATGATTTTATTCGAGTGCGAACAATAAAAAGAAAAATGTGTATATTTCGAGTTATAAGCAGAGAGAGAAAGATTTCAGAGCAAGACACATGCCAAGTCATAAACAAGAGTTGGCTGGGTGAGGGCGAGGGGCGTTACCTCACGCATAAGTAGGCAAAAAAAAAAAAGAAATAAGCATTAAGTGCGTCCAATACGGCGCCGAAGGCCAAACACACTCGCTGTACATACGCATATTTAAAATAAGATTCGGTTTCTCCTCCAACTCCAGGTGATGATTTGCTATTTACTGGCCACGCTTAAAGGAGGAAAGGGGGTTTCCGTGCGGGAGAAGCTTCAAAAAAAAAAAGGTTAAGTCGCAGTATATGGTGCCTACGAGTGTGTGTATGAATGAAGCTACGTGTGCTTCAAATTGTAGGTTTCAATGATTACTCTTACAAAGGGTATGTTATGTGTTAGCTTACAAAGGTGAACACCTAAAAACTTTTTTTTTGAATAATATAGTTTAATGTAAAGGCAGTCAACTTTACCTTATGATGTAAAATGGTTGACCAGGCGGGAGGAAAAATATTTAAAAATGTTTTTTGTTATTAAGAGATTATAAGGACTTGCAAAATACAGAGGAAAAGGGAAGCAGAACTAACAATGTGGCCAGCCTTAACATTTGCAAGATCGTGTATTTGTGTAGTCTATGTAAATAGGCTGTGGACCTTATTTTGCTTCTTAGCTCTTGGTAAGAACTAAAGTGTTCAAACTCATGTAGGCGTAACAAATATCCTTTCAATGCAATCTTTGGCAGTTACAGGGCATATAAAAGTCGGGCATAATCAACTTTCTTACATGTTTTTTATTTGCCTGCCCGGCAAAGCTTTTTATTATGTTTCCCCCTTTTTCTCATGGCCATACAACAAATTGAGGGGAAGTCGGTTAAATAGGAGGGGAGGATGGAGGGTAGCAAGCGCGCTAAGTATTGGCATTTCCGACTGGGAGACGGTGACCAGAGTCGTCTTCATTGAAATCGAGCCACACAGAGTTTTAGTGCCAGTTTCCAACTTTGACTCGATCCCCAGCAGTTCCAACTTGAACACGGCATGGCAATCAAAGGCAAAAAATCTGCAGCAACAACAACAACAACAACAGCAATGAGAGCAATATTTGTGCTCATTAAGCGTAACTGACACACGAAGTTTTTGTTGTTTTTTTGGAGGGTTTCTTCATTTTGCAAATCGCCGAAAAAAACTTTGGAGTCTGTGACTCCCTCTTACAATTTTACGAGTGAGAAGTTGGCTGACTTTTTGCATTGTTGCTTTTGTGCTTTTAGGCAATTTCATTTTCTTCTTTGGCCAAAAAGAGCCCCGAGAGCCGAGCCAGAGAGCGATTGCTATTATTTTGAGGTAATTCGATGATTTACAACTGTTGCCGTGTTTTGTAAGTTTTCTTTTCAGAATGCCACAGCCAGCAGCACAGAGCCAGGCACACTCTGTGTGTGGGGCAACTGCAACAGCAACAACAACCATTTTTCAAACCAAAAACAAAGGGCCAAGCCTGAGCTGTGTTGTGCCCAACCAGACCCTTGCCTTACCACATTCTTTTGTTATTTTCGCAATTCTTTTTTTTTTGTTTTTGTGTAATTTTTGCATACCCCGAAACATCTCAATGAATAGGGGGGAAGGAGAGAGGTATTTTATTGTCTGTGCTCAGTGATGACGATCCTCGCAAGAATTGCGTGTAAGTGACCCCCATCCTTCGGATGTCGCGGGCAAACTTACAATTCACACCTGTTGTAATTTTTCTAGAGCAGCTGCCTCTGTTTGGGGCTAGAGCAGCACTTGGACTGATATCTAAGCTGGCAACTTGACAGCCTAAATAGCTCAAAGTGTAATGTGAAATGTTCTTTAAACATATGTGTAGTTGCGTGGGTTAACAAATAAGTATTGTGGCAGGTTTTAGGTCTCTACTTCCAAATTGAAACTGAAACTGGCATCGTTTTTGTTTGTATCAATAAAGATCAAATGATATTTGGGTATTAATTTGATACTAGAATATAAGATCAAAGTTTTAATTTGGAACAAACGAATATTATGTAGTAAATATCACAGAGGGAGGACGTTTAACATTTAGTGGTTTGATTTTATTGCAAACACATTAGTAATAGGTTGAAAGTAAATGCTATAATAGACACTTTCCCAGATAACGTGCTGAAGGTAAATAAATGGATTTTAGCAAGGCAATTTTAGTTGTTGTCGTTATTTTGGGAAACATATGTAAATAACAAATGTAACTCTTTAAAGAGTTTAATTACCAAGAACATTTGCTTTGCAAGATGACGCCCAATGCGCAAGGTTCGAAACGAAAGCAGCTGCTGAAATGGCGCTTTTCACTCTGGTTCTCTGCAAATGCGTAAAGATCTACATGTATGGGTTTCAGTGTAAGGCACACCATTGCAGTGACTTCTGTTTAAACAACACTCGCGTGGACTCGGAGCAGGCACAGTGAGAGAACAATGATTACCATAGTAAGGTGCACACACCTGACGATTTCATTTCATTCACTTTAATGAAATTCACTTTGTAATAAAATAATATAATAAAACTAAAAATAAATAAAATTGATGAGAAAAAATATTAAATTGATAAAAGCTAGTATCGAAATGATACTAACAATTTGACAACTTTAATATCAAATTGATAAGACCTAGTATCAAATTGATACCAAAAATAAAAAAGTGTCAATCTAAAACAATTTGATATTCTCCAAATATCATTTGAATTTCGAAATATAATAAAGAAATTGAAACTCAATAGTTTTAAATTGATGACTAAATAGTGTCATTTTGATGATTACTCCTATTTTTTTGACTTAGGTAATCTTTTATCTTAAACCACATATCTATGTAAATTGTCAACATCATATCCTACATCCATGGCCCAACAACCCAATTTGTCTTGTGATTGCTGATTCATCAAACCATGAACGCTTTTTACTTTCAAGATGGAAATGTGTGGATAAGTTCATTGCGGTTTTGTGCATAAGGCTTTCAATTTTAAAACCAGAGGCGGAAGCCACCATTTAAGTCCACAAAATGAGATTTACTAGGCCCAGCACTGGCGCCGCTTGGGTGCATTTAGTTGTCCCATGTTGTGTGTGTGTGTGTGGTGTGTCATGGCTTCAGTGGTGCGATAAATGCGCATTTCACTTTCTATCAACGTCTGCGAGTCGGAGACTAATGGCAGTTTAATTATGGTGCAAGGCCCTCAACTGTCGCATAAATTACATTAGACAATTTGTATTTCTTTTAATGCTAAAGCCTCGCCCATTTTTTATTTTTCATTTCATTTTTTTTTTGCTTGAATCTTTTGCAGTGACTTGGCAATATGGCTTTGAGGTCATAGACACTACACAAAGAAAACGAAATAAATTACAAGGCAAACAAGGAACATACTTAAAAATGTCCGGCAATCAACAGCAACAGCAGCAGCAACAACAACAACAACAGAAAACATTAACTACAACAACAACCGCAGCAGCAGCTACCACAAACGGAGCAACGACTTTGGTTAATAATTTGATAAAAATTAATGGCGTTGACAAAATTGTAAGCAAAACATCAGCAACGCAGGCAATTAACAAACAGCAGCAACAGCAGCAGCAGCAACAACAACATAGGCGCTCTTTACTGCCAGCCACAACAGCAGCAACATCAACGCAACAACAAAGCGTGACGCCAACGCCAACAGCAGGAACCGCACAGTCATCAGCCGCACATCAATTGCAAACGGTGGCCACAATACATCAGCAACATTCAACGCAACAACAGCAACCACCTCCCTCAACAACAGCAACATCTCGTCTACCCATACAGCAACAACAACAACAGCAGCAACAGCAACAACATCAGCAGCATCAACCTTCCACCCGCCGCAGTTTCTATCAATTGCAACATCCCAGCCTACGTACACCCAATCTTAAAGCTCCTGCACCCGCCCACTCCATACCACCTCGTTATCAGCCTCCCCCTCAACCAGGAAGTGGCATACTGAAACCCCATTTACCCATTAAGTATCCGCCGGATATTCCTCAGCTTACTACCATCTATATACCAGACTCCATCAAGCAACAGCAGCAACAGCAGCACTCGCGCTATCTGCATCAGCACCACCAGCAACAGCAGCATCAGCAATCCTCCAAGGCCACACAGGATATGCTGAAATTTGTACGCAAACCGGAACAGGAACATCCATCGCCCAATGCCTCTGTTACATCATCCAGTGTTGTGGGCACCAATAGCACCGGTATACCCACAGCTAATGGTGGACGTTTGACAATTGAACAGAATCGGCAATTGCAATCGTTGGTCAATGAGCTGAGAGCGTTAAAGGAACAAAATCAACGTCTATTGGACGATAATCAGGAGTTGCGAGATTTATGTTGCTTCTTGGATGATGATCGACAAAAGGGTAGAAAATTGGCTAGAGAATGGCAACGATTTGGTCGTTATACGGCAAGCGTAATGAGACAGGAAGTGGCTGCCTATCAGGTGAGTGAAGGGCCAAAAGAAAACTTAAAATTTCCTCCTTAAAACACAGTGACGTGCAGGGACACAGTTTATATTTTCTTGTTGTTAAGAAAATTTTACTTTCAAGGGAAAACCTTAAATTCTAGAAAGCCAGAGACTTTGTAACATGGATACTGTCAACTATCATCTGTGAATAGACTAAACTAGATCAATTAACCTGAACTACCTAACTTAAGCGTAAACGTGTACTTCAATTCAATTCATCATTGTAGCAGCTGATATTTAATTAAAGTCCATACTGAAGATTTGAACAGGTTTTGGTAAAACGTGCTATCGATGACACTTTTATATAAGTCTAAGTTTTTCCTAAGGTAGGGTGAGTTTTTCAAATTTTCTAATAGAGAGTGTCCACAGAATTCAATTGTTAACGCAATTCATAGCTTAGTTATTATAGCTTCGTGGTTATAAGACAACTGAATGCTTAAGAAAATGCGTTTCAAGACCACAAATGGCCACACACTTACCTATGAAACCATGATTATGACAATACTGAGCCACGATTAATACCATGGGTGACCAATGGCAAAGAATAAAGTCAAGATCATGCAGACTTTTTCACGTTTCTTGGCTGACAAATCATTAGATCGCGATAATCGGCCCTGTTCCGAATTCCGAGTCGGTTTCCGTGTAAACGTTGTTTTTCCTTATTATACTCTGTACAGGTACATAGAGTATATTAAGTTTTTGCAAAAGTATGTAACAGAGAGAAGAAATCATTTCCGACCCTTTAAAGTATATATATTCTTGATCAGCATCAACAGCCGAGTCGATATAGCCATGTCCGTCTGTCTGTCCGTCCGTCCGTATGAACAAACAGATCTCAGAGATGGTAAGAGATAGAGGTTTGATAAGTATGGGACAAATGTTTCTTATAGCTGCAGGCAGATCAAGTTTATTTTCAATTTTTGCCACGCCCCCTTCCGCCCCCGCAATTTCAAAAAAACGTCATATCTTCCACAGTTTTGTAGATAGATGGTTCGTACCTTCTAGAGATAGTTAGTAATTGTCAAAATGTATCGATTTGCTAAAGAAATGATAAAGATCGGATGAACCATTCTTAAGTTATGAGCAAAAAAGTGAACCAAGCACCCCCCGACACCCCCCTCCCACCCTTTCACAACCAACACCGCACAATCTTAAAGAGAGAGAGAAAGAGAGCGAGAGAGAGAGAGACTGAGATAGAAATAGAGAGAGACATAGTAGCAGCACTGCATTCAGCTCCTACTCCAGGTACAGAGTATGTTATAGTCGGGCTTTACCGACTTTCTCACTTGTTTAAAATTATAAAATCGATATAAAAAGTGCGAAGAAAATCTGTGGTTACTAGATTAGTACGCCGCTTTTTGGCGAATTGATTCCACTTGACATTGAGCAATCGGTTTCAACTACTTAAGCAATTCCGACTTTCCTCAAACCGGATCTAGTAACCATTGCAATGATTGTCAACTTTCATGTAACATTGTTGAATTGGAATTTCACTTGCAAACGTTTACACGAAAATCGACTCGGAACAGGGCCGTATAATAATGCCAAACAAACTTTACTCCCAACCAAGGGAAAAATCATGCACAGTTCACATCTAGAGGATCTTCATGGTAACAAAACCGTTCTTAAGAAACAGATTTTTAAAAATTTCGCGTTTTTTGAACTTTCAATCTTCAATATCTATCCATTTACCTGTCTTCAGCAAATTTTCGCTATTTTTTGGACCAATCCTCTCCTCCAATCCTCTTAATATTGTAAACGTATATGAAAAATTTGTAAGTTAACTTGTTGTATGCTTGTAGAATAAATGTTACGCTTAAATGCACATTTGTGGAATCTATGTAAAGCGGCTCTGGACCTACTTTTGCTTTGAGCACTCAATGTCCTAAAGTTAAATCATAAACGAGAAGGCCAAGCTTACTTCGTCTGTGCTACGAACTCTATGAGCTACTTGAGTTAAGCATGATTGATCTAGTTGCTTTGTTGAGCTAATCTAAGCTGAATCATATTCAACCAGAGTTCCCCAGCGATATCGCCGGGAGCACGAACTTACTTGCCGAAGACATACTTTATTGTGTGTTGGGGAAAGACACAGTTACGTTTTAGCGCTCTCTTCTTGGAGAACCCTGTTTTAAACTGGTCAAATAGCTCATGGATAGTAAAGGAGACTCTTAATTCAATTCAGGCAGGGCCCTAGTATATACATGTACCCACATCAAGTTTGCTTCAGATTTGGAGAATTCCCCCTTCTTCTTCTTTTTACCGCTGAAAACTGTCAGAGCCACAAGTTTAGGCCCAAAATTTATCTGTTCTCTATACCATAATAAAATCCGAGCAAAAACAGAGAGAATATAAATTTGAAAAAAGCAGTCTTAAAATTTTGAAAAGCATGTCATATTTGTTCGAAGAAATATAAACTTAGCAAAGGGTCTAGCCCGATAAGAGGGGTGCGGCTGTCTGGGATTTTGAAATATCGCATATAAGGATAGATAGCTTCAAACCAAACGCGCCCAAGTTGGTCATTGGTGCCAGGGGGGGGGGCCCCCTTTTATTTTTTAAAAGAAACCGGGAACCGGTATAGGCATGAAAAACTGCAGGAGGAATGATCAAAGTTTTCGAAAAGAAAATTTTTGACATACACTGAAAACATTTTTGCTATATAAAGAAAACTGGTGTGGTTTTGGCGTCGTTGGCCGCCACCATAAAACTTTTCCTGAATTTCCCCCAACCTTAAGCCAAATCAAAAGTTTGAAAAAATCGAGATACGCTTCCTATAAAAATCAAAATATAGGTAATTTATTTACTCGTGTTACTAATTTTAACTCGCTTTATCGACTCAAAATTCTTGAAAATTGCTGCTCGGATAATGCGGAAAGTATCTAGCCAAATCACACTGCGCATGAGAACAACGCCAACAGTCTTTTCCGTTGGGACAACTACAGCAATACGTTGTACGCCATCTATGCTATTATGTGGAATAAAACGACGCAGGTGTGACCCGACCTCGATTTTATTTTGATTGACTCATTTTAACGAGAAGCACATCGTCTGTCCTCATTCGGATTTCTGCTAGTATGGACTGCTAGGAAGTTGTAAGATCCAGAAACTTTGCGTCCCGAGTCTGGAAATCCAAAAGAGTGTATTCAATGGACTTTAAAAACTTCTGGTGAAACGCTCTTGCTTAACTTCTTCAGACAAAGTATTCGGAGCCATCATACGATTTTTAAATGAGAAAGTATTCTGCTTCCCAATTCTTTATCTGATTTCAACCTCTGTCCAAACTTGTTGTTGAGATACCCAGCGATTCTGCATAGATCATCAACTTTGTTGAGATATTTGTTGTCCAAATTGTGATGTAAAAGTTTATATTTTTGAGCAATTGATCCATGAACGGCTTCGACAACCCACCTTATTTTGTTGATTTTTCGAGACTCATTTAACTAAAGACTAATACCTTTTCCTTCTGTCTCACCAACGACATCGCGAAAACGCCTATCCACAACGAATATGTCATTAGGTCGCAAAAGCCTCATTAAATTAGTGTTGGCAAGAATTTGTTTCATAATCGAAGCATCGTTTTCTTCACCATAAAACGGACCGGATATGACAAGAACGAAGCCATTTGTGGTACAAATGGTAAAGGGCTTGCATAAATGAGTTTTCTTCTGTCCCGAATATGAATTACGTTGATATAAAAATAAGCGAATATATATTTTTGAATTTTTTATTAGGAAGCGTATCTTCGATTTTTTTCAAACTTTTTGATAATTGGCTTTAAGGTTGTGGGAAATTCCAGGAAAAGTTTTAAGATGGCGGTCCAACGCGAACTGCCAAAACCATCACATTCAAGTTTTCTTTAAATTATAGCAAAAAATGTTTTCAGTGTATGTCAAAAATTTTCAAATTTTCGAAAACTTTGATCAATTCTCTTTCTCTGGCAGTTTATGTCATGTCCTAGGTACTCTGGTTCCCGAGATATTTCTATTTAAAGAAAAGCTTATAAAAAGGATTTTGACGCTATCTAAGGACATGGCACCAAAATGCCTAACATTGGGCCAGATAGTTTGGTTTGGTACATCAATATTCGTATTTCAAAATCCCAGACTTTAGGCCACATGTTACTTGGTAAAGGGTATTTTACAATCGGGGCACAATCTTACTTTTATTCTTAAGGCAATTACTGGGCAAAATTAAATGGATAATGCTCCTTGGGCCCGCTTGATTCAATTCAAGCAATTCCAGTTTGCACCTGTAGCTACCCTGACTTAATTCTTTTGGTCCTTAAAAAAAGCCGAAAAATTGTTGACCTACAGATGTCCAAACGATAATAATTTGAAGATTCTTTGTTCTTGTAAGCGAACTTTTCCAATTATTTTGTATACCTTGCTTACAAACCAAATTTTCTATTAATTGAATGAAAAACCATTTCCTCGTCATTACTTTTCCGGGTATTTTCCCCCACTTTGGTATGGAATTTACTTATTACCCTGCTAGATCTTACCGTTAGTCAGTGAGGACAAACTATTCTTTTTGTGTTCTGCTCAATGCTGATTTTTCATCTCCTCTTGCAGAACAAACTTCGCCAATTGGATGACAAGCAACAGGAACTAATCACCGATAATCTGGAGCTGAAAGAGCTTTGTCTCTATTTGGACGAAGAGCGTGCACATGTGGCGGCCAATGCGCTGTGCGCAGGTTGTGGAGCAGCCACCCGAAATGCTTTGCGAGATGATGGCGATGGTTCTAGTTCCAGTACCAATGCAGATGAGACTATAACCGCTTTGCGTAACTATGCGGAACAGAGGCAACTACCACAGGTGAGATACACAAAATGTGTTCACCCATTAAGGGAAATACTTTATATGCCATTTCCTTTTTCTTCTTTAGGATCTAAGGCACGCCCACACCCTAAACGATCAGACGCTGCAGTATGTGCGTTCATTAGAAAGACGCATACAACAGCTGGAGGAAGAACGTAGCACGCCCACTTCTAACCTACAACAGCAGCAACAGCAATCTACTCCTACGCCCACACCAGCTCCAGCCAAATCTGCACCCTCTCCCCATCCGCATTCGCATCAGCAGGATATTACCAATAGCAGTCAGGCGGCGGCGGCCGCGGCGGTGGTAGCAGCAGCAGCAGCTGCTGCTGCTTCTGTACAGCTACCCGAACCCATAGCTGGTCGTCCGGAGGCTGTGGTGCGGGCCTTGCAAGTGCTGGAGGTGCGGGAGCAACTGGAACGGGATCGCTTGGGCAATTTGGCTGGCAGTGCTCTCGATCAGATGGATGATGGCGAGAAGGCTTTGGTCCGTGAAATGTGTAACGTAGTCTGGCGCAAGCTCGAAGGAAGTCCGCATGGACCGGCAGCCCTAGAGCCGCTCTAAGCATTTAATCGGCTAACATTTAGAGTTTAATGTTAAAAGCTAATTTATGCCCTAATATATAACCCCTAACAATTGTACAAAGTTCAAACCCATAACCTAAGCTAAGAAAACACACACAAAATACTCAAAAATATCGAGAATTCGCCAGCAACTGATAAAAAGTATAACTGTTTTCAATTCCATTTAGCTGAACAAACTAAATAAATGATTTGGCTCAAAGCTAAGTTTTAACTGGTCTTAAAACTAGTCGATTTGGTACCAAATCATGCTACCGACTTTCCGATTAATCGCCCAATCAGCTTTATTGTTGGTTCAGTCGATTATTTAAACTTCTGCCTACTATTTCGTAATTTTTAATCAGTTGTTGCCTTACACTTGATATTTTTCAACCATTGTAATCTTTGACTGTTATTTTTTTTAGAGGCAATCAGCAGCCTTTTCAAAAAAGAAAAGAAAAACCTTTATCTAAGAGCTGTCCACTATAAAAAAAGAATCAAAATATAATGCCACAAATATTTTTATAACTAACTGAATGTGTTTATCCTGTTTGAATGAATTTTTACCTTGTCCGACTTTTTACTTGTTTAATTACCTTTCTTAACCTTGCTCCTCAATTTAATTCACACGCCTCTCCACCGATTCTTATCCCTTGCGCACAACAAAGAGCCAAACGGTGCATATTTAATGACAGTAAATTTAAAACTCACATGTTCACACTTTGGCGCTCTCCAAACCGCGACTGAAACTGGACAATGCATGAATTAGCCAGAAAGTGGGTTGGCTTGCAATTTCTTGCTGCATCATCCTGTCCCACATGCACAAGCGACTTTATGCTGATCTTTTACTGAATGAATGCGATATGGCGCACCAAATTGGCCAGGAAAAAAAATCAGGTTAAACAGCTCCAGCTTTGTGTGGTAATTTACGTTTGTATCAGCTACAACAACAACAACAAGTTTGTAAGTAGCGTCCAGCAAAGCGTAGAAAGCGACCGCAACACCGGCGAAGTGTGTGTAATTCGATTAGATTTATGTTTATGGCAAGTGTTTGAGAGCAAGTTCAGACTTAAGAGGGGAGGTGTAACAGTGAATTGGCAAGGTAAATTTGGTTATATGGAGGAAGGAATAGAAATGTTAGAAAATTATTAATTTTTTAACCCATAGAACGCACTTGAAACTTGAACGTAAAACTCTCAGACCACAGTTAAATATCATATTCAATAATCGCGTTCTTACTACTAAAATTGCAAAAGTCTAGTGTCTTAATATGAATAGCATAAAAAACAAGGTTTAGGATGCACTTGACACCACCTTTGGTTGGGTAACACTTGAGACAAAAAATTTAGGAGAGTATGTTTCCCATTGACGGTAATTAGAAGACCGACCTAATGTGCACATGTGTGTATGCATTTGTGTATGTGTGTGTGGACTAATCAAAAAAATTAATAATTTATTAAGATGTTCATATACAAATTTGTTTTTTATTTGGTAAAAAGCATATGCTAAAATATGTTAAGATAGGTCCAAAATAGGTAAAAATATGCTCTTCTCAAAGTACAACTCTAAATTCCGTACTTATGATTAGAATGATAAAACATACCGAAGGCAAGAGGTACTAAGCAAAGCCAAGCACTGTAGATGGTTCGTGGAGTACTAATCAAAGCCCAATTACGGTAAATAGCTTGTATCTTATTGTAAATCTGTTTTCTCGAACGGTATGCGTCGTTTCGTACAGACCGCAAAAGGCAGTTTTGTGAATATGTTCAGTAGACGAACGAACCAAAAAATTTGAATCAGGGACGCTTTATGAGGAAATATAATTAAATTTAGTTTCTTAAGTAACATAGAGTTAACCACCATGGATGACACTTAGCTAAAAAGCGCGCTAGTGCAATAGATCAGTAATGATTTTCATCTTAATTGTCATATAAGTTCGGTGCAATACTGCTATTAATTCTCATTGATTGTAATTTAATGATTCGTAAATCATGGTAAAATGGTTTAAAATAAGATTCTGCTTTTTCGTCCTTGCTTTTTATACCCTTGGAGAGGGTATATTAAAATTGTCCGAATGTTTGTAACGCATAGAAGGAAGCATCTCCGACCACATAAAGTATATATATTCTTGATCAGCATGACGAGCTGAGTTGATATAGCCATGTCCGTCTGTCCGTCCGTCCGTCTGTCCGTCTGTCCGTCCGTCTGTCCGTCCGTCTGTTTCTATGCTATCTCCTCCGTCAGTTTTAAAGCTATCGTAACCAAACTTTGCACGAAGTCTTTTAGTACAAATACGCTGCACATTTGTCGGAACCGGCCGGATCGGATGACTATAGCATATAGCTGCCATAGGAACGATCGGTCGAAAAACTAGTTTTGATGAGAAAAACTTTTTTGTTTTCAATACTATCGCTCTCAACGCTCGTATTTATAAGTTTTCAATGATTTCACATAGTTTCACTAAGGCTTGTCGAAATCGGACAACTATATAGTATAGCTGCCATACAAAAGTTAGGTCAGAAAAAAAGTCTTAGTGAGAAAAACTTTTTTGTTTTCAATGTTATCGCTTCCAACGCTCGTATTTATAAGTTTTCAATGATTTTACATAATTTCACCAAAACTAGTCGAAATCGGACCACTATATAGTATAGCTGCCATACAAACTTTCAGGCATAAATCAAGCTCCAAGGGTATATAAATTTCGGTCGAAGTTAGCTTGCCTCTATTTTTATTTCTGTAATTTCTATCGTTCCTTTCAGAGTGTAAGAATCCTACTCAAGGTCCGAACCTAAACTTATTGTACAGTTATACGGATTTTGCTCGACCGCGTTGTGAACACAAGAAATTGGGAACTTCTTTTAGTATTTGCCTCGGTACGGTATTTGCTGCCTTAGTAAGTTTCGTTTTGAACCCTGAATAAAAGGCATATTTAGATGTGCAGATGCCTACGTGGGAGTATAAACTTTCTCTCTAAATATGAACTCCAAAATATGCTTTTAGGTCGAAGATATGTCAAATATGCAAAACGAATGAGGATTTTAAATAATCTTTTTTTCATGAAACGAATTTATATGCAACCAGTAATTTTTTTGGACCACCCAATGAAAATATGTTTTAATCTAAAATGTCTAATAAAAATGGTAAACAAAAACAAAAGTAAAGAAAATCGAGTTTAAATGGTGCGCTTAGGGTCTAAAATTTTTGTGAATAACTCATACGCAGTGTTGCCTGTTATCATATATTTGTTTCATCAAATATTTCGAATTCGAAAAATAAGAAAAAACGACTACTTTATGCCATTTCAAACGATCTAATAATTTTGTTGTAAAAATTGGAATTTAATGAATGTGTCGTATGAGTAATTTTTTTTCAAAACTTTAAAGCTGGGACGCGCCCATTTGAAACTAAATAAATAATTTTTTTACAATTATTAATTATAAATACAACAAATATACGCTTTAGGAATGCTGAGACCTACTTTTTGCCGTTTTGAGGTCCGACCCTATGTATGCAAATTGTTTTGTTTAGTTTTATCTGAGCTACGAAAGCGAACTATCTTTATCGTTGTTTCATTGCCAAGCTAAGCTTGCATACCCATGTCCATAACACTTCGGTTTGAATGACAAAACGACCAATATTAACGGATTGGTTAGCTGAATTAATGATCTTTACTATATAACTCTTAGGGCCGATCTTCTACATCGAGCTATTTGTCACATAAACTAACAAATAACAGTGTAAAATCTATCTGTAAAATCTAGCTATCTGGGAGAACAGAAATCGGCCCTTAATCTACTGGAACAGTCAAACTAAAATATTTCATATTACACACGAAAATAAATTTTGATGTCTAAAAGCCTGATTCCAGTTGACATAAATTTTTATTTCGGCACAATACTTCATTCAAGTAAGACCGCTTTGTAATAGCCTTCAGATTTCAAAACAGTTCAAAGTGTTTCTATTCATGTGAACTTCAACATAAAAATTGACTTTTTGGTTTTATATCCCAGTGCTACAAGTTAAAACTTATATTTAATGCGCCAGTCACTTTATTTAAAAAACAAAAAGCAGCCTTGGACAGCCTCGAACAAATTGGAAGCTGCAGCGACACGCAACAAAAAAGGACAAGAAATAATAAATAGATTAGCACTTTAAATGTCCCTCTTTTTTATTTATTTTTTGTGTGTGCTTAGTTTTGGGTGTTTTAAGATTCTCAGCCATGGCTCAGATTCAACTGCAGATTTCAAGAGGTGGGCATTTGTGGTAGCAAATTATGTGATCTTAAAAGTTGTGAGGATTTGTGTGGATTTTTTAATTGTTTGAACCTAAGTTTGATTAACTCATATAGACCCTTCCCATTTGGCTATCTTTTTGGGTATTTTTAGGGCCTTGTGGTCCAACTGGAGCTAACAATCAGCATGATAGATATCATTGGCCATTTCCAGACATGTAAATGTATAATTGGGCAAGCCAAGCGTCTCTCAATCTCTTGGCGTGTGTGCTTTAAATTTTTTTGCACAAGAAAAAGGGACCTACAGTTTAATTCCGAATCCGAACGGCAAAGTTAGAGAATTTGATTTTTAATTAGATATTCCAAGGCGGGGTCGAATCCACGACCTCCAGCACACTAACCGTTGGCCCATGGACATACGATTTTTATGTATTCTGAAATTAAGAATTAATTAAGAAGACTAAGCTGAATTAAGAAATAACGTATTTTGTTTTTTTTTTTTATGATATTTTTTGGTGAGTTGTGCTTAAATTAAGATTGAAATTCGGTCAGTCTTAGCCTTAGCCTTCCCCATTCAAGTGAGAGTGTATTAGTGTGCGAAACTAAAGCGACTTAAACCAGCTCTAACCTACTTCACCGACCGCTGGTCTGCGACTGAAAATCTATTTCCTGCATGTTTAAAAAAAAGAGAAGTCAGATGCTATGGAAGATTCGATAAAATAAAGAACCGGACCGCGATTAGAGCCTCCGGGCCGAACCATCTGTTTCCAGTAATCACAAAAAATATACACAGTCGCTGTTTCAATTTGACCCATGGGTAAGCATATCCTTTGAATAAAAATTCCACGGCTTTAGAAAATTAAAAAATTTTATTGTTGGAAATGCAGAAGTACTTTTTGTACTCCGACTTACACACTAACAGTCTGTTTTGTCTCCTCCGATTTGCTCTTAAAATCTTGCAATAGCTTAAACTTTTGAATTTTACCCGAGGTAGTTTTGGGGAATGCATCGACAGGCACCACAAACCGCGGTACCTTAAAATGGGCCAATTTACCCTTGCTGTAGGCACGCAACGATTCATTTGTAAAGCTCTTTGGGTCAACATCATCGTGTAGGCGTACAAAGGCACAAATCTCCTCACCCAAACGTTCATCGGGTACCCCGATCACCTGAAATAAAAAAAATATGTCAGTGATCACTAATCCAGTTTAGAGTTAAATACTTACATGAGCCTCAATAACCTGCGGATGGGCATTCAAAAAGTCTTCAATCTCGCGTGGAAAAACATTCTCGCCGCCGCGTATAATCATCTCCTTAATCCTTCCCACAATCCTTCCATAGCCATTCTCTTGCAAGACAAACTGATCGCCCGTCTGCAGCCATCTGTCAGCATTAATGGTCTCTTGGGTCTTCTCTGGATCACCATGATATCCCAACATAGTGAGATAGCCACGTACGCATAGCTCTCCCGGCTGACCAAAGGGCACTGTATTGCCTTCCTTATCAACGACCTTAGCCTCCAAATGATCGGTCAGATGACCCACTGTGTTGAGCACATCAACTTCCGAGTCTCCGGGTAGCGTTTGAAAGACAACTGCTGTTGTCTCCGTCAAACCGTAGACATTGTGCATGGCTTCAACTTTGAGTACCTCTTTGACATCTAAAATAAGCTGAGGCGAAATTATGGCTCCTCCTGAGATGGCCTTTTTAATTCGACCCAAGGGTACTTTAAGTTTTCGCTGTGCCCTAATCAAATCCACATACATGGTTGGAGTGCCATGCACCACCGTGCACTTCTCGTTCACTATGGCAGCCAGGGATTCGGTGGGATTGAATCCAGCTGCAGGCAAAACCAATGTGGCACCCTTCACCAAGGCAGCCATAATTGTAATAACCACTCCATAGGCATGGAAAAGGGGGACCTGTACGCATATGCGCTCACCCTCCAACTCATTGCGATTAGCCACATGAATGCCGTTATTTACCAAGCCATTGTGTGAGAGAACTGCAGCCTTGGGATTGCCCGTGGTGCCCGATGTAAACTGTATATTACAGGGTGTATCTGGACTGATTTTTGTCTGTAGCTTGGCAATCTCCTCCTGCTCTGATCTGTTGGCTAGGTTCAAAACCTCTTCAAATCTTAGGGCACCCTTTAGCCGATCCTCGCTGTTGATGATGACCGAACGTAAATGCGGAAATTTTTCGCTTTTGAGTTTGCCCGGCTCCGAGTCAGCTAGCTCGGGACAAATACTACGTAGAATCTCATAATAGTTTTGAGTCTTGAATGTCTCGGGAGCCACAATTGCCTTAATGTCCACTTTGTTGAGACAATAGGCCACCTCGGGTCCCTGGAACGCAGGATTAATGCCCACCGAGGTGATACCGGCTCTAGCTGCTGCCATCATGCCCAGATACCAATGTACATAGTTGGGTGCCCAAAGACCCACTGCATCACCATGTCCTAGTCCCAGCTTACGGAATCCAGCCGCCAGACGATCAACTTCGACCAAAAGACTTTTGAATGTATATCGCTTGCCCTCATGACAGGATACTATGGCTTCCATATCACCATATTTACTGGCTGTCAACTCCAATTGCTGGCCAATATTGCGATAGACCAAGGGTTCCTGTCCAATGTGATGTCTGTGACTATTGGGAGCGTAAAGTGAAGTTGAGAGGCTGTGGGAGAAATAAAATTAAAATTTTGTTGAGACTTTGACATCGAAATATACGGTCTGAAGGATATGAAAGCATCCCACTGTCAATTTACTCGTCTTTTTGATAATCTAAAATCACAATGAAATTTTGTAAATTTTTGATCCGTTTGATCAACATATCTTATTAACTCATATAAGAATTTAGGTAGATTTCTAATATTCCTAAACCGATTGACCAATAATTACGAAATAAATATCAACAAATTGACCACATGACAGCCACTCTTCAACTAAAACTCAATTCGAATTGGCTTTCCCCCTTTTTCCCCACCCCTTCCTCCACAGATCTCGACTTCTTCCCCTCGCCCCCTCCCTCTTCCTACGCTCTCCACTCTTTCCCTTCCCCTTCATTCCACTTCACCCACCGCAGTATCATTTAGTTCTGTGCCTACCCTCTCCTCCTCTCTTTTGTTAATTGTTATTTCTTTCAAACATATGTCATATGTCATAGAGAGCCAAGACACATACTTATAATACATACTTAATTTGTGTGAGTGTGAGTCGTTCCCTCTTCACTCTCTCTCGCGCTCTTGTGTGGCCCATACGAACTTTTCTTTGGGGAAAAATTTTCTTTCTCTATGCGAAATCTTAGATCTCCACGATAAGCAGTTTTGGCTGTGGGTTAATATTATCAACTTGATAATATGTCAGTCAGTCGGTAGATTTTCAACTCCAGGCTTTCAACAAGTTTCATAAGAATCCTTTCCTTTGTGCGTGGAAGCGCTTTCATAAGTAAATGTAAAATTGGCCCCAATGGTACCAAGCCAAGCTTCTCTCAATCTCTTGGAGTGTGTTGTGCTTTGAATTTTTTGCACAAGAGATAGGGACCTACAGTTTAACGCCGAATCCGAACGGCAAAGTTAGAGAAAATGCTTTTTCATGGCTAGATACTTCACAGTCCTGGCGCCAATAGCTGGTGAAGTAGAAAGGGTGTGTAAATTCTGTTTCTAAAGAAAGACATACGGGCCTGTTCCGAATTTCGACTCGATTTTCGTGTAAACTTTAGTATTTTGCATTCAAATTTGAAAACGTTGTAATGAAAGTGACAATTATACCTGCGGCTACTAGATCAGGTAAAACAAAACTCGGAATTGTGGCAGCAGCTGAAACCGATTGCTTAATCCCACACGAATTTAAATCGAGAGAAAATTGCGACAGGATCTAGTAGCCTGAAATTAACTTGACACTTACGTTTAAATTTATATAAATTGCATTCGAAATTCATATGTTTACACGAAAATCGAGTCGGAATTCGGAACAGGCCCCATAAACTTTTTTTATAAGATGTTTAGAGGCGGAATCGAGCCCACAATCACCCGCCCAGCGGTCCAGTACACTAAACACTGGGCCACATCACTACACATAAAGAACGTATATGACTTTCCGTTCATGCGTTTTGCACTTTAGAGCAATGCACATTTTTTATAAGGATTTGGAAAACAGCAAGAGTAACTGCCAACAAACACCGAGTTTTTTCTTAATGCAGTTTGCACCCTACCAATGAAGTTTAAGTCTTAGCTAAGTGGTTGGTGTCTTGACTAGGTTTAACATTTGATTGCGGAGCTTAAAAAGCTCTCTTATCAATTAGAAGCGATGTGTTTATATTTTAAGCATTGTTATTGTTATGGTTTTATTATTAATTTTGGGACTTAGATTAATTTGCTTGTTTCAGTGGAATGTAGTAAACTTGATTGTAGATTATTTAGGACTTAAAGACGGAGCCAAAAATATAAAGCTTATATATAAGTATAAACATACAAATAAAAGAATTTTATTTGTTTTTGTTTATTAGCAACAAACATTTATTAATCGTATTTATTAAAAGAAATGAAAATTCTGTTCAACAATATTGCTCTCTTTCAAGTTGTTACCTATCGATGTGGACTACATATATTTTTAGATATTTTGAGAGTCTGTTGTGTTGCTTATCAATTTAAAGATAATAAAATTAAACTGTACTCCAAACCGTTTAAGTCTGCCAATAATTTGTTTACATACATACACATGCAGGTATGATACCCAAATATTACGTAATAATAGCCTCTCAGTCTTAAACTGAGAAGACAGCTATACAGACAATTAAAATACGATTTTGGAACATTTTTAGCAAGAGAACATAATCAATGTAAATGTATGTATTATAATTCACTGCGATTTGTTAGTAGTCACTTTAACTCACCTTCTTAGAGACGTCAACATAAACCTTTGCTTAAGCAAATGTCTGGCCATTAAATCAATTTTTTTGTTGAACATTTTTGGGCTTTTCTCTTTTTAATTGCAATACTTGTTGCTTAAACCGATTTGCATTATTTTTAATTAAAATTATTATGAAGCGCACGTCCACGAGTCGCCAAGTTCATAAGCAAACTGAAATTCATTCGCATTCCCATTCTCTAAACCGGGCACGGCTTCCCTCACCATAGCGTACATACACGATCATCAACAACTTTGCGTTTGTATTTTTATTTGTTTTGCTCTTGTCTCCCTACTATTGAGAGCATGTGTGGCGAATGGGTGGGTGGGGGGAGGTGGGCGGTAGCAGTGCGTTTGTATGGGTTCGTAAAACCGGCAATTGTTTTGATGCTATTTTTTGTTTGTTGCTTTCTGCGATGGCGTGATTCGTCGTTTACTTTTCTGTTTAGTGCAAAAGTTTTATTTTGCTTAAATAAGGTGAACCTTGTTCTTATGGGGATTTGAAATTATAAAAGAATCGAATGAAGGTGCATTTGAATTATAGCCAGGGACCGTAAATAATAGTTATGAGCTTAAAAAAATTGAAGCCCAAAAAAGCCTCCCAGAAGTGTGGGAAAAAAACACATATTTTATTTTTTTGCGGTAAATTCGAAAACAGGATAAACTTATATTTTCAATTTTTTATTTTAAAATTTTTTTTAATTATTAAAATTAATTTAAATAATAAAAATTAAAAATAATTATTAAATTTCAATTTTTTTTATAAAAATTAAACCATAACTCTTATTTCCAATTTTTATTTTAAAAATTGAAAATAAGAGTTAGTTGTTAGTTAAATAAGAGTTTTATAATATAAATTGAAAATAAGAGTTATTTGGCAATTTTTATTATAAAAATTGAAAATAAAAATTGAATTCAAATATCTTCTGAACCGAGGAAGCCAGACCTTATATCAGCCCATATATATGATCTACACATTAATACCTTTCAGTTGATATATAATATGTATGTACAAGTACATGCACATATGGGTCATTCTTTTACAAACCGAACGGTTTCAAAACTCACCAATTTTGATTAAAATAACCAAAACGTAATTTGTTGTTTATTTGTAGTAAAAATAAAAAAAACCTTTAAATGGATCACCCTTAGTTTTTATACCCTGTTCCCATTAAAAATGGGAAAAAGGGGATCATGAAGTTGTGCAAATGTATGTAACAGGGAGAAGGAAGCACCTCCGACCCCATAAAGTATATATATTCTTGATCAGCATCAACAGCCGAGTCGATTTAGCCATGTCCGTCTGTCTGTCTGTATGAACGCTTCGATCTCAGAGACTGTAATAGATAGAGCCACAAGTTTTGGCATGTATATAGGTGTATACTGTACAGTGTACACTAGACCGTACATGCCTTATATGAAAAGTAATTTTTTGTTAAGTTCTTAGCACAACATGGCTCAAAAAATTCTGTATATTTTATAGAAAATTGATCAAAAATCCAAAATCAGATATATTGAGGTTTCGTGGCCTCGAAACGGCTTCATAGGTTCAAATTTCCCCTCAATTTTGTTTTTGAGCTGCTAGAAACGTCATAGTAGGCAGACAAAAATTTTGTTAAAATTGTAAAAATAAATTATTTCAACATGTCGTACAATTGATTCAGAAACACGATCGGACGGCACCAAATTGATGATTATTGCCGATTATGGCATATCCTCATTGCAATCAAACTACACAAATTTGTATTGTAAAGGAAAAATATTAATGGCATATTCAACTTACATTTGTAGATTATACAATTAGTGTGTTTACTAAAAATTTAGTTATTTATAAAAAAAAAGTTAAAGTTCTACCGAGAATTGAACTCGGTACGCCGTATTCATAGTCCAGAGTGCTTATCACAACACCATTGAACATATAATTTAACATGAAATATTTAATTTATTTGTTCTACACTTTTGAAAAAGGTCTCTGTCTACATTGACAATTCAAAGATAAATTGATGAGAAATTGGAACTTTTAAAGCCTTCTCGAGGCCATCAAACCTCAATATATCTGATTTTGGATTTTTGATCAATTTTCTATAAAATATACAGAATTTTTTGCGCCATGTTGTGCAAAGATCGTCACATGTTGAAAATCGTATGGAGAAATGTCCGGTCTAGTGTACACACATCGAGTTTGTTTCAGATTTCGAAAAATCCTCCTCCTCCATCTTTAAACAGCGAAAATCTGTCTTTTTATCTGTATAAACGCGTAGATCTCACAGACTATAAGAGAAAGGCAAGTCTAACTTCGTCCGTGCCGAAGTTTTTATACACTTGAAATCGCTTGTCTCAACGGTTAGCGACTTAGACAAGACTTCGCAGATCAGCTTATAAACATTTAATATTACCTATTACCGTGATTGAGAGCGGTAATATTGAGAAAAAAACAGTTTTTCTCATTAAAATCCATTTTTCGACCGATTATTTGTATGGCAGCTACAAGAAGTAGTCATCCGATCCGGTCGGTTCCGACATATTAGCAGCGTGCAGACAAAAGAAGACTCTGTTCAGCTCGATAGCTTCAAAACTAAGGGACTAGTTCGCGAAGAAACAGACAGACGGACGGACGGACGGACAGACGGGAAGAATATGTGGTCGGAGATGATTCCTTCTATGCGTTGCAAACTTCGGGGCAAAATTATAATACACTTTTCAAGTGTATAAAAAAACAAAATTTCTTCTGTTCTTGCAACAACAACAAATATTATTATACCCTTGCAAAGGGTATTATAATTTTGCCCAGAAGTTTGCAACGCACAGAAATATTCATTTCCGACCCTATAAACTATATATATTCTTGATCAGGGCGACGAGCTGAGTCGATTGAGCGTTGTCCGTCCGTCTGTGCGTCCGTCCGTCTGTCCGTCTGTCTGTTTCTACGCAAACTAGTCTCTCAGTTTTAAAGCTATCGAGCTGAAACTTTGCACAGAGTCTTCTTTTTACTGCACACTGCTAATATGTCGGAACCGACCGGATCGGATGACTATATCTTATAGCTGCCATAGGAACTATCAGTCGAAAAGTAGGTCTTTGTGAGAAAAACTTTTGTTTTTAATGTTAACGCCTCCCGCTTCAGCAATTATTAGTTTTATACGCTATTTCACAGATTTTGAAGTTTTGGTCAAAATCGGATTACTATATCTTACAGCTGCCATAGGAACTATCGGTCGAAAAGTGGGTTTTATTTAGAAATTTTTTTTTTAATCTCTGATGTATTAAAACATTTGCAAGGGTATATAAACTTCGGCAAAGACGAAGTTAGCTTGGCCTTCTCGTTGCAAGATGCATTTAAACAAATTTTTTTTAATATTTAATGTTGACCCGACGCAGGCGTTCGGATTGTAAAAGAATGACCCATATGTGCATGCACTTGTACATACATATTATATATCAACTGAAAGGTATTAATGTGTAGATCATATATAGGCTGATATAAGGTCTGGCTTCCTCGGTTCAAAAGATATTTGAATTCAATTTTTATTTTCAATTTTTATAATAAAAATTGCCAAATAACTCTTATTTTCAATTTATATTATAAAAGTTTACAACTAACTCTTATTTTCAATTTTTAAAATAAAAATTGGAAAAAAGAGTTATGGTTTAATTTTTATAAAAAAAGTTGAAGTTTAATAATTATTTTTAATTTTTATTATTTAAATTAATTTTAATAATTAAAAAAAATTTTTATGTTAAATTTCAAAAAATAATTATTTCTTAATTTTTTTAACAAAAAATTATAATCGTTACGGTCCCTGATTATAGCAAATAATTGAATTGTATTTTGTTTTTATCTTCGAAAACTTGGAAATAGTTCCTTTCAGTGAAAAAATCGGAAAAATTAAATACTTATTGACAAAATAATATAAATTCTTTATAATATATCAAAAGTGCTAATTCACTAGTCACTGTTCAATCACTGTCAAGTCACTGTTAGGCACTGTTAAGTCACCGTCTAGTCATTGATTAGTCACTATCAGACCACTGTTTAGTCTTTGAAAACTCACATTTTAGTTACTCTTAACTCACTGTTGTCACTGTTTAGTCACGTGCTTAAGAAATCTACAAAAATCCCTTCAACCTTAAATAGTCCTTAAACTGATGGACTTTACGCAGCTGCGGTGGGTACCAAAATCTACCCAAAGGGGCAAAACAATTACAATCACAGGATCATCTCCATGGGCACTCAGAGAAAAAATAGATAATTTCTCTCTTGATTCAAGAGCATTCGTTCTCAAAAGTAGGGTAAAAGCAATTATTCTTGATCCAAGAGCGAAATTTTTGATCCAAGTGTGAATTTTTTATCCCGACATTCTTGATTCAAGAGTTTTAGTACTTGATCATTGCTACATACTTTAAAGCCCACACCAGTCTTAAACCATCCTATGAGACCATCAATTTGGAAATCGAAACCATTCCAAAAAAAAAATATATTTCTTGTTGATCCATTGAATAATTTTAAAAACTATTTATTTTGGCTATTAAAATATGCATTAATAAAACGAGGAAGTTTAAGGAGCCTAGAGGTTATTTTAAAACAGGAACACAATTCACCACAAAAAAGGTTTGAAACCCGTATAGCATTTTTAGAAACCTCCCGGTTCCGTCATCAGTAGTCTTTGCCTGACTACTGCATGCCTGCAGCTGCCTCCTCATGCCAGCGCTCCTAAGGCGACCAAACAGCAAAAACCCGGCACTATGGAACAATGCCAAGTTGCGAATAGCCTCTGCGTTCCCAATGGACTTTTTGTATTAGTGAGAATATCCATTGATGTAAAATTGATCCTAGTTATTATCAAATGGAGCTTAAATTTTGAAAAATGTGATAATATCCATTCCAAATGGATCGTAAGGGGTCTGTTTATTTTCTTTTGCTTCTGCAGGGTATAACACAGTCGGTCTTAAGCAAATTTCTCATTTCTCTATTATCACTTTTTAAAAACAAAGTATTTTTGGCTTTTATTAGTAGACTTTACGCAATCTTATTTCTGAAGCTGCTTATCAACATTTTACTTTCTTGCCTTATCGGCGGGATGAACAAACAATTTTTTTTTTGGTTTGTTAGAAAACATACGAAAACATGGCCTTGAGCAGCAATTGAGAGTTTCTAATCGAGTTTCCTATGCTCTTCATGGCCCAACGAAATTTTCGACGCACTTTCCATTTTCATTTTGTATTGTTTGTTCATATTCTTAAAATGCTTGTTCTCATCTAGCTCATGGACTGCATACGTAATGCGTGGATAACGCCTAGGGTCCCTGTTCGTGGGCTGAGCCTGCTCGAAACAATAATCTTTGAACAAATGACACTTGCACTTGGTTGGATGTAGGGCCACCTCATACATAATGGCCAGGCAAAGTTTTAGATTTTTTAAATACTTCTCCTCGCTTATGCACTCGTCAGGCCTGTTGGGTCCTGAGTGTATGGAACTGAACGGCACCGCCACCGAGTACGCACCGGACCTACAATATTTACGCAGTTCATTCAACATGGGTAGGGAAACACTTATGTTATCGGGTATTACAGCCTCACAGTTGTAAGCACGACTAAAAGCATTCTTGATTGATTGCCGGAACAGATTCTGGTGGGATTCGTTAAGTGGAGCCAGTTGATCCAGCACGCGTAAATGAACTCTGTGAGCGCACTTCAAACGCCGATAAGCCTCATTCAAATGCGTACGCACGACATGGATTACATACTCCATGCTCTGTTCGGGAACTAGTTTCACCGAAAACTTCGTGACGCAATGTGTGGGTTTGTGGAAAGTACTTAAGCTCTCGTGTGGATAGGCCTTAACATTATGAATCGATAAGCTACACATACACCAGCGATGCTTGAGGAAATCCGCACGGGACAGTTCGTGTGGTAAGCGCTCAAGACCTAAAGATTCTTTGTATTCCATAATACCCGACTCGGCCTTACACATAATGTTCCAATCATTCTGTGTGGGCGGTAAGACATGCCTGTGAAGTCCCTCCACAAGTATACCCTTTTTTACATCCATTAAGCTGTTCATCAGGAGACACAGCTCAGACATGGTATCGTGCCTAGTTTTTGAATCTTTAGCTCTTACTTCCAACTCAAAGTATATATAACCACTATAGCTAGTGATAATCATGGGCATATTCTCAGCTACCCAAAAGTTGGTGCAGTGTATAATCAAGTCAACCGTTTCAAAAGACTTCTTACGATCGTAGATCAAGCTCCTTAGGCCTCGACTATCTTGAAAATGACTCGATTCGATGACAAAGCGCATATTTATGGGCAAATCTCCGTTTTCTTTTATCCAGGCATCGACAGCTTGTATCCAGCTCATAATTGGACCCTTGGACGTGGCTACACCTTTTCCATAAAGCATTCCCATATCCTGTGTTAGCTGAAATGGTTCATGTTGCCACTTCTCGAACTCATCTATGGCCAATACATCCACATAACCATAGATCAAGACCACATTCTTGGCAGCCGAAGAAAAGTAATTGGCTAAGAGCACATACTGCAACTGCTCATGCTCCTCATCTGTGGGCTTAATCTCTACCACCTCCACATCGAAATGCAACTGATTTAAATGCTGGGCCAAGCGATCTATAATCTGCTTATTCTGACTCTGATATTGTCGTTCCCGAGATATTGATTTGATTTTCATTATATGATCGAGCTGTTTCAAATATTGAGAGCTTTTTTGATTTATGCTATTCTGTGCTTTATTTAGCTCCACTTCCTTGACGAGTATACGATCTTCCAAGGGATAATCTTCCAGGCACATATGACGCCCACAGCGACAGAATATTGGATGTCCATCGCAGTTACGCCCAAATCTGAGACAGTTGGAAGGTTCGCCCCAGCATATCATGATCGACTTCGATAAATTTTTGAATTTTGAATAGAAATTTGATAAAATGAGATTATTTTGAGATATTAAGCGGGGATAAGTTGATTTTACATCTCCTTGAATCTAGAGTCCTCTTTCTAATGTTCTTAATAATCAAGTGCAAAAGACTAGTCTAGCTAGAAGACTGAAACTTTGACAAGAAGTTCTTAAAAGGTGGTTTTTAGTCAATTGAAGAAGAATCCGTGTTGGCAAAATGGTCCATCACAACTGGATTTAGGGAAATTTCAGTCTGAAATAGCTCAAAGTGTCTATTTCGACCCATTTTAGCCGTGCTTTAGAGAAGCATATTCTTTTGTTTTTACTCTATTGTCTATTACCGTAAAGTACTATTTCTGAATCTTTTATTTACATTTTTTTTAAAGCTTACAAATGGTTCTACAAGAAGATTGCATGAAAGGTTTAATCGAGTAAAAGGTAAGTCGGGTATTTTAAGGAACTTTAAGCTTATACTCAAAAGAATACTATGCCAGACCAGATGAACCATATCCTAAACAGAGTCTCTTATCGCCCCTGCCCCTTCTACAATCTGGCCTGCTTCGTGGATTCGATCCCGCCTCGGAACATCTAATAAAATGTTTTTTCCTTTCTTTAGAAAATAGCTTTCAACTTTAGGACCCTTTTTCTTGTCCGAAATAAATATAAACACCCATGCCAAGAGATTGGTAGAAGCTTGGCTTGGCTATTTGGGGCTGTACAGCCAATTTCACATTAACAGTTACACATACATCGCAAATCAAAGTTGAAGAAATTTTAAACTTTTTCTTCATTTTGAAGAGCGTAAGTTAAAGTCTGCCCTGCCCGACTTCGATATACCCGCTACTAACCAACACAACTACAACAGTGTAATGTGCAAAAAACATTAGACAAAATCACATAAATAAAGTGCCAACAATATGGCTTCAACAAAAAGTGCATACACTCACACGCTCGCATACTCACACACAAACATGCTGACGAGTTCTTGTGAAATAGTCGGAGCTCAACATTAACTGCAAACGATCAACCAACGATCATCCGTACATGAAGACGTCATTTCACAGATTAAGAAGTTTCTTCAGCCTGGTTTAAATACTCAATAGCTTTCGGCCCAGTCCAATCCACCTTGTCAAAAAGAGACCAGCGGTCCTGCGTAAGCGACCATGTCAAGCAACCCACATACTTATCGTAGATATATAAACCAGCATTCAGCATCAACTACCCTGATAAGCCAGTCAACTCACCGCATCCTTAAATGGGGGAGTGGCTGTGGCGGTCCCAGTTCATTCAGCTCCAATCATAGATCCAGTTCGTCAATCTGTTTCATACATCACTAACAACTATCGATGCTCAATAGTGCCGTCTTCTTTTGTATCTTACATCTGTAACTCGCACACACTTATCTTTCCGCCATTGTTCTACACTTATTCCTACCGGCAACACGATCTCTCCTATAAATCAAGCTTAAACCTTAAACATTTGAAAGTACTGCTTTCATTTGCTCATAACTTGAGTATAGTTCATCCGATCTTTAATATTTCTCTTGGCAAATATATAAACTATCATACCAATTATCTCCGCAAATCATCTGGCAGATAACTGAGGGAAATATAACGTTTTTTCCAAATTGCGGGGGCGAAAAGGGGCTTAGCAAAATTTAAAATAAAGTTGACCTGCCTGAAAGTATAAAAATTATATGTCCTGCTAAATCTCTATTAAATAAAATTTCCTTTTTTCAGCTATGGGTTAATTTAATGTTTAATACAAGTTTTTAGATTTTATTATATATTACACTAGTTTACAAAAATAAAAAAAAAATGACCCATTTCAGCTGAAATTTTTTCTTAGTATAGTTTGGAATGGTGATCTAAAAAATCGATTTCAAAAATTTTTTCATGGCTCCGTTTTTGAAATATTAATTTTTTAAATTTTTTTGGTAGGTACGCTTACATTTTAAGCCATATCTCAGTTCATAATTGTCAGATAGAGTCAAGTAAGAAATAAATCAAAAGGTAATGGAGCTGCCAATAATTGCGTGGAGCATTGTTTTTAAATCGGTTCAGTAGTTTGGATTCAACAACCAAGAATATTTCAAAAAAATCGATTTTTTGCTCGAAAATCCAAGAAATTTCATTTTTAAACGATTAAAAAAAATATAAAAAAATACAAAAAAATTATTTTTATTTTTTCTACTTAAGAATCGCACTTTTACGAAGAAAATAAGGTATTTGTAAGGAAAATCGTGTAACACGTACCATAGATGGATCAAATTGAGTAGAGGAACTAACAGTCAAATTTGAGTATATTGTGTGTTTTCAAAAATTAACATTGTACTTTTCTTCGTTTTTTGGTCAAATTATGAAGTGAACGAAAAGCCAGAACAAAAATAAAAATAAAAAACGGAACAAAAGTCGAAGCAAACGAAAATTTATTTTAAAATATTCTGGAAAATATCACATTTTTTTGCACTAAATTGCTTACAGCTCCTGTGTTTGTTCACAGATTTTAATAATCGATATCTGTTTTTCTTCGTAGAAGTGCGGTTCTTATGTAGAAAAAATAAAAATAATTTTTTTGGATTTTTTTATATTTTTTCCAGGCGACCAAAAATTAATTTTCGTGCAAAAAATCGATTTTTTCGAAATGTTTTTGGATATTGTAGTGAAACCAATGAACCGATTTAAAAACAATGTTTTACTCGATTACCGGCAGCGAAATAACCTTTCGATTCTTATCTTGCTTGACTCTATCTGACAATTATAAAGTGAGATATGGCTTAAAATGTAAGTGCCCCTACCAAAAAATAAAAAAAAATTATATTTCAAAAACGGAGCCATGAAAAATTTTTTGAAATTGATTTTTGAGATCACCATTCCAAACTACACTAAAAAAAATTTTCAGTAGAAATGGGTCTTTTTGGCTGTAAACTAGTGTTATAGGATGCAGTTACAAACTATAATCAAATTTAAGTCATATTTTTCATAATCCCAAAAAATTTAAAATATTTTCGGTCCAGTCATGAAATATAAATTGGCTTGTTTTTACCCTTGTTGGTACAGTTGGCAACACCATACTTAGATGGAGCTAGGAAATTCAATAAAAAATTCAATATTTAATTCATTGAATGCAACCTATCCAGAAAAATAATGTTCACCTTTCCAAAATTAATTTTGTTTATCAAAGTTGCTGAATTCTGCTAAATGCTTTAAGGGGTATAAAGAGCTAAAGAGCTGTCATGACAATTGCACTTACGTTATAAAAAAGGCTTATTAACTAAGGAAGCCTAACAAAATTACACGATGGGGGGAATTTTATTTGCCCGTCCGGCCAGCTACGCCCCGATTCACAGACAATTGTAGTCAGAGACGTTATTAGAGCAACCAAAAACTTTAATATGTATATAGAGAAGAAGATAGAAGAGGATAAAAACCAAAACCTACACAGAGGGAAAAAACCGAAGTCATTGGACTCAAAACGAGCACAATCGTTACCAAAAAGTATGCATTAACGGGTTTTCTCATTTGTAGTAAAATGTTCTCACTTCAAGAACAATTTATTGAGAACGCAAAAACTTAAATTGAGTTGATAGTGTTCTATTTTTGAGAACATTTTAAACTCACCTAAAGAAAAATTGATTTCACTTGGGACCAGGTGTGGGCGGATTCCTAACATTTGGGTGGCAATTGAAAGTGAAGGGAGGCAAGGCTACTCTGGATATGCGCGCTGCTGCTTCTCCCACCACCCATATTATGTGCCATAGAAATCAGAATCACTCCAGTTAAGTTATTCAGATAAACAAAGAAAAATTTATTTGGGCTTGACTGGGATTTGAGCCCGGTAACTTACGCACTCAACGCATGGGTTGACGCTTTAGCCAATTCAGCCGTTGAACAGTTTTGCAAATGCACGTCTGGAGGGCTATTTATGCTTTGCTGAGCTGACAAGAGAGAAAGATCAAAAAGAGAGTCACTCGCTCTCTCTCTTGTATATCTTTCTGTTAAAAAGCGGGTTTGTTGTTGTTTAAAGCAAATATTATTCGATAGAGAACAACTTTACTCATTCCAAGAACATTTGGAATATTTGTTCTCAAAAAAAAAATTATAGTAAAATAATAAAAATAAAATAAATCAGATATACAGAGAAGAAATATTAGAAAAACAAGTAAGAAAGTCGGTCAAGCCCGACTATAACATACTCTGTACCTGGAGTAGCGCGCAAGCTGAAGAGTGCGGTGCTGGTTGTGGGGGGGGGGTGGGGGGGTGTTTAAACCGCTGCGACTTAATTTTTGGCAAACGATACATTTTAGTATCTTTGAAACTGTAGAAGATATAACGTTTTTTCCAAATTGCGGGGGCGGGAGGGGGCGTGGCAAAAATTGAAAATAAACTTGATCTGCCTGCAAGTATAAGAATCATTTGTCTCATACATGTCAAACCTCCATCTCTTACCATCTCTGAGATCTGTTTGTACATACGGACGGACGGACGGACAGACGGACATGGCTATATCGACTCGGCTGTTGATGCTGATCAAGAATATATATACTTTATATGGTCGGAAATGATTCCTTCTGCCTGTTACATACATTTGCACAAACTTAATATACTCTATATAAAAATAAAGAATTCATGAGTTAAACTTAAAATTAAATAGTTAAAATTAAATACCCACAAATCTCTGACCCGGTGTGGGAAGATTTTTTTAGCCAGTCCGGCCAGCTATGCCACTTGGCAGTTGGCTTTCCAGTGTTTTATGTTGGGGAAAGTTTTTAAATTTGCAAACTAGTGTTATTTCTAAAACCTACAACGTTCCAGTATCTTCCAAATGTATATATTTAGCTTAATTCAATTCATTGACAGCACAAACAACACACAAGAATAAACTAATCACTTTGAGATTTCTCCTCTGACTTCTTTTTCCGCCTAAACGGCGAGCAGAGAAAGGTCTTTAGAGGATGCTCCTCCTTTTCTTCAGGTTTCTCAAACATACCATACACCTTGGTTTTCTTAAGTTTTGGAAAACGAATTCGCTTATCCGGTTGTACTTCCGGTTCGCTTACGCTAGATTCCTTCATAATTTCGGCTCTGCCACGAAGATTGCAATATTCAAATATGACATCACACTTACACCGGACAGGCAGTAAGGACAACTCATGCATTAATCCCGCACAGACTTTAATGTTGCGTACAAATCTAGTTTCCCGTATGGACTCATTGATCTGTTGTCTACGATCCGTGCGTTGGGAGTAGGGTAACAGTATGATAGGTTTACGCAAGAGCTTGCGGAAGACGCTGGCTATGGGCAGGCAGCTGACAATGTTCCAAGTTAAAGCCGACTCTACCTGATAGATAGAGTTCACCGCCCTGATAACGGCTTTGGTATATTTGCTGTCAAAACCCCATATCGCAGGTTCGCAGGAGTCCAACAGATTAATCTTGAGATCTGTGCCCATTTTATGCTCTTCGTATTTAGCATGCACATACTCTTCCACAAGGGTCTGGACACGAGTTACCTCCTGATTGGGCAAGAGTTTAATGGAGAATTTACCCATGACAGACATGGGCAGCTCAGTGGAGGAACCATCACGACTATAACAACCCTCGATGCCGTGCATGACCAGCGAGGATTGACACCAACGATTCTGCAGCAGTTCCTCCTTGCTTAGCTCATAGCGCAGACGTCGTATGTCCAGCTTCTCCTTGTAGTCATACTCACTGAAGTTGGCCGACGCTAGCAATTCCCATTCCTCTAGAGAAATTGGCTTAACCGCCTCTTTCACAAGGGGTATTATCATCTCCTGACGATTATTAACCAAACAATTCAACAGCTGGCATACATCGGTCATGGGTTCAAAGACCAAACCACCAGCCAGACCTCCTTCTAGATTCTTATTTGCTCCACGCACTTCAATGCCAAAGTGAACCCAACCCGCCAGGCTGCAGCTGATGACAGGACGTTCATCATTTAACCAGGAGTTATTTCCGAAGACCATACAATCCACATCCAAGAAAAAATCCCTCTTCTTCTCTATATAATGATGCAGACCCGTGCTGCCCACCTCATGCATAATTTCAACTATGACTTTAATATTCACTGGCAAATCCTCCATGACCTCCAGCCAACATTCTATGGCTGACAGCCAACCAACTGTTATTCCTTTTCCCGAAGTAACTCCACGACCATAAAGCATCCCTTCGCTTGAATTCAATTCGAAGGGTTCATTCAACCAGCCGTCTTTCTTATCAGCTGGCACCACATCTAAGTACGTATAGATTAGTATCGTATTCTTAGTTGGCGAGGAGAAATAGTGGGCAAACAATACCTTCTGAGAAGGTTCATCATGGCATTTCGATCGATTGGGATTTATCATGTACTCATTCACTGCAAATTTCATTATTTTCAAACGAACGTGTACCATTTCCAAGGCTTTCAGGCTGTCATCTAGGTACTTCGGATTGGACGATATCGATTGTAGCTTAACCAAATCTTTGAGCTGGCTTAAAGCATAGTCCGTTCTGTTGTCTATGGTCATGTAGATCTGACGTAGCTTTCGCTTCAATTCGGGACTTTGCGGGTCACCATCGGTGGCGTTCTCTTTCGTGTGGCGAAGCGGACAATTCGCGCAACGGCAAGCAACGGAGGGCTCTGTGATAAAGTCCTCATCCGAGTCATACTGAGGGCGGTTAGAAGTACGGATGGATCTACGGCCTGTGCGCACATGGCTCGATCTCATAATGATTTTCGGTAAAATTACTAGAAATTTTGATTAATTAGGCTAGGTATGAATGCTTTTGTCATTTGCTAAATATTGGCCAAGTAACTAAAGAGCCAGCTGTAGCCAGCCCTTTTTTCTGTTTAAAATCACATACATCATTCATACTTAATTTACCACATTAACCCCAAAGGGTATTATAATTTTGCCCAGAAGTTTGCAATAAAAATATTCATTTCCGACCACATAAACTATATATTTTGATCAGGGCGACGAGCTGAGTCGATTGAGCTTTGTCCGTCGTTGTCTGTCGTTGTTGTCTGTCCGTCTGTCCGTCTGTCTGTCTGTCCGTCTGTCTGTTTCTACCAAACTAGTTCTCAGTTTTAAAGCTATTGAGCTGAAACTTGCACAGAGTCTTCTTTTTACTGCACACTGCTAATATATCGGAACCGACCGGATCGGATGACTATATCTTATAGCGCCATAGAACTATCGGTCGAAAAGGGGTTTTTGTGAGAAAACTTTTTGTTTTTAATGTAAACGCCTTCCGCTTCGACAATTATTAGTTTTATACGCTTTTACACAGATTTGGAAGTTTTGGTCAAAATCGGATGACTATATCTTATAGCTGCCATAGGAACTATCGGTCGAAAAGTGGGTTTTTGTAAGGAAACTTTTTTGTTTTTAATGTAAACGCCTTCCGCTTCGACAATTATTAGTTTTATACGCTTTTACACAGATTTGGAAGTTTTGGTCAAAATCGGATGACTATATCTTATAGCTGCCATAGGAACTATCGGTCGAAAAGTGGGTTTTATGTAGAAAAATTGTTTGTTTTAATGCTGACGTTCGTAAACTCTGATGTATTAAGACATTTGCAAGGGTATAAAAACTTCGGCAAAGACGAAGTTAGCTTGGCCTTCTCGTTTTTCTTTTATTATTGTTTTTAACTTAAATAATTGGACAATCGAATTTTGTCTACAATCAACAAATAATTAGCATAATAATAATAAACAATCAAAGGTAGCCAGACCGGTTTCAAAGTCTTTAATAAGCTGAATCTACGCTTTGATAAGCAAAGTGCATAAATACACTGAGAGAAAGGGGAATGCAGAAAAGGAGTTGAGAATTCGTATTATTTCGTCATAGCTTAGTAACTAATAAACCAAAATTTGTGCCCCCTCTCTCAATATTCGCATAGCAGTACGGCTTAAAAAACATTGTGATAGGGTTGTCAAAAATATTATCGATATATCGAGATTTTGCCCAAAATTGAAAATTGAAATTGAAAAATATCGATAATATCGATGTTTTTGACACCAAAATATTTATATCGAAATGATACTTTTTTAATATCGCCAAAAATATCGATATAGATATTTTTGAAATATTTGACAACCCTACATTATAAGTTTTACCAGACGCTGCAAACCGATTTCATGACAATTTTGACCACGTGCTGCGATTTTTGATAGAATTTGCAAATCAATTATTGTAATTCAAAGGGCATAGCAGAATAAGCATACAAAAACTGCCCCCACTCCGATTAGCACCAAATTAAAATATGTTGTTACCATCAATCAAATCTGTTTGAAGACATTTAATATTTATAAATTATAATACCAGCGTTTAAGGATGCTTGCATTGAAAACAAAAAAGTTTTCTCCCTAAGGCCCATTTCATCGATCGATGGTTCCTATGGCAGCTGTAAGATATAGTCATCCGATACCGTCGGTTGAGACAAAGCACAGTGGACTCAGCTCGTCGCCTTGAACAAGAATATATATTGATTATATGGTCTGAAATAAACTAGATGAAGACTTTATTATTTTTAAAGTATTTTCAGGAGTCAGAAGCTACACGTAAAAAATAATCAAATAGTTGGTGCCGCAAAATCGTTGAATGACAGTCCAAGACCTTATTGACTGTGCGAGAATATCGGAATGAAAGCCATTTTGAGTGACTATTTGGGTCTTAGAAGAGTGAACTGTTGGAAGTTCATGGAAAAACAGATCAGTAATTACTAATTAGTGATCATTTTGCCATCGTAATCACCTGACTTAGCAACATGTGACTTCGGGCTATTCCGTTAATTCCAGAGAGCGCTTCGTGGACATCGATTTGCATCGATAGAAGAGTTGGAAACCGTGGAATTAAAATCAATTCTGGAAGAGGACTTTGCAACATGTTTTAGAAATTGGAAAAAACGTTGCAACAAATCAGGAGGGACTACTTTGAGGAAGATGTTTCTGATAAATATAGACAAATTCCTAAGCCCAACATCGAAATTCCCTGTATTCTCCAGTAATATTTCCGGTCTGGTTAAAATCTGATCTTTTTACAATATAATAATCAATAAATTCATATGGAAATTTAAAAAGGAACCGGTTTAGCGGTTGAGCGGCGTTTTGGGGCAGTTTGCTTCCTTTATGAGAATGGCAACACTACTGCGAAAATTAGCCTTTTTGTTGATAAAAAAAATCTTTTATTCAATGACTTCTCAAACTGTTCTCAAGTATTTATTATTTACTTAAAAATTTTGATCAATTCGGTAGTTTTTCTCAGTGTAATTCTTTCCAATCATTGTAAGTAATATTTTAGTTTTTTGACAGATGTATTTTCGGTTAGATTGTGTCATCGAGTTGAGTTGACCCTTAAGTCCGGCTCTTCTCACTGTTTGCCTTTTAAAAAGAGTATGACAATAAAATCCCAACGAAACTTTACAACTTCGACTCTCGTCATATTATTTTTTGGCGCCAAAAACTGTGTCAAAACCCTGCGACGCCGGGAGTGAGGATTCAACAATTGTAAACAAACGCTTGCGCCTAAGTTTGGCGTCCTCCTTCCCAGAAATCGTTCTTCGTCAGGTTGCCAAGGTGTTTGGTTCGCTCCCAGCGGGTCTCAGGCGACTGGCAAAATAATTTTGAGCTGGCAAATCAGAAACTCGCAGACGCTCGTGGCAAACGGTTGGCTCAACAGTCGAGAGCTCCGCCAAAAAGTAGAAGTGAAGTGGCAAGTAGAGGAAGGGAAATTCTTAGCCGTTAACGCACACGCAACCAAACCCATAAAGAAGGCCGAAACATATAAATTTGTGTAGTAAAAGTGAAGAAAGCGAAAGAATCAAAGTGGAATAATGGTAAAGCGGATGTGTTAGCTGTGGTCCCAGAACTCTTGTGTGTGTCTGTGTGTGTGTGCGAGAGAGTGTTTGTGTGTTTGTTGTTTTTGTGTTGCCAATGAAAATGCAAATTGTTGGTAACAAAAAATATTGGTAAAAAATAATGCGGAGGCCAACAGAATGTGCAACATAAAAAAGCAACGCCAAAAATCTGATCAAGTCACGTGCGAAATCAATAATCACATTCTACAAAATAAGCTCACCCCATTCTCTGGTTGTGTAACAATGGACTGAGTCCTGGGCAAGGGAGCAACAACTAAGCAAGAGAATGTCTCAACCGCGTGGTGGACGCGGTGGTGGACGTGGCGGTGTCGGGGGAGCTGGCGTGGGACGCAAGACTCCATCCTCGCTAACCGGTCCACCGGATGATTCCACAACGCCCAGTGAACGTGCCACGCCGGCGAGCAAAGCCGACTCAGATCCCAAGGATGATAGCTCGAGTAATGGCGATAAAAAGGATACGGATTTATTCCCCGCCCCAAAGCCACCAAGTGCCGGGGCTTCCATACGGGATACGGCTAATAAAGTGCTGGGACTGGCCATGAAAAGCGAATGGACGCCCATCGAAGCGGAACTCAAGAAACTGGAGAAATATGTGGCCAATGTGGGTGAGGATGGAAATCATATACCGCTGGCCGGAGTGCTCGATTTGGTAAGTTCAAAGAACACGGAACGCGGAGTGTGTGTACTTAGTTTGTAAAATCAATTTTGAGCAAAAAAAAAAAGAAAAAATCCAAGGTACATAGGTACAAGGCGAAGGCAATGCTGGGAAGACAGTGGTTTTTGGCTAGGAAAAGGATGAGAAAAATGTGCATATCATTAAAATTAAAACCTTTAAATACTGGATTACTATTAGTGGGTGTTCGCTCACTTCCAAAAGAGCCAAATTTTGCTCTACAAGTTTTATTATAAATAGAAAATAAAAATTCAGAATTTTTGTTTTTTAAAAATTTGCACAAATTTCTTATGATTTTATTTCAAGTGTGGGTTTTGGGTAGTACATGTCCATGTCCAGTAACCGAAGACCGATCGATGGTAAAATGTGTAGTATTTCTTTGTAAATTTTAATTCTTATTAAAAGGGTTGCCTCACGTTGGGCGCCAATTTTCTACTTGTTATGTTGATTTGCTGGTCCGTTCCGAGAGGAGATTAAGGTTTTCAAAATTATACTGTTAATAGCTTCTAGCTATTGTTTCTTTTTTCTTCTATCAAGAGACTTGTCCCTAAACTCGTTGGCTTGTTTCACCACCAAATCCCTGCATTGCAATCCACTGTTCAATACGTCGCCCTTATCAACGTCGCCTGGCGGCATTTTCATTTTTGGTTGTTTACTAACCAAAATAACGGAACAGTAGCCCGTGGCGCGGAGTGTGTTATTTGATAGCGCGTCCCAAATGTTTCGCTGCCAAGGCAATGGGCCTCAAAGCGAGTCCTGCCACAAGTTGCTACCCCCGATAAACTCATAAAACATCGAAATTGAAGCGCTTCGATTTCAATTTACCATAAAAATATCAAAACGAAAAAAGTCGTTGACATAAAATTAACGTTGGAAGAAGCTAGGCAAAACGAAACGAACCAACCAGCGAGCGAGCGAGGGAACGGCAAATGGCAATAAAAAGGGTTGGAGTGTTTGGCTAGACTAGATATTTGCATAAATATAGCCTTCTTCTGCCTAAAGTCAGAGCTATTTTTGCGCTTGGTTTATTTGCAGCTCTCTTTTTCTTCTTCTACTAGAGAACCCTTTGTTTACGATTTTGTACTTGATTTGGTTTTAATTATGAAAATTGGCCCCCAAGACTCGCAACATGTTGGCTTATCACAGAAACAAGCCAAATCCATTATAATGATGATGACTGCAGAGGCATAATTACAAAAGTTAATAATGAGGCTTAGAGTTTGTTATTGCGTATTTATAGTAATATGGCGAATTGTTTTATCACACTATGACACAAAAAATTACTTCTTTTAATTGTTTTCAGAATGAAACCGATGAAATAAATTTTTAAGTGGACGATTTTTAAAAATGTTTAAAATGTGGAATTTTTTACTTTTCGTTTTGGGTTTTTTATATTTATTTAAAAGAAAGATTCTTTAGACTTTTAAGAGATTGAGTTTGATGCCTTTTTTTATCCATTTTTCACTAACCTTTGACTACAATTTGAGAAAAGAAATGTATCTGAACAGTTTATTTTCATTATCATAATAACATATGAAAATTTTTGCAAATATTTCTTGTCTTTTGGGAACCCCAATGCATCAGAAAATTTTGCGGTAAAACCTTTTGAGTTTTTGAGAAAGCAGCAAAATCAGTGATCTTTTGAGTAAAGATAGTAAAGTCAAAAAAGTTGTCTTATATCTAGATACATATTGTATAGCTTTGACAATGCTTTTAACTCATTTTTGACGGTGATTTGTTCCATTATGGTATCACATATCAGTTAGAAAATCGAGCTTAGTATAGAGATAGGGTGCATATAGTTACATCTCTTCGGGTGTTATTGCATTTTTGTGTTTTTGTAGAAAACGAAAAAAATGGAGAACGAAGAAAAAGTCAGCTACGTTCATAAAAGTGACAGATGAATAAAAATCCTCATCTCGAATATCTCCCCGGAATTTAAATAATCTGCTACGTTTTTGTAGCTTTTGTACATATAATATAATGCGGTAAAAAATTTTAATAAACTTGCAGTCCTCATGATTTGACCATTCTCAGAAATTTTATAAGGTGTTTTCTAGAAAAAGTTTAAAAATACAATTTCTCCCCCCCTTGCATTTCCTTGACTGAGTTAAATAACAAGTTTACATAGTAGGCTTGAAAATCAAGGGAATTCTACTAGATTTATTGAACAAAATATGTAGAATCATACAAATATGTCTCGCCTACTGAGAAAACTTCATGCCTCATGTAAATGCATCTCCGACCATATAAAGTATATATATTCTTGATCAGCATGACGAGCTGAGTTGATATAGCCATGTCCGTCTGTCCGTCTCCGTCAGTTTTAAAGCTATCTTAACCAAACTTTGCACAAAGTCTTTTGGTACAAATACGCTGCACATTTGTCGGAACCGGCCGGATCGGATGACTATAGCATATAGCTGTCATGGGAACGATCGGTTGAAAAACTAGTTTTAGTGAGAAAAACTTTTTTGCTTTTAGTGCTATCGCTCCCAACGCTCGTATTTATAAGTTTTCAATGATTTCACATAATTTTAACAAAACTTTTTGAAATCGGACTACTATATAGTATAGCTGTCATACAAAAGTTAGGTCTGAAAAAAAGTCTTAGTGAGAAAAACTTTTTTGTTTTCAATGTTATCGCTCCCAACGCTCGTACTTATAAGTTTTCAATGATTTCACATAATTTCAACAAGATTTGTCGAAATCGGACCACTATAAAGTATAGCTGCCATACAAACTGTCAAGCATATATCAAGCTCCAAGGGTATATAAACTTCGGTCGAGCCGAAGTTAGCTTGCCTCTATTTTTCTCATTAAAACCCATTTTCGACCGATCATTTGTATGGCAGCTACAAGAAGTAGTCATCCGATCCGGTCGGTTCCGACATATTAGCAGCGTGCAGACAAAAGAAGACTCTGTGCAAAATTTAAGCTTGATAGCTTCAAAACTGAGGGACTAGTTCGCGTAGAAACAGACAGACGGACGGACGGACAAAGCTTAATCGACTCAGCTCGTCATGCTGATCAAGAATATTTTATCTTTATGTGTCGGAGATGATTCCTTCTATGCGTTGCAAACTTCTGGGCAAAATTATAATACACTTTTCAAGTGTATAAAAATAATTTAATAATAAATAAAAAATTTATGATTTTTAAATCGTGTTTTGGAAAAAAGGCCCCACTATGCGTTGGCAGAAAGCTTTTGTGTTTACGAAAAATTTCTAATTGTCCAGTGGCAACTTTTCTCTTAGACCGATTTCTAGTCTTAATGGCCAAATGGACAAAGCAATCCAGCTCTTAATACCGATTTAGAAAATACGCTATAAAAGGCCGTGTTCAGTAAAATAATTTAAAATTAAAATGCATCGAATAGTTTCTGCTGTGGAAGGGAATATCACTTTAAAGTAGTGTACTTTTCTATTGCAACATTTATACACGATCAGGGTGCAAGTTGGTTTGCTGAATTGAACCTTTTTAATTAATGACCTTCGGAATTTGAATTTGAAGAATAATTCTACATTTAAAAAATGGTTCGTTATAAAAAAATCATTTATTTTTCTGAAATGGTATTAACTTGGTATTACAAAAGATAATATTAAAAACCGTTTTTCGAACCGAAAATCAAGCTCTGTTAGAAAGCTCTCAGGGGTTTGCTGCCTTAATGTTGAGGTATTTCAAAATTTCTTCCTCTAGCTTTAACTCAACATTATGCAAATTTATCTCTGTATCAATTGACTGATGTTATCATAATATATTTCCAGAACACCGGCATGACACCCCTAATGTATGCAACCAAGGACAATAAAACCGCCATAATGGATCGCATGATTGAGCTGGGCGCTGATGTGGGTGCCAGAAATAATGTAAGTAATGCTGGGGCCTCTGTCTACAGGTTTTAAAGTACTCCAACTCAAACCAGCTGTTAAAGGCCAAGCACAAAGAAAACAACAAAAAGAAAAGCCGCTGAAATTGTGTCAAATCAATAAAAACCGCATAATTAAATCTTACATGGGGGCGTCTATACCAATGCTCTGAAAACATCCTGCCACACGCACCGCATTGGAAAATCTCTGGGTCAACTGAACTGTGCTTGGCCAATGGTCGAGGCGAGTTCAGTAAAGTTAAGTTGAGGTGGGTAACCACAACACGCACATGTCAGCAGGGGAATAGCGATAAAGGCTCCTTATCCCTGAGGGCAACAAATTATTAAGTGATTTTTGTATGGCTTCATTTCTGATTTAATGATGTGTCACTTGAGCTATTTTTAGATAAAACAGAATCTGCATACATGAAGTTTTAGAATAGTTCTAGGTAAATATTTAAGATTCAGAAATGTTTAATTCTTACTCTTCAAATGAAGTGAGCAATTGGAACAGCTCATTAGGCAGGTCAACAATTGTATTTTGCCCTTCCTTTGCATGCCACAATTACTTACCACCATTTCAGTTTGGCTTGCGATATGTGCTGACCAGGCTGGCTTTCTTATGCGCGTAAGCGATAAAAATCCTTGACCCAATTACAAAATAATTGTTGCCAAAAAAAAAACAATGAGAATAAGGCAAAAACCCAGACATGGCGAAAAAAATTACCAAAACAAACACAAAAATGCCACTCGCATAAATAAGAGAAAAAAAATTAAATTTGCCAAAACAGGTGGGTGTGTGTGTAGAATAGGGCAAATGGGGCCAAGCAGGATCAAAAATTGAATGAATAGATGGATTTATATAGTAAGTTTTTGGTTCAAGAGGTTAGTTGGTTTAAAAGGTAAGCAATATACAGTCACTTAAGCTATAAAATAAATAACTCAGTTTTGAATAGTTCTTAAAATTTCGAAGACTTCTAAGACACTCTAGTTCAAATCCGGTCTTGGCCCAGTAAAATTTATAAAACTCATAATATCAAGATTAAATTTCAGGATCATAGCTTAAATTATTTTTGAGACAATCTGGTTTTTGTAACAGGGGAAATACACCAAATATGGTATACACACACTATTTCCACTTTAACGAAAATCTGAAATATGGCTCTGAACCAGTATAGATTCAGTTAGTAACCGATCTTGCACCTTGTAAAATATCTAACTCCATATTAAAAACATTAAAAATGTACGCAGGTGACACCGCTCAGAGAGTAACAAAGGCCGTGCTCGAGTGTACTTGACATTCGCTTACAAAACGTGGAGGCCGTGGATGAAGTCCCCGTAGGAGCATAGTTTTTCTTCTTATTTAATGTTATCGCTCACTTACTTCAAGACTGGCATAACTCAAAAAATACGATTTTTGAAATATTTGCAGAATTGTGTTCTATTTTGTGCAAAAATTTTCATATTGATATCTCTTCTACTTTCCATGTGATATGAGAATATGTCGCAATATCAATTTCCAGGTTCATTTTCATGTTGCATCAACGCCATATCTCAGTTGTCCTGCTGTCGATATTGAACAAACTTACTTTGTCTTTCAGTTAAAACATCATATATTCAAGTTTTATTAATAAGCATTCTAAATTTATATTATTTTACTTAATTAAGTTGAAATTAAAAGAAAGATTTATTTTTAGGTTAAGTCCATTGAGAACTTCAAACGTGTTTTTCTCAAAATGGATTATTTTGAGTTATGCCAGTATTGAAGTAAGTAAGCGTTATGTTCGAGCAATTTTCGTCTTAGGAAATCGAGATGGAAAAAATCGTGCTAGATTTCATTAAGTAAAATGTAAATGTAAAATTGGCTTTATAGCCCCAAAGGGCCGAGCCAAGCTTCTCTCAATCTTTTGGCACACAAGAGAAAGGAACCTACAGTTTTATGCCGAATCCAAACGGTAAAGTTTAAGAGCTTTTTCATGGTTAGTTTCTTCACAGCTGGCACCAATAGCTGGTGAAGGTGACCGGACGTGCAACAGCTATTTTCTAAAGAACCAAAATTCTTTCGCACAGCAGGCAGCCACACCCGGTCACTTAGCACATTACTTCATTTAAATAAGACTGCAGTACAAAAAGCATTCAGATTTTAAAACAGGTTAAAAGGGTTTCAATTCATGTGAAGTTCTACATAAAAATTATTTTTAAGCGTCTAGCCTCGACTATGCAGTAAATCCCTCCACACTTATTTGAATACCCAATTTTAATAATAATTTTTTTAATCGTTGAATAGTCTGACTTATTTATTTCTTGTTCTCTATTCTAAAATGATGAATTATAAATTTCAAAGAAGTACTTAGACTCAACAAACTTTTAAATATTTTCCAGAATATTACAATAGTCATTCTTATATTTGCATAGTAGTCTTATAGGCTTTTTACACTGAGCTCATTTAACATCCAACATCCTGAGTTTAAATGCTTAATAACCATTTGTAATGTCAACATTTTTAATCTTTTCTTTTGCATACATGTTAAGTGGGTCGATGTCTAATAAGTAAATGTTACAAAGATAGCAAATTCCGCCATGGGAAATATTTATGACTCAGGATGTTGGATGTTAGATGTTAGATGTGCTCAGTGTGGAAAGCCTATTACTGTTTGTCGTCGTAAAAAAAAACATTTATTTATTTTACAAAATGAAAAGAATGAACGAAAACGAAGGACGCTTTCTTGGCATGGATTTAAAAGCATTTGTTAATAATAACATTATGTTAGTTAAGAAACTCCCAAACAATTTGTTTTATTAAATAATTGGAGTTTCCATTTTTATAACTTCCGCCCATATGACTCACCATTTGTTTTTGCTTAGTAATGTTTTTAATCATTTTAAGTGTGCAAATGCCCAAACTACTTATGTTAATTTTAGGCAAAATTATATGCTGCCTCACCCAAAGATCTAATCACATGTCTTACCTCATTTATGATCTTCTTTTAGCTTACCTTAACACCTTAATGACAATTCCTATCTCATGTCACCGCAATTGCGTTTATTTTAGTCGTAATTTGAATTTTGCAATTTAACTAATTCCACCTCAACACGACACTATAAGATGATGTAATGAGAACTAATTAACATTTTTAACTTCCTCGCACACATCAGTTTGGGCGTGCTACTTTTTTTAAGAACACTTTGGCATTGCAACTTAAAAGCCAATTAATCAAGCACATGACTTCCAGAGAACGCCCAGTTCTTAGCCGTTTTTTCGGGGGCTGACCTTTTGAAGAGGACCTCGAAGGCGTCGAGTGGGGCAAACCACTTCCGCTACAATTTTATGGCCAATGGCGTCATTAATATGCAATTTTAATTAAAGCCAAAGGACCCCACTACAGCGATGACAGCGTGAAAATCTTCAACTAAAAATCCTACTTAATTTGTCAAGCACTTCTCGTGCGTGTGTCAACTGAATTAATTAAATGAGAGTGTGTGTAAATGCCAAACGGAAGTGCACATGCGAAGTGGTTAGTGCTGACATCAGCAACAGAACAAGGGTTTTTTTAAAATAATTGTTTTCTTTTTTATATTATTTTAAAGGTGTGTGACAATGCCAGGTAATTGCCAAAATGACTTCATTTGCAACAACGTTCATATCTGGGTCGCCTCTCCTCTGCGGCCCTCCCCAATCAAGCGAAAAAATGTGCTGGAAAATTTTACGCTTCCGTTTTTGTTTTGTTTCCGGTTTTTGCTTTCGTTCCACTACGGGCCAAACAACACAACACAGAGTACGAAGGAGGCTCGAAACTTTGTGCAAGTGTGTGTGTGTATGCAAAACAGGAGCGTGAAATATTATCTGTCTACCATGTGGTTGGCATTGTTTTACTTCCACCTAAAGTTGGTTTTCTTTTCGACCCACAGCAAAAGTCTTTGGCTCAGCTGGACATGTGTCAAAGCCGTCGACTTAAGCTCTTTCGACTTCTACGTGGTTGGCTTTACCATTGGCGTTCATATGCAAATTAGTGCAAAAACTGGCAGCCAGAAATAGCCTCAAATAAACGGAAAGCCAAACAGACCTAATGTTGCATGTAATAGCCACGAAGCGTATATACCCTATACATTTTCAGTGGTATCATAACATTTTTACATTAACTTAAAATAATTCCCACTCGGGAAACTATACATTTTACAGCAATTTAAAATAACAAGCATAGAATCAAACTCTAGACCGTCCGAAATCTTTTAACTTTTATGAGATAAGGATTAGAGTAAATTCCAGCCCCATAACCTACTCGTTCTTTCGATCGAGCAAGCTGGCTCCAGTTGTTCACGCCAGGCTTTATCTTAGATTTTCTATGTCCAATTCCAATTCCTATTGGTAACAATACCTTTCCAGCTAGCTTACAGCGCTTTTGCAAAGTTATTAAGTTACTTTGTTATGTCAGAACTAAGATTACCGCACTAATTTCGTTCTTCAAATGTGGGCTCTGTACTTACATTTCTTACTAAGCCCGTAGTAACCTTTTTTAGCATACCTCTTTAACATATTTGAAACCGATTAAAATAATATATATTATTTCAGTTTAAAATTATAACTATATATAACTAATATTGGAATCTTCAAAGCTCCAAGTCAATAAAAATGTAAGTTATTTCTCTCTTAAACAAATTTTCAAACCGATTGTTCCTTTGACAGCTAAATATATAATCAATAAAGGAATTACATTTCGGTTGCTGTATTTGAACGATTAGATCAAGTATTTCTTAGCTTTACATTAAATACATAAAATTACAAAAAAAAAAAACATAAATTTTTAGCCAAAATTTTAGGAAAAACATCGATTAAAATTATGAAAATGAAATAAATGAAAAAGTTTGGCGATTTGAAACCGACTGCTCAAGTCCAAGTAGACTTAATGCGTACGCTTTTATAGACCTATATTCAAGTAGCCGACCTAATTATAATTAGGTAATTATAATTATCATATCACAAATAAAGTCCTACTAGCTTAGTTGCCAATTAGTTTCTGGAACACACCCAACTATATCAATTTATGTAATCGACAGTCCGTGATTTTGATTCCAGCTTTTCTATACATACGATCGGATTACTTAAAGCGAATTCGCTACCAATTGGTAGTAGTTAAAATTTGGTTCCACCTCTATTCAACACAAAACAATTTCAACACGTCAATTCAACACAAAAGCAATTAAACACGAACAAATTCAACTCAGCACAATTATAACACAAAATATTTCAACACATATACAATTTCAGCATAATCTATTTCATCACAAAGCAATTGAACATCGCCAAATTTCAACACAGTGCCATTTCAACACAGAACAATTTTAACACTGGAAAATAGAACACAACAATTTAAAAAAAAATAATATTTTCAATCCTTCAAGTTTAGCACCAGAAATAACATTCTTTTGTCGATCCTGTCTTCTTAATGTGAATTATTATTTTAATCTTCCGAAAGTTTTGATTTTAAAAATCGCGCGTTAATTACCAGAGATCCATACCTTCTGATGTTCACATTTCCACTTTATTTAACACAAAAACCATTTTAAAGTCATTTCATAAAATAAATTGTTGTATAATTTTGTGGGTGATGACTAGACGATGTATTTTTTGTTGTTGATTGTGTGTTTAATTTCTTTTGTGTTGAATTAACGTCTGTTGAATTGTTGTGTTGGGTAAAATGACTTAGTGATGTATTGACGTGTGCTGAAATTGTTTTGTGAAGACTTTGTTTTGTGTTAAATTTGATTGTGTTGAATTGACGAATTTTTGAATTGCTGTGTTGGGGGAAATGGTTGCGTTTTGTGTCGCCTAAAATTTTTAAAACGAAGCTCTAAACTGTGGGACTTAAACTAGACAAATGGTGACTTTGCGACAGTTTTTTTTGGGTAAGACTTTGTCTTCGCAAAGTCAGCCGCTTTCGCCATTTGTTGTAGCAGCAGGTAGGGTATGTGTGTACTGCGTACTGAGTATCCAAGACTCGATCGATGCTTAGTATCGAGTACTGAGTATAGCGTAAAAGTGTAGAGACTAAGTTTCGAAGCGGGATCGCAACGGTTATAGGTTTTACAATTTTGTTGTTTGGTTAAGCGACTTGTTCTTAGTTATTTGAGAAATACCGAATCGGATGACAATATCTTATAGCTGCCATAGGAACTATCGGTCAAAAATGGGTCTTTGTGAGAAATTTTTTGGTTTTTAATGTTACCGATTTCCACTGCACCGTTTATTAATATTACACGCTTTTAGAAAGATTTGGAAGTTGTAATCAAAATCGGATAACTATATCTTATAGCTGCCATAGAAACTATCGGTCGAAAAGTGGGTTTAATTTAGAAAAATTGTTTGTTTTAAAGCTGGCGTTCTTAAACTCTGATGTATTAAAACATTTGCAAAAGTATAAAAACATCGGCAAAGACGAAGTTAGCTTGGCCTTCTCGTTTATTTTAAAATAAATATAAGAATTATTTTTCAATTTTTTAAATTTTTATTTTAATAATAAAAGTTTGTCCAGTTTTTGGATTACCCACTCCAAAATTAGGATATAGGGTGTCTCCAAAATTTTTAGGACATTTATTATGCTCCTTTTTTTTAGCCCATAAGTCTTATTTGTGATCCCTGGCCTTAAGTACTGAGTAACAAAAAGTAATTATCGAAAATTAAGTATCGAATACTGTGTATCGAAAACTGAGTTTTGAGTTTTCGCCTAATGTATATTGCATTCACCAAAACTTTGAAATCAAGTAATCCGTTAAAAAAATTAATTTAATCTTCAACTGTTGTTAATACACTTATGTGTGATTATCTTGAAAGTTTTTCATGAAATGCGAGATTTGAACTGTCAACTAAACCTAATATACCGTCTAGTTGCCTTGATACTAAGTCATGGATGCTACGAATCATCATCAGATTCTGCTGAATAAATAGCTAGATCTTTTTAAGACTTTTTGGATTACAATATGTTTAAAACATTGGCTTATGTTTTTGGCACGAAACGGAGTGCGAATCGAAGTCACGCATTTACTGGGTATTTTTCGTAAGCAAATTTACGCTTTTGCTGCATATATTAAATAGTCTTTTTAAGTATAGTTCTACTTTTCGAACAAATTTATGTTGCCAAACTCATGACAATGCAAAAATACTCTCTCATCAAGGCACTCACATACCATACGTATATAAAACCAGCTTACTTCCGTTTTGTGGTTTTTGGGGTCTCCCAGGGGTGGCTAGTTATAGGTTAAGCCGACCCATGGGGCGTATGTGTAGCACCTGGCGTTATGGTTTATTATGTAAGGTAATAAATACACATGTGAGTCGCTTGCGCTCTAGTTGTCGCCAAGTAGAAAAACAAGCAAAATTACTTTTCGGGTCCGACGTTATCTTTAAGTATTTTTCACAGCGGTGATTTGGTCAGGGTCAGTTGATGCAGCTTTTGCATGCGGCCATTAGGAACTGGTCAAAAGTGAAAGTCTGCATGCAAGATTGTGGCTAAGTAATCAACCGCACCTCAAAATGAAGCCAAAACCCACATGCAAAGTGGAAGTGGATTTGACTTTGACCCATTCACGGGTGGGTACGCGGGGTTTTTCCAATGAATTGCAATTGATTTAAGTTCCTTTTTTTGCTCTTTTTCTTCCTTTGCAGGATAATTATAATGTGCTACATATTGCGGCAATGTATTCGCGTGAGGATGTCGTCAAATTGCTGCTAACAAAACGTGGCGTTGATCCCTTCTCCACCGGTGGCGTGAGTATACCAATACGAGTATTATGAAGAAGAAAACTTTCCCTAATAGCCGTCGCACGTAAGGCGGCACTTGAGTCACTGCCAGCCAAATCATTGCATACTTTTAGGCCTATGTAAGCAATTTAAGAGCCATTAGACGCATTTTTATGTGTGCTCAAAAGGTCAGGTTCTTAAAGATGCAACTTAAGGGCTCGCATGTTGCATGCTCTTGGTCTTGGCGACTTTGTCGGGGACTAACAATTAGCTGGCGACAAGGTTAACAGGGTAATTTTTTTAAAGACTTTTAAAAGTTGAGTATGTAAGAAACGGCTTGGTATACAAACTGTATTTAAACTGCAGTAACTAAGCGGGTGTTATTAAATTTTTGCATAGAAGTTTAGGAAGTAAGTTTATTGTATGAGCAAATTTAAGAATCTTGACACATCCAAGCAATAGAATGCTAGTTAAAGAATAAAGAACAAGAATTTTGTTCGTCTACTTTCATGAGAGACTTTGCTGGACAGAATCTGCCAAAAGTGTCTTTTGCGCTTCTATGTGTGTTGGGCATATGCCTCTTTCTCTTGTAGGCTTTGCCTGTGATGAAACGTATAACGTAACAACAGAATCAAAAAAAAAAACAATTTGGATTGTTGCTGTTATATGATAACAGATTCATGTGTTTCTTTCAGGCTCTCTGTTGGGAGGGTGAGGTACTCTGTTAAATTGATCCCTGTCGTTTTGGGAAGCAGACAGCTTAAAAAAAATAGTTGAACATATTCCCCAAGGGTTCCCCAAAAAGAGAGCTCCAAAAAGGTTGATTTTTTAGCAGCAGTCGGACTTGATACAAATACATTAAATTCAGAAAAGTGTCTTTATACTTAATTACATATTTATGTTACGAATAAATTCTTCAAAATTGGCTTCCAGCTTTCTGTCGCTTTAGACATGAGCCTTAACATAGCCTCACAAAAAATAGTTTTTATAAGCGCTATAGCACGATCTAGCCGTCCAATTGATAAGCTGTTTATGGAACTCGTCTTTCTTATGGGCCTGCTCTGTGGTATGTGGCATCGTCTAGTTGAATCCACAATTGTGCAATCATCGCACCTGCCTCATTTTTTAAAGAGTCAGTCCAATGATGCCACCGGCTCATAATCCACACCAAACAGTGCATTTTTCGGGATGCATTGGTAGTTCGTGAAATGCTTCCGGCTGCTCTTCACACCAAATGCGTAATTTTTGTAAATTCAAGTAACTTTTTAAGCTGAACTGAATTTCGCAGTTAAAATCAAATTTTCCGACTAAAAAAATGGATGAACTTTGATAATTAAATTTAATAATCTACAAGCGTTGTTCGTTTGTAATTCAAATCGTGGGTTAATTATAGACCAAACTGAACATGTTTGACACTAACATGTGACATGAAAACAGACGATCAGATTGCTAAAAAATCACCCTTTATTTTCGAACTAAAGGTACAATTGTGTTGAATTCAACATTTCAACATTTTTCTTCAACTTCAACTTAATCTCTTAACACCAGTTTTCTTTCAGTGTACTGCACATTTTCTTGTGTGAATACTTAAAATTTTTTGTTTTTGTATTAGAACTAATTTAGTTCGCTTGCCGCAATGAAATTCATACTTTATGAGCTGTGGAGGTGGGGCGTCTACCTGCGCTGAAATTACTGATGTTTATCAGAAGAAGAGGGAAAGGAAATCCAAATGAGAAAGAGATGGCAGATGTAAAGTTTTGTTTTAGCAACAGCCCAAGTTTGAAGTGTTGGTTGTTGGCGTGTGTGCGTGGCAAACTCCAAAGCCAACACCTCGCCCAACCCCATAAACCACCGATTCACTCCTCCAGAAGGTCCTGTCAGTGTGAGTTCTTTTTTCGGGTGCTGTCAATCTGTGATATGAGCGCAGCCAAAACGAAAAAAATGAAGGGAAACTAAAATAAAAGTGACACGAAACGTGCTTATAAACGCAAAATCCAGCCGTTTGCCTATTCAGTAGCAATTTGAGTTTTGAAGCGAATGGGAATAGGATTTTGTGGGTGTGAAACATTAACAGAAATATAAAGCATACTTTTATGCGCTAATAAATACAACCAAAGAATGTGAATACCTAGAGCGACATCTCATATCAAAAGTCTTAAGTTTCGTATTGGATTCTGAGATTTTTGAGATGTCGTTTTTAGATTTGAATATTCTTTAATACAAGTTAATAATTTTAAATTTATATTTGCAGTCGCGTTCACAAACTGCAGTGCATTTGGTGTCCAGCCGACAAACCGGGACTGCCACAAATATCCTGCGCGCTCTCTTAGCAGCCGCTGGCAAGGACATACGCTTAAAAGCAGACGGCGTAAGTGTTAACATGTGCGCCTGTGTGTGTGTGTGTGTATGAAAGATTGTTGAATGAGAGCCACAAGTGTTGCCAACCCAATTGATGCCAAACATTATCTTTGCTCGAGCATTGGCAGCTTATACAGTTTTCTTGGTGAACAACACTCAAAACTTGTGCCAGGCGGTGCCAACGTAAACAAAAGCTTAATAACAAAACCAGCTAGTAACATAGAGCAAACAAAAAATTGTAGGTGGAAAATCGATATGCAAAAACCACCCACAGGTAAATGCACTCGGAAAATACCCCCAAAATAATATTGTTGCTCTAATGCACTTACAAAAAAACATTGATTTAAGGCCCTCTTCTGGTCTAGAACATTTTTTTTTTTTTTTAGCTTAGATAATAGTATCCCCAAAGGATTTTTCAAAATTCGAAATACATTAGATTATGTAGCTTTTTTGTCGACCTATGACTTCGATAAAACAAGCAATTTTCAAATTACTTTAAACTTTAAACTCATTTATCTCGAAAGCACGTTTTTCGAACTGGAGCCCACGTTTTCTCAAGGTCTCCAGAACCGATTTTGATGATGTAGGGCTTTATGGACGCAGAATTAACGGGGCTATCGTCCCTACCTCGATCTTTCAGAAAAAAAGTTTTTACAATTTTTTTGTACACTGGACTCAAAAAAAAATGAAGAAAAATCTATTTTTCGTTGTTAAAAGGCCGCCATTTTTTCAAATTCAATTTTATTTTCACAATTCTGTTACGGACGATAAAGGCATTCATACTAACCAACTTCCTATCTCCTTTTTTGCTCCCGGAAACGTGGGTACCATCGACACATCTATTTTTGAAGAGCCTACTTTGGATCGAACAGTCCTCGCATTCAGAAATTTTTAATTTTGTATTTTTTATAATGAATTGAGAGATCTTTCCACGAATTAAAAAAAAATGTTAAATTTAGCCCCAAAAAGAGGCCTTAAAGATTTCTTACCACGGAAATTTATTAAAATCAAGATGTGTACGTAGAAGGAAGCTCTCCAGACCAAAGAAAGGGCCTTAAAAAGGTTTTTTGTTTAATTTTCTTTTTATCCAAATTCGTGTTGAATATTGTTTTTACTCTCCAAATCCAATTTCAAACTTTAGTTTTCCAAAAACTTTATATTTTATTAATTAGCTATGTCTAAAATCAGAGAAAAATTGAGAATTTTATACTTACATCAATAATGATTGATGTCAGAGGAACGGTAAGAAGGAAATTTCATGATCCAAAAGTTGATCTAAGCCTTGCCTATAAAAATCAACTTGAGCGAATGAAATTGAGAATTAAATTCTTTAATCTTTCTTTCTAATTTCTCAAAAATCATTTGAAGAAAGATTAGAAGCAATTTTAAGGCAATTATTACCTAGTTTGATACGACTTAGAGCTGGTTTAAGTTTTTTCGGAACCAAGAGCCTTATCACTCACACATATGGGTCATTCTTTTCTAAATCGAACGTTCTCTAACTTAAATTTTTTTTTTTCAATAAACAAAATAACCGAAACTAGATCTCGACACTCCAACCGAAACGTGATTTGCGGTTTTCCAAAAAAAAAATATTGTTAAGTTTATAAACAATTTTGAAAACCGTTTTTTTAAAAACCGTGAAATCTCAGGTTTGGTTTATCGGACAGGTCTCAAGTTGATATGGGTGAAAAGTATTTTACTGTATCTACTCAAATTATAATTTTATTCATTTTTAAATTATTTAATAATATTAAGTAATTGTTGCAAAATTTCATATATAATTTTTTCTCAATGTTAACCACCATGTATATCCTTTTAAGCTATAAAGGATATACAATTTTTTGCCCTAAACACAACTTAAATTACGCAGTTTGAAAAAAATGGAGACTTTTATAGTTTAAAAGAATTAATTTATGAAGGATGCAAATCAAAATTTACCCTTAAGGAAATGCAGTTTTAAGGCATTTTGATTGAAACTTGGCATGTGTGCTTTATATTTAACAAGCTTTTCAAAAATGTCAACATCATGCAGATCGGACGTCAATGGCAGCTATATGAAGGCCATAGAAATGCTGAACTTACTGTGCAAACTTTGGCCACCCTAATCCACAAAAAGAATTCGATTAAAGAAGGACATGCTCAGAGTGGGTTCAGGTTTTTTGGAGATATTGATCACCCATCGTAAAGAAGTGTGCCATCTTTTCTTTTGAGCGATTTAAAAAATATTCTTTAAAAACTTTAATATTTTCTTTCACTTCTTCTTCCATTGCTCCAAAAGAAAACTCAAATTTAATTTAATTTTACAATTTAGAAATGATTAAAATGAAGTTATTAAAAGATTAGTTTTAAAATAATGCAGATGAAAGTAGACAGTCTTTGTATTACTGTCATCAGTCCACTTTTTGTTGGAGAGCAATAAAATTTTAAATCAATTTTTTATTAATATTAGTAATATTAAATATAAATGTTGTCCTCACCGCCCACATTTTTACTTCTTTTATTCTTCAACCTCCCTGCTTCAATCCGCTCTCCTCAATCCTTCTGGTGGCAGGAAGCCCAAGTTGTGCATAAATCTAACTGCCTGATTATATTTATCTATTATTTTCCCCAAGTGCATTAGCAAGAAGAACAAATTTTACCAAAGTCAGAGTCAAGGAAGAAGTTTTTTTTTCAACTCGTCTTGATTAACTTGCATTTGCCCCCATTCAAAATAAAATAAAAAAAAATCAAGAAAGTAGCCAAAAATGCGGAACTATTTGTCGCATCACGTGCATGGGTGCAAATGCACGGCTATATTTCCATTACGCACGCAAACCGAGCACATAAATTTACTACAGGATTGCTATTTGCCCTACCGATTGATTGTCTAGAGTCTAGACAAATGCGCGATTGTATTTCGATTGTCGAGCTGCGGCAACGGCAACTTGATTTAAATCAATTAGAGGTACCTGCCCCGCCAACCCGCTGGTCCTACTCCCGGTGAAAGCCGCACACTTAATGGCACTGTCAAGGAAAATTAGCAGGATAAAGTATTTAGTTTTCCGATTCGCTTTTTACACACTATCCCAAATAGCTTAACAATGACACTGGCACGCACAGGCCAAATTCCCTGAGCCGAACTCTCGTTGCCAACAACAAACAAAATAACAAACCAGGAAGAGGCCCAAAATGGGGGTCAAGTCTTGTACAAACAACTTGATTTACCTGTTCTGCTCTGGGAATACAGTTCAAAGTTCGGGCGAAAAGTTGCGAACTTTGGCTAAAAATAGTACAAACATGCAGCGCGCCACCATTCACACTTGAGGCTCGAATTGGCTAATTGGTTATTTATGATGATGATGTGTGTGTGTGTGTGTGTGTGTGTGTGTGGGGTGGTGGGCGGTTTCTTTATCTTTATAGCAATTATGTAGCTAGTTTACTAACCTCATATCTCTCACCTAGCGTGGCAAAATCCCATTGCTACTAGCCGTGGAGTCGGGCAATCAGTCAATGTGCCGAGAATTATTAGCTGCACAAACGGCGGATCAACTTAAGGTAAGTTTTTGATGTTTTCAATTAATAAACAAATTCCCATTCCAAATAAAATTAGTTTTTACTATTAATATGAACAGATTCGACTTGACGCCTGCAATAAATTTTTATCAAATTACAAACAGGGAGTCAAACTGAATCCTATTTTGTTTTTGGTTCCAATAAAATATAAAAATGGATGTTCAGCTCATCCGATCGAAATACGCAAACGCTGAGTCCAAGTTCAACCATTTCGTACGAGGAGTTGTGGTTTTTTAAAAAGGCAATTCGAAATGGTATAGATGACACTAGCTTATAGGAAAGCTTCTTTGCATCAACAAGTCTGGGATAAGCGACATTTATGGAGCTAACTTCACTACAAATAGGCGTCTCCTTGAGATGCGTTGACGTTGCTTTGTATACATAAAAGCATAATTCAAGAAAAATGAATAAAGAAGCAATACAAATAATAGTTGAAGTGCAATCCGAGTCTCCGGAAACTTTCGCGAATTTTAATTTAAAAGTCGAATTGACACAGCAATTGTGTTACACTGAGTGCTCAGGCCAAATAGATCCGGTTCTATTTCATCTGAGCGCTCATCTGAGTAGCTTCATGTCTACTTAGACGGCATTTACACGGTGAAGCAAACGTCATGAAAATATCTCAGTAACAAATCTAGAATTCCTTTGATTTTCAAGCCTACTAAGAAAACTTCATGAAGTTTGCTTCATCGTGTAAATCCCGACTTAGACGGCTTTTTTACATGGTCTGACAGCGTATCAGACGAAAACTCAGCAGAGTGATCAGGTCGTGTAAATAGAGCTTTAACACTTCGATAGCGTAAGCTTTCCTTGAATAAAGCATAAGCCGTGTTGCAATAATTTGGACCATGGGCCGGATCTTTCAAAACCATTACCCTTCAAATCTGAGCCCGAACCGGAAACCCTCAGTTAAGAAATAGAATCGGTTCAAAACTAAGTTCATCTGTTTCCATGAGACTGACTACTGAAGATAAAACAACCTGAAGGTGTAACATGGCAATACAAAATTTCTTTTCACTTGGCAAGAATATAATATCTTTCTGATTAAAAAATTATCATTAATTTAAATTGACATCAAATAGTTTTAAAAATATACTAAAAATTAAATAATTATATGTAAATAACTATAAATTTTAAATTTTTAACATTTCAATACATCGATGTAAAATTGATATAAACATCATCGGTCAAGCCCGACTATAACATACTCTGTACCTGGAGTAGGAGTTGAATGCAGTGCTGCTGCTGTGTTTCTCTCTATCTCAGTCTCTTTCTCTCTCTCTCTTTCGCAATCTCTCTCTCTCTAAGATTGTGTGGTGTTAGTTGTGAATTGGTGAGAGCGGGTGGGGCGAGGGCGATGTACTTTTTTGATCATAACTTGAGAACCGCAGATCCGATCTTTATCATTTAGATTTTGCTAATCACTAACTATCTCTCTCGGCTGTTGATGCTGATCAAGAATATATATACTTTATATAGTCGGAAATGATTCCTTCTCCCTGTTACATACTTTTGCACAAACTTAATATACTCTATGTACCTTCGGTACAGAGTATAAAAATATCATTTCTTCTCGGTGTATCTAATCTACAAAAAAACGACGTTCTAGGTCGATCGGGATAGAATTTATGCAGTTTATTACTTAAAATTTTAAGTATGTTTCTTTCTTAGATGTATTGAAACTAAGAACAAAACATACTACAGTGGAAAACCGACTGTTAATGTTAATCAAATAAATCAAGAACATTTCGTTCTTACAGTTAGCCAAATAATTTAAGAATAAATTTTTCTTACTTCAAGTACAAAATTTCTTGACTTAAGTACAAAATAGAATTACAATGCAAGCTCCAAAAAGAAATACGGAAAATGGAAATTATTTAAAGTCGAATCTGTTCTTAAAATTCCCGACTGGTTCTAACTCTTTGGCTGTGAAATGAGGGTAGATTTCTGACCTACAATACATTTTGGTTTAAAGTTAAAGTGGTTTTTTTTTAATAATTATTCCGACTAGTGTGTATCCTTCATCGAAGTCTTATAAATTCTTAAGATGACTAGGAAATTTACTTAAAAAAATACACCTAAAACATGTAAGAAAGTCGGTCAAGTCTTACTGTAATATACCCTGTACCTGCAGTAGCAGCTTAAATCAAAGCTGCTAAGCTTATGCCTGTCAAACCTCTAAGCTCTTCTCTCTCTGAGATCTCTTAGTTCATATGTACAGACGGACATGGCTATATCGACTCGGCTGTTGATTCTGACCAAGAATATATATGCCAAACCTAACTTAAGCTAACTTTAACTCCACTTAGAATCGACTTTAAACGTTAAGTTAAGCCAAGGACGATAAGATCCACCTAACAAAGTGCCAATCAAATGTCCAGTTACCATCAGTTGTCAAGCAAATGTCCACTACAAAATGCCTTGAACTGTCCAAGTCCTTTGCAAAATAAATCAAAAAATGCAAATGAACTTCTAGGAACGTAACCCCTACGCACCTACCCAAATATGGCGTGATTAACGGCGACAACAGCGCATACTCTGCGTGCGTGAAAAGTGCAACAGTGTGCGACAACGACATTGGCAAAGTTTAATTTTTGCGCAATTTTCAATTTGCATGGCAGACAAAAGAGGAGCGTGGAGCTCACAAGTTCTCAAGTGCAACACATGCCAAGAGCCGAATGCGTGTTGATTAAATTAACCGAAAAAGGGGTTAAAGTTAAAGTTAAAGTTGATGTTGACTTTGAGCTTGGCACGCAATCCCCAGCCGGCGGCATTAAGTGGGTCAACTGGGAGGGGGACGTAGTCTGATTTGCATTTTCAAAAATAAACTAAACCAAGTGCAATTTCTCATGCAGGCAACGACGGCCAATGGAGACACGGCCTTGCATTTGGCCGCCAGACGGCGGGACGTTGATATGGTGCGAATTTTGGTTGATTACGGCACCAATGTGGATACCCAAAACGGCGAGGGCCAGACCCCGTTGCATATAGCGGCCGCCGAAGGTGATGAGGCCCTACTTAAGTACTTCTATGGCGTGCGTGCCTCAGCGTCCATTGCGGACAATCAAGGTGAGTATTTCGCTACGAAGGATATTTGAATTGCGTACTTAATTCCTTATATTTTGATTACAGATCGCACACCGATGCACTTGGCCGCCGAAAATGGACATGCGCATGTCATCGAAATACTCGCGGATAAGTTCAAGGCGAGCATCTTTGAGCGCACCAAGGATGGCAGCACACTGATGCATATTGCATCACTCAATGGTCATGCTGAGTGCGCCACTATGCTCTTCAAGAAGGGTGTCTATCTGCATATGCCGAATAAGGACGGGGCACGCAGCATACATACTGCGGCTGCCTATGGACACACTGGCATTATCAATACCCTGCTGCAGAAGGGCGAAAAGGTGGATGTGACCACCAATGTGAGTATTGAATATATATAAAACTAGCATCCGTTATCATTATAGCCGATGAAGCCTATATCAGCATTAGCAGCAAATCTTACATCTGTACGATAAGCAGTTTTGGCTGTGGGTTGATAATATGTCAGTCGGGTATACAGAGAAGATAAACATTTTAAGTAATGAGGTTCAACGATTTTACAAATGTACAACTTTTTATTCCGCTGACTCTGCAACACAACTTTTACAAACGAATATTCTGGATGTTTTGGGGACTCCGACCAGCAGCGACAGTTCCTCTCGATTTCGGAATTCGGAACAGGACTAAATATTGTTTTTATAAAACTCCGTCTCGTTGAACCAATAATTGCGAACCAAATATCAATACTAATTGACCTCGTAGCAGCCACTCTTCAATTATAATTCAATTTACCCCTCCCTCCACAACTCATAGCTCTCATGCTCACTCTCTCTCGCGCTCTTAGCAAAACATCATTGCCCACATCATTGCCTTTTCACCTACTTCGCGGTGAAATTTTCCAAATTTTCTTTCTTAGTGCGCGCCTGCAAAACTCTTAGATCTGTAGGATAAGCAGTTTTGGGCTGTGGGTATGTCAGTCGGGTATACAGATTTATATATATGGAAGAAGAAGATAGCTAACACTGCGTATGAGCTGTTCACAAAAACTGTAGAGCCCAAGCGCGCCACTTAAAACTCGATTTTTCTTATTTTTGCTTACGCTTATTATACACCAAACGGCATCAGATAGGGGGTGATACCATGACCTTACCAATTTTATACTCGGCTGATCTAATCTATTGACCACCCTGGGGGTCAATTTTCCGGAAGATTTGTATGCAGTAATTTTCAATTTTCATACAGATCTTTAAAATAGGTTTCAGACCAACGTTTTCTGGCCATTTTTCAAACTCGTTGGTAGATTTTCCAAAATTTCAAAGTTAGTTACTCCATTTGTTTGGGAGTGTAGCTTTGAGTTTGATGCAAATTGCTCGAAAACTTAACTTTGCCCACTCGTACACTCAGCGAAACACCCGATTTAGCGGAAGAAACAGCAAATTTGATTAGCTAATAGACTATTAAGCCTATTGATATTCTTTATTAATTTTTGTGGTTTTTATTCAACATAACATATCTTGCAGCCGCTGCAGTAAACTATTTTCCCGCTCAAGGAATTTCAACAGCAAAATGTTTGCAAAATCTAAGCAGGGTTATAGGTGTAGTATAAAGTTTGAAAGAGAGAGCAAGGAATGGTTAAGGGTCAAAATGGCTTAGACTTTCCGATGCCTGGTTCCGGGAATACAAATACTAGCAACACCGCCAGACGCTATTATGAAAAACCTTATTCAAAAACACTATGCAGGATGCGATGAATGATCTTTTGTACTCATGCGATCCGTCAATCAGCTCTTTGTCCAAAAGGTTAGATTAAGATTAACTTGGATACGGACGTGAAAAATCTTTTCTTTACCGTGGAGTGTAGTTCTGACTGAGAATAATTATTTTATTGTTTATATTATTATTGTCTTATTTTTTTTATAATTTTCCAAATGTTGAACTTACCTTAAAGAACTAACAAAATTTTTTTTTTGTATTTTATAACAAACATTTTCCAAAAGATTGTTATGCATTTTCATATTGATTATTGAAAATGAATTTAAACCTGATTGATTAGATTAGAAACAAAATGGTTTCATACAACAGTATTTCGACCATTTTTTGAAGTTTGGAAGCCACGTTTTGTATATTTTTTCATGCGTATCTTTGAAAATGAGTTTAGAGCTAATTGCGAGGAACTAAACTTTAGCCCATAAAACGTTGACCGCCCATTTTCCACCCAAGGATTTTACCAAAAGATTGTAATGCAGTCATTGTTGAATTTCTTAAATATATATTTTAAAATGCTGAGCCTGATTGGATGATTATAATCATTGACTTGTATATACAGTAAAAGCCTCCGTCGAACTGTATCAAGCTTATTCCCCGGCCCGCGATGACCCCTATTTTTGTTGAACTGTGTTATCAAAAATGGTTCATTTTACAGGTTTCAGCGATTTCCCAACCAAATTTTTTTGACGATCAGACTTAATACTTATATCAGTCAGGTTGAACTTTTTTATATATATAGATAAAAAAGTTCAACCTGACTGACTGACTGACTGACTGACTGACTGACTGACTGACTGGTGACCGTCGCACAGCCTAAACCATAAAAGATAGGAAGATGAGATTTTCACAGTAGTTTTATCGTATGCTGAAAGTGAGTACTAAGAACGGATTTTGGAAAATTCTGTCGGCCAATGTGGAAAATTCGCGAAAACAGTTGTATGAAACTTTTTTGTTTTTCATCCGATCAAGTTCAAACTCATTTTCAAAGATCTATATGAAAATTCGACAACAACTGCACACCAATCTTCCGGTAAATTCACCTCGCTGGATGGAAAGTGGGTGGTAAAGGTTGTATGAGCGAAGCTTTAGTTGCCAGCGATTAGCGCCAAATTCATTTTCAAAATTACACATAACAAAACATAAGTTGTAAGCATAGTACGCGAAATAATTTGACACGTGTTTTCCCGATTTTGGAAAATCCGCACAAGAGGAAAATGGCCGGAAAATTCTGAATCCAAAAAAGTATTTATTATACGATTGGCTTGAAACTCGGTCAGTAAGTATAGAATACGAAATAGTTTAAAATGTTATGTTCCGAAGTTGGAAAATTTGACCTGACGGTCGAAAAATTCCCGGAAAATTCTGCATGAAAAAAATTATTTTTCATCCGATTGGCTTGAAACTCGGTTTGCAAGGACAAAATACGAAATAATTTGAAATGTGATTTTTCAATGTCGGAAAAGCCGCCCGCGAGGAAAATGGCGGGAAAATTCTGCATGCAAAAACTATTTTTCATCCGATTGGCTTGAAACTCGGATAAGGTCAAAATGAGAGTTTATTTTGTTTTTAATTTTCCGATGTTGGAAATATCGCCAGGATGCTCACTGTGAAGTGAATGGGATGTGGGTGGGATGTGGGTGGAAAGTTGTTTTGGAAGTGGGTGGTAGGTTGATATAAAGTGGGTGAAATGTGGCAGGAAGTGGGAGGGACGTGGGTGGGATGTGGGAGGGATGTTGGTGGGATGTTAATGGGAAGTGGACGGGAAGATGGCGGGAAGTGTGTGGTATGTGGGTGGCAAGTGGGTGGCAAGTGGGTGGGATGTAGATGGCAAGTAGGATGTGGGCAAGTGGTGGGATGTAGGTGGGAAGTGGGTGGGATGGAAATGGGAAGTGGATGGGATGTGGGTGGAATGTGGCGGTAAGTGGGAGGGATGTGGGTGGCAAGGGGGTGTAATGTGGGTGGGATGTAGGTGGGAAGTGGGCGGAAAGTGGGTGGGATGTGGGTGGGATGTAGGTGGGCGGGAAGTGGGTGGGATGTGGGCGAGAAGTGGGAGGGATGGAAATGGGAAGTGGATGGGATGTGGGTGAAATGTGGCGGTAAGTGGGAGGGATGTGGGTAGGATGAGGGACGGATGTGGGAGGGAAGTGTGCGGTAAGTTGGTGGCAAGTGGGTGGAATGTGGGTGGGATGTAGGTGCAAAGTGGGTGGGATGTGGGCGGTAAATGTGCGGGAAGTGGGTGGGACGTGGGCCTGAAGTGGGTGTGCGTTGGTTATATACTGTTTAAGGCGCAGCGAAGCGTGACGGGCTATTTGCTAGTTCATTATAAGATACTACTGTAAACAATTTTGCTTCCTATCTCTTATGGTTTAGAAATAATTATGCTGTAATTCACACTGACTCTAACTTAACTCACAGGACAACTACACGGCCCTCCATATAGCCGTTGAGTCGGCCAAACCGGCCGTGGTGGAAACGCTACTGGGTTTCGGAGCCGATGTTCATGTACGTGGTGGCAAATTACGGGAGACGCCTCTGCATATAGCCGCACGTGTCAAGGATGGAGATCGTTGTGCTCTCATGTTGCTAAAGTCTGGTGCCAGCCCCAATCTAACTACCGATGATTGCCTGACGCCTGTCCATGTGGCTGCGAGTCATGGAAATCTGGCCACACTCACGCAATTGCTAGAGGATGGAGGGGATCCTCTGTACAAGTCAAATGTAAGTAGTATATCATGATACGACATAATATTTTCTCATGGTTTATCTAATTCATAGACTGGTGAAACTCCCTTGCACATGGCCTGCCGTTCGTGTCATCCCGAGATAGTGCGTCATCTGATTGAAACGGTTAAGGAGAAACATGGCCCGGATAAGGCTACCACCTATATAAACTCAGTTAATGATGATGGCGCCACCGCGCTGCACTACACTTGCCAAATTACCAAGGAGGAGGTGAAAATACCCGAATCGGATAAGCAGATTGTTCGCATGCTGCTGGAGAACGGAGCCGATGTGACGCTACAGACAAAGACCGCTCTGGAGACGGCCTTTCACTACTGTGCCGTGGCCGGCAACAATGACGTCTTGATGGAGATGATCTCGCACATGAATCCCACGGACATACAGAAGGCCATGAACCGGCAATCGTCGGTGGGTTGGACACCCCTGCTGATAGCCTGCCACAGGGGACACATGGAGTTGGTCAACAATCTTTTAGCGAATCATGCCAGAGTCGATGTGTTCGATACCGAAGGGCGTTCGGCCCTGCATTTGGCGGCGGAGCGTGGATACCTGCATGTCTGCGACGCCCTGCTAACCAATAAGGCTTTCATCAATTCGAAATCGCGTGTGGGTCGCACCGCCCTCCACTTGGCGGCCATGAACGGATTCACGCATCTGGTGAAGTTTCTCATCAAGGATCACAATGCTGTCATTGATATCCTGACGCTACGGAAACAGACGCCTTTGCATTTAGCAGCCGCCAGCGGTCAGATGGAAGTCTGTCAGCTGTTACTCGAGCTGGGCGCTAATATTGATGCGACCGACGATCTGGGCCAGAAGCCCATACACGTCGCTGCACAGAACAACTACTCTGAAGTGGCCAAACTATTCCTGCAACAGCATCCATCTCTGGTGAATGCCACCAGCAAGGATGGCAATACTTGTGCCCATATCGCGGCCATGCAGGGCTCGGTGAAGGTAATCGAGGAGCTCATGAAATTCGATCGATCTGGCGTGATCTCGGCTAGAAATAAGTTGACCGATGCCACGCCCTTGCAATTAGCTGCCGAGGGCGGGCATGCGGATGTGGTAAAAGCCTTGGTGCGTGCTGGAGCCTCGTGTACGGAGGAAAATAAGGCTGGATTTACCGCGGTACACTTGGCTGCCCAGAATGGACACGGCCAGGTGTTGGATGTGCTAAAAAGCACCAACTCCTTGAGAATTAATAGCAAGAAGCTGGGTCTAACTCCATTACATGTGGCCGCCTACTACGGACAAGCGGATACGGTGCGAGAGTTGCTGACCAGCGTTCCGGCTACCGTTAAATCGGAAACTCCCACGGGTCAAACTTTGTTTGGCGATCTGGGTACAGAGTCGGGCATGACACCATTACATCTGGCTGCCTTCTCGGGCAATGAGAATGTTGTCCGGCTGCTGCTTAACTCAGCGGGCGTACAAGTGGATGCAGCTACCATAGAAAATGTAAGTAAAAATTTATTTTTAATTTACGAAAAAAAAAATTTGTTTGCATCGGCCGGGAATCGAACCCGGGCCGCCCGCGTGGCAGGCGAGCATTCTACCACTGAACCACCGATGCTCTTATACTTAAAGGAGCTTAAAAAGCCAAGATAAGATTGTTGACTTTATCCCATTTTTGGAAATTATTTTTGTGATTGCAAATTATTTATTATTTATTATTTTGTTTGAAGACTATTTGATAATTTTTTTTATTTATGAATATTGAAATGGGAATTTTAAATGGCACTTTCGAAAAAATTGTTATATTTTAAACCAGTACTTCGACCAAATTTGGACTTCAAATCGTAAAATTTTTGCGGAAGCGAAAATGGGAGCATGACTTAATAGGTTTTACATACGAAAGCAGTTTTTAATTAAGACACATTAAAGATAACCATAGAGAGATAAAGACGATAAATCTTGGGTTTGATACATTAGTCTCATTTCCAGGTATTTTAAATTGATTGATAGATTACAACCTTCTTGAAAAAAGACTTTCCATTTTGGTTTCAGATTGATTTTTCCTCAGTGCAGTGTCGCGATGACGCGTCATGGTGATGTTTGATGACTAACGAATTTAACTTTGGAAAAACGGCCCCATTAATTAAAAAAAATTTGATTCATCAAGACCCTAGTATACACATTCGTAATCGATATGGCTTAAACCAATTATCGAAGTTCCACTTACTTCTTCAAACACAAAATTTCGCTACTTTTCACTTGGATTTTTTTTGTTCTTTAACTTTGTCCACAATGAAAGGGGTTCGACCATTCATTCTACTTACAGGGTACTGAAAAATGTTTTTGTAGGATAACAACTTATTTTCAAATTATGGGTCTTGTACATTCTTATAAGGTCTATTACAGTGGTGCTTTGGGTCTAGGCGCACATCGCGCACTCGTTGTTTTTCGCATAGCGATTGCCAAGCGTATGGGCAATCACTCACAGCAAATACCAGAGAATATTTCATCAACAACTCAGTTTGTTTTCTCTTTCTGTCCTAAGCGTCTTGTAAAATCGAACGCTGCAATAAATATGTATGAGTGGTATTGACATAGAATGAATTCGTGTGCATCAGACACATCACCAGGCAATAATCGGGCTTCTCTTTATATTTCTTGTTATAGTTGTGGCTTCTTACATATTTTCTTCATTTTCATTGACGTCTACGATGCCGTAAGCTGGCCCTGGGTACCTCTGATCTAGTACTAACAACAGCAAAGTGGAGGCTCAAATAAGAAAATTTTGATTCTCGGTTTATCCTAGTATCGGACGATTTCGATCGGGCCGATGGTGATTTTCCCATTGGAATAGAATAGTTTTTGGATGAAACGTTTGTATAACTGAAAAAACTTTATGCCAAAATATAAAAAAAAAATTTGGTGTCTTAAAAAAAATATAGTTTTGCATCGGCCGGGAATCGAACCCGGGCCGCCCGCGTGGCAGGCGAGCATTCTACCACTGAACCACCGATGCTCTTATACTCAAAGGGGCTAAATAAGCAAAGATTAAATAATACGCATTGACAATTTATTCTTATAAAACCACAAAATATCACATAATTCAAAGATAATTTTATATCAACATAACAGTGCTAACACATATAAACATAGCAAAGCCATGGAGTAATGAGTATAAGAGTTAAATTTTAAGCTGCCTCTCAGTTTTAAGGGTTCCACGTCTATTCAACACAAAACAATTTCAACACGTCAATTCAACACACGTCAATTCAACACAGCACAATTATAGCACATATACAATTTCAACATAATCAATTTCAACACAAAGCAATTGAACAACGGCAAATTTCAACATAGTACGATTTCAACACTGGAAAAAAAAAAATTTAAAAAAAATTATATTTTCCATCCTGCAAGTGGAAATGTCAGTCGAACCTGACTTTAATATCCTCCGAAAGTGTATGCACATTTGAAAGCACCAGACATAACATTCTTTTGTTCACAACTTAAATAACTTTCATCCGAATGCAGGCGTTGTATATATTGTTCGTGTTTAATTGGTTTTGTGTTGAATTGACGTGTGTTGACTTGACGTTTGTTGAATTGACGTGTTGAAATTGTTTTGTGTTGAGTAGACGTGGAGCCTTAATATCCTCCGAAAGTGTACTCATATTTGAAAGCATTAGAGATAACATTCTTTTGATCACAACTTACATAATTTTCATCCGAATGCCGACGTTGTAAATATCGTAAAATTTTTGCCTGCCGCTTGTGTCACCCTTCTTTCCCAGCATGAATTTGTTTGTGTTTAATTTGTAATGTGTTGAAATGACGGATTGTTGTATTGTGTTGTTGGGTGAAATGACTGTGTGTTTTATAGACCTGTCACCGTTTTAAGTGATGTTATGCGATAGTCTGCAACATTAGGCTTTTCTCCAAATCACATTGTCCCAGATGAGCTCACAGAGCGAAAATGACAGCGAATTGTCATAAATTCTGTCTGAATGGAGTCAACTGCGCTACCTTCTAGTCCAGATTTCCCCAGCCATGGCCCCTGGTGTACGAACATACTCGCCAATGCATACCGAATGCGAAGTCAAGCATCACTGTGTGAGAGAATGACACATACTACGTTTATGCTACGAAATTCATGATTTCTTCAATTTGCAAAATCAAATTTGTTCCTGTTTATGCGGCTTTTGAAAATTCACAAAATTACCAGCACACATATGGCAAAACAAAAGATCTGGCAACACCAACGCAACGAAAAGCTTTTTGCGACGCGGCATTTCATGAATTGACAGCGAATTCATAGTCAACTTTCGTGTGTAATCGAATTCATGAAATGGTGTTTATGCACGCTCTTTCGGACCCATTTCATGAAATGATTTTGCAAAATGAGCATAGCATAAACGTAGTAATAGTCACAATTCAGCGCTATTTTCTTGGTTAACCCTGTTCTAGTCTGTGGTAAGGTTCCGGAAGCAATATGTATAGCAGCATCGGTGGTCCAGTGGTAGATTCCCGGTCCATGGTTTTTTTGTGAGCTAAGTAGTTTCAAGAAGATAAGAACTTTGCCCTTTGCTATTTATAACAAATGTAAAAAAATCTATATTATTTTTTGGGTTCAAAAAGAAAATATGGTTTTGCATCGGCCGGGAATCGAACCCGGGCCGCCCGCGTGGCAGGCGAGCATTCTACCACTGAACCACCGATGCTCTTATATTTTTCGAGATGAAATAACCTAATTTAAAGATGTGACTTTACCAGCATATAAACCAATTGAATAATCAGTTACTTTTTAAAGAAATAATTGAATATGCAAAAAAAAGTACTTAAAGTTTCGTATGCCACTTTGATTACTCCTAATTAAAGTGAAAGCGAAGATGCTATATTTGGATAGGTTGGATTTTGAGAACGGAGTATAAGAGCATCGGTGGTTCAGTGGTAGAATGCTCGCCTGCCACGCGGGCGGCCCGGGTTCGATTCCCGGCCGATGCAAAACAAATATTTTTTTTAAATTCTTTTTTTACCTTAAAAATTTTTTCGTCCGCTCTCAACCTTTACCCTTCCTCTTCCAGGGCTACAATCCACTCCATTTGGCTTGCTTCGGCGGACACATGTCAGTGGTTGGTTTGCTTCTGAGTCGTTCAGCGGAACTCCTCCAATCCACGGATCGCAATGGCCGTACTGGCCTCCATATAGCTGCCATGCACGGCCATTTCCAGATGGTGGAGATTCTGCTGGGTCAGGGCGCAGAAATAAATGCAACCGATCGGAATGGTTGGACGCCACTGCATTGTGCTGCCAAAGCCGGTCACTTGGATGTGGTCAAGCTGTTGTGCGAGGCGGGTGCCTTGCCGAAATCGGAGACGAACTATGGTTGTGCGGCAATTTGGTTTGCCGCCTCAGAGGGACACAACGAGGTGTTGCGTTACCTGATGAACAAAGAGCACGATACATACGGCTTGATGGAGGACAAGCGATTTGTCTACAATCTGATGGTTGTGTCCAAGAATCATAATAACAAGCCCATTCAGGAATTTGTATTGGTCTCGCCCGCACCCGTGGATACGGCCGCCAAATTATCAAATATATATATTACGCTGTCCACAAAGGTAGGCGGAACGAGTTGTTCAAATCTAAAATTTTTAATAATATTCTTCGTTTCGCAGGAAAAAGAACGGGCCAAAGATCTGGTAGCTGCTGGTAAACAATGCGAGACCATGGCGACTGAATTGCTAGCCCTGGCCGCTGGTTCAGATTCAGCTGGCAAGATTCTACAAGCCACCGACAAACGCAATGTGGAATTTCTCGATGTTTTGATTGAGAATGAGCAAAAGGAAGTCATTGCACATACCGTAGTACAACGCTATCTCCAAGTGTGTGATCAATTTTATAGTTTGTGCATTCGGCAGATTATTATCGATTGGTTTGGATACGGCTTGAACCAGCAGTTAGCCTTAACACGGAAAGGCACGAAAGTTCAGTTAGTTTGTTGACAGCACAATTCCTCAGCCATATTCTCTTGGGGCCGAATTCAAACTGAATGCTTGCCGAAGTCATGAATCACTGTGTGTTTGAGAGAGACACAGTCACATTTTCGCTCTCTCTCTTCTTGGGGAACCCTGATTTACAGGCTGTAGTGAACTTAATACTTATCAACATGTCTACTCTATCGGGGTTTTCAAATAGTTCCAAAATTCCACGACACGAAAACCGACGCGGAGTTCGGAACAGGGTCCATAATGTCGGAATGCTTTCGGAAAGTTCTGACGTATCTCTCGGCTGAGTCTGTTCTTTGACAAACTTAATTTAGCTTTACCCTTCGAAAACGAATCAGCTGTTTCTGCCGCACGAGATGGCAAAGCCAATGGTATTCCCCAATCCAAACCGTTTTACCCAATGACACATAATTTTCTTTTGCTGTCTTAAGCAATTTTCTATTAAAGCATCTCTTAGATCTTGTTCCCCCAGAAGAGAGAACAGAAAAATTCAAACAGTGTTCAATCAATCCTTAATCGAAAATAATCTGCCAAATGTTCCTTTACTTGTAAACTTAACAAATACTAAATTTCTCTTACTTTTTCCTACCGCAGGAACTCTGGCATGGCTCCCTAACCTGGGCTTCCTGGAAGATTATGCTTTTACTGGTGGCCTTTATAGTCTGCCCGCCCGTTTGGATCGGCTTCACCTTCCCAATGGGCCATAAATTCAACAAAGTTCCGATCATCAAATTTATGTCTTACCTCACCTCGCACATTTACCTCATGATCCACCTCAGTATAGTGGGTATAACACCCATCTATCCGGTGCTACGACTCAGTCTGGTGCCCTACTGGTACGAAATCGGGCTGCTCATTTGGTTGAGCGGTCTCCTTTTGTTCGAGTTGACGAATCCCTCGGATAAGTCGGGCTTGGGTTCGATAAAGGTGCTGGTCCTGCTGCTGGGTATGGCTGGCGTGGGTGTCCATGTGTCCGCCTTTCTGTTCGTCTCGAAGGAGTATTGGCCCACGCTGGTGTATTGCCGGAATCAATGCTTTGCCCTGGCCTTCCTGCTGGCTTGTGTACAGATCCTGGACTTTTTATCGTTTCATCATTTGTTTGGGCCGTGGGCCATTATTATTGGAGATCTGTTGAAGGATCTGGCACGCTTTCTGGCCGTGCTGGCCATCTTTGTGTTTGGCTTCTCCATGCATATAGTGGCGCTGAATCAATCGTTTGCCAACTTTTCGCCGGAGGACCTGCGCAGCTTTGAGAAGAAGAATCGCAATCGCGGCTACTTTAGTGACGGTAAGTCCAGACGTTTGCTTTGCTTACTTTATCGTTTTAGTTTTTTTGATTTTTTTCGGAATGTTTAAAGTTTCCATGTGTCTTGATAAGTATCTGAAACTCTCTCTCTGTGTGTGTCTGTGTGTGTGTACACTCAATGTTCCCACCTAAAGAAAATACAACCACAAAATACAACAATTGCATGCTCTACAAAATCCAAAACTAAAACCAGAACCCCTCCTACTTTGATGTCGTCTTGCCCCAACTGTTTCCCTGCCCCTCTTACTAATACATAATATCTATGCCATCCAGATGATATGCCCACCCCAAGACCTCCGCCCGTGGAGAATTATGTCGATAATCGTTTCAGCGAATTTCGACGAAAGCACAAAGATGATCGTAAGTCCTTTCTTCACATTATTCTCTGCATGGTCCTGCCATGTGTGTTCCTACTTAACCCCTGCCTTCAATGTTGTGTCATTTTATTTTCCAGTTCTAATGGAAAAAGCAAGAATATCGCACACACCGTTTACCGTTGTTGTTAGCCTTGCTCGTTTAAGTTCCTTTCGTTTTGAGGCATGATGGCTACGAACGGCCTAAGTTTTGTGCATCCTTGATGTTGTGGATCAATGTTCATACTAAAAAAATAGGTATCAATCATGTGCTAAACTCTTTATTTCAAACGTTCTTTGGTTTTTTGATTTTTTATTTTTATGTGATATTTTGAAAGCATGTTTTTGGTTTAAACTTTAAAGATGACTGTTGTGGTATTGTACTGTTAGATATTGTAGATGCTTTAATAGTTAGAATTTTGATCAGAAATGCATAAGTTGTGAACAAACGCAACTAAACTCCCTAATTAAACATTAGAAAAGAAAGAATTTTCGGAGAAAACAGAACATCAGGGAAGAACATTAGAAATGAAACCGTTAATACAAATACGGTGTTAATTCAGGCGGTAAACCTGTCTGGAATCGAACCACTTAGAACTGGATTGGTTTGAAATTCTTCTAAAAGAAGTAGGATTCGTCTTTGTAAGTTAAACAACGAGAATGCTTCAATACAATCAACAATTAGTGAAAAGATAGGACTGAATGTTCAAATCTTTTAACCTTAATAGGAGAAGAAAATATAGGTACGATTTAATTTGAATGAAGATTAGTTAATAACACTGTGACACATTTTTGAACTCGAAAAAGTTGATACGATCGAGACCAAAAAATTCTGAAAGGGTGCGCTGGTAGTATAAAAATCCTGTCTGGGTTTGGTCTGATTGGCTGCCGTTTTCTTTTTATTGACCTTTGAACTTTTCAGCTTCAAAGTAGGATTTACGATTCCATATCTCGTAAACTATTTTGAATTTTGCTTTTATGTCTTTAGCTAAGTTGTTGCTTTTGGCTTGGCCTACAAAACCTTTCTTTGAATCAAATCAAAAAAATTACATCTTCATACGTAAAATTACAAAGATGTCCAAAAAAACAAGTTTTCAAACTTTTTCCAGTTTTCAACTTTTTCCGGTTAAAAATTTGGACAAGTAAGATAGATAAAAGTTTTTTCTTAGATCAAAATAAGCAAACCGTTAGTACAAACCAACTTCATTTAAGTACTCTTTCATATAGTTTAAAGCCCAAAAGCATGAAAAACTGTCATAAAAATTAAAAATAGACGAATATTATCGGTAAAAAAGTAAATAAATTAAATTTCTTTAGTTACATTTTTTAAGATATATTTCTTCACAATTTTATTGATTTAATTCAAAACAATCGAAATTTTTGATTGTGTCAGCCAATTTCTACCAAAAACTGAAATTTTTCGAAATGTGGTTAAAAAAATTCATACATACCCCTAACTATATGAAGGACCAATCGAATGAAGTTGGTATCTTCCAACCGATTGTTTATTTTAGTCTAAGCTACTTTTTCGTCCTTCAATGCTTAGTCAAATTCGTTATAGTTTTCAAGAAAAAGTTGAAAAACAGAACAAAATGAGGGGAAAACATGATAATTATGCAATATTTTTGCACTTTTGAGTTTAAAGATGTGACTATTTTGACTTATTGCTTAGAAATGTTTTGTAAACCAAGTCAAGAGGAAAAACTTCCCTTAAGACGTCAAAGCGAAATTCCAAATAGTTTACGAGATATGGAGTTACAGCTTACTGGTTTTTGCACCAAAACGGTGTTTTTTTCCTGTGGTGCAGGTACTTTTTATTGAAATTGTCTCGTTTGGCTCTTTTTCTTATAATTGGCTTAAGCGAAAAAGGGAAAATTATTCGAAACCTAAATTAGATCCAGGTTTCGCTGTCAACACTAATGATAGTGTAAATACTGAATATATTTTTATATTAGAAAGAAATATTTTCAAAATACAATATTACATCATAATATTTTTAAGGAATAGGAACTAGTAGCTTTAGTTAGCGACTAAATTATAGCGCGTTGAAAAATTTTTTTGGTCGAAGCCCAACAATACAATATGGATAGAGTGTATAGAGAATCCACAACTTTAAAAGTAAGAAACGATACCGAGTTACGGAGCTGCTTGAAAGTAAGAGGCGGTTTGATTTTAGACGAGAGGATATTAAATATCTCATATGATTCACCAGCCACGTAATCGGGCAAAGAAACTGAAATAAGCCATAAGTGAAAACTTGAAGAATTTAGTTGACCGGATCCTGTTGAAATAACTTCCAATGGGCCATATTAAGTTGACAGAAGCTACGTTAAAAAGAAGTATTCATTTGGGAAAAAGTGGCAAAGTAAAAAGGGGTTAAAGAAATCTTAAGGAATTAGTTGGATATATAAAATATTTCCATTAAGTCGATCGGGGTATTTTGCCATAAGTTTAAAAAACCAAATGAGAAACAGACTGAATTTTATCAGGTGAAACTTGTAAGAATACATATACAATAAATTAGTGGTAAAAAAACAAAGAAAATTATAAAAAGTAAGTGTCGGCGGTCGAACAAAATACCTAACATATGTGTTAGCTGTTTTTTTTTTTTAATTAATTAAAAAGGGAGGCGAGAAACAAATGTGGCACTAACAGTCTTGAGGACGCGTTACGGGTGGAGGTGCGGCTGGTAATCAAATAAGTATACTAGGGGTGAGGTGTGGTGTATAACACAACTCCTTTTACAAATTTTTAAGGTAAGGGTTTACAAAATTTGTTTTTAACTTTAAGATTCTCAAGAATGAAAATATAACACGATAAGGAGAACATTTTTAGGATTTAAGCCAAATCAGATGAAAAAACAATTTTTATGTGAAGTCACAGAATAGAAACACTTGAACTGTTTTGAAATCTAAAGCTAGTCAAAGAGTCTATTTGAATAAAGTACTGTGAAATAAAATTTAGTCACTACAGCCTAAAGAATGACTGTGGTTATTTAAATGTTAACAGTAAAAAAGGTAAAGAAAAATTTATTTTAATTGTATGTTTACGAACACTTAAGAAAGAAATGGACGTGCGATTTTACGTTATTGACAAAAGATATATGAAATATAACATGAATAAGGAAGAAAAAATTTTGGCTCTTTTTATGAAAATGGTTCTTTTTTAAATTTTTGGTGCATTATTTTATACTCAAGTGGCAACCGTGGTTACAAGTCCCAATAATAAGCGTAAAACTTCAAAGTGCTATAAAAAGAAATCGGCAGCTAACCAGACCAAACCCAGTGAAGGTTTTTGATGATACCCTTTCAGAATTTTTTGGTCTCGGCCGTATCAACTTTTCAGTGTTGCACAGTGTTACAATTAGTAGTGAGATTCAAAACCGGTTTTAAGACAAGATTTAGTGGAATTGAGAACAAAGCTGTGTATTATGTCAAACCTACATAGTATAAGAGTTATTCAAGTAAGAGGATGCTAAGCTTGAACTTGTTCCGAACAGGGCTGCCGGATATTTAATCTATAATCTATATCCATATTGATATTTTTGACGATATTAAAAAATAATTATTTCTATGTTGACATTTTGCTGTAAGAAACATCGACATTGTCGATATTTTCGATTTTTTTGTTCTATTGTAGTAATAAATATGTCATTTGACGGTTCCCAAAAATCAAAATCTAAAGATCTGAGCTCGCAATTACTAATTAAAATTTTTTTATGTATAACACTTAGAATTGCATTTTGTTGCGTTGAGGAAATTTGAAGTAAACTTATATTCAAAAGAATCCCCTTAGTAAACCACACTTTTTGTGTCCAACAACAACAAAATACCAACGAAAAATATCATCTAAAAATAAAATATAAAAATATTCGATATGCATTATATCGCTTAAAAAAATATTCCAAAGAGATTTATCGTCTTTTTCAACAAGTGTATCGATTGTTTAATGTATTGATATTATTATTTCTGAACCAAAATGGTTGGTTCGGCTCAGCGAAAGCTACAAACAACTAAAAAAACTGACGCATTGCCCACCCAATGTGCAATACCTTCGTTATTAATGTCGATCAAAATTGAAACGGTTACAAACGATTTGTAAAACGCTCGGTTAGCGTCAGTATAAATTTTGGAAACGTTAGTTTGCTAAAAGAATCTTAATCGCCAAATATCTAAGCGCTGGCGAATATTTGTCAAATATTTTATTGAAGCTTGTTTAATTGGGTAAAAATACGATTCTATTATTTTTGTTCATTAACCATCGGTAAACCTGATCTCTTCAAAAATGTTTTTGGTTTGCTACAGAGAACAGCTTCATTCGATTGCAAAATGCTCGTACATAAATGAACACTTGAATTAACTGGCTTTGCCCTCTACGGATCGAACTTGATTACACACACATGTTCGCTGCAGACTTTTATTCAATTAAACCTCTTTGACGCTCTGATCAGTCCTGGTGTTTTATCGTTTGATTGATTAGAATGAGCGTACCATGTGATTGAATGAAAAATCTTATGCCAAAAGGCATGGGATGAGACGGCGCTGCTGACAGAGAAGAAAAAGAGAGAAAGAGAAAAGGAGAGGGAAATCTTGCCTAGCGTTTTAAGCCAGCGTCTCAGCGGCGCAGAGATGGTAGATCCGATGGCAGTTTGGCTTTAGCATTCATCCTTTATTCCTTTTTTTCCTTTATTCATCCTGTGAAAGAAGTATAGATAGCAGTCCCTGCTCAGTCCCTCTTCGCTGTCAGCAGCGCTGCTATGGCGGTCATGTTCGATCCTCGCCTTCAGCATGCTTTCGGATCGTGTATGTGTTAATAGCGAAGTGTCTTCGCCCCCTTGGTAGCCAAATGAAGGGAACAACAAAATGTGACTACGGTAGCCGATTTAGTTGCAAACATGTTCAATTAGCCGATTTTCGCTTAACCGCATGATGCGATTTTAGAGTTATAAACTAACACATAAATGTTCGATCAGCCGACTCACACTTAAACGCCCTATGCGTTTGACAGAGTTTATTCAACGCTGAGTTTTGTTGATAGATTAAATGTAAGTAGAAGTTTTTTGTGTTTGAGGCAATATTAAGAAAGAAATATTTAGTTTGCTGCTCATGCTTTAATCGATTTTGAATACTACTTTAATTAAATTGAAACCATGTTTCAAACAGTCCCCGATCCAAACCCAAAGTTTCAATATAGAGTCAAACACCCGGTCGAATCGTGAGGAAGGTTACATCGTAAGTTGCTAAAAAAGTAATAAAAAAGTTGTATAAATATTTTGAAATAAATTAAACCCGTTGAAAAAAATTGTTTTTAAAACTGTTGGACTCATTTGTAATATTTTTAAGCAACTGTACCTCGCATGGTCCGCTCTGAAGTTCGAACTTTTGATAAGGCGTTCTCGTAAATTTCCTACGTAACTAATCAAAATAGACGAAATTAACTTAATTTAATTAAGCTCTCAGGAAAACCAAATAGATTTAATTGGTGCCTTAATAATCAAAGGTTTGGCATCATGGGTTCACACTTCTTCAAAAATAGGACGGAACTGATCGATGAACTTCTATAACTATAAACTTCTTAAAATTTAAACCCGTGTTGGTTTGATTTTAAGAACAGTTAAAAAGAGAGAAATTTTGCTTCTGAATTTTTGAATGGTACAAAAAGTCAGAATAACAGACCTTTGGTCCAGTCGTTAATAACTCAGTCAGCCAGTCGTACTAGTGCATATTCCATAGAAAAAGAAAAGAAAGATGAATAGTTTCTACTTAAAAATTTTAACTTAAATTCCTTAGATTGTCTTTATTTTATTTAAAGTTTATGATTATTATTTTTATTTGGTCGATGTGTTTAGACAACAGTTCTCCATTCAGCCACGTGTATAAAAATAAAATCAAATTTTCAATACTGCATGTTGATGTTTTACAAAAATACCAAAACAAAAAAGTACTACCATATTGCTCAATGCGCTCCTGTGAGCGGCTTTCAGCTTGTGCCGCTTGCCTTATTATCCACCCAATTCGCTGCACAATCAATTCAAAACAAGAACAATTATCGAAACCAATCGAATCGAATCGAACTCGATACTCGTATTCGTGTGCGTTGGCCGATTCATTCCAAAACCAAATTCAAATTCAAATTGCGATATTGCCAACGTGTTTGCTGCTGTGCACCATCCACCCCAAAAACTTTTGCACACACGCCTGTGCCCGAAACTATCTCGAAACTAATCCCCCAAACTTACTAAACAAACAAATTGTTCGGTGTGTGCTAGGACCCATGACGCCATTTTTGGCTTTCGAGCGTCTATTCTTCGCCGTTTTCGGACAAACGACCACTCTGGACATCAATCCCATGCGACACTTGCGTCCCGAGTGGACCGAGGTGCTCTTCAAATTTGTCTTTGGCATCTATTTGTTAGTGTCTGTGGTTGTACTAATTAACCTGCTAATTGCCATGATGTCGGATACTTATCAACGCATACAGGTTTGTATTGATTGAAAGCTCACTAATCTATATTTTTCTTGCTTCTCCCTCTTTTTGTTGTTTTTTTTTCACACAAAACCCTGCTCGATGCTTGAAAAATGACCAACCAACCAACCCCAATGCAATTGGCGGAACTGTTGCTGCGGCGGGACCAATCCGCATGTCCAAATGGGCGTCCGTTATCTTTTTATTTTTCAATACAAATATCTATGTATCATGTGTGTGCGTGTGTGTGTGCGTGTGTGGTTGTTGTTGCTGCTGTTGGGGGTGTGGACACAGTGCGCATGCATCCGATAAACTCATTCGAGTTACTATTCTTCGCCGTGTTCGGTCAAACGACGACCGAGCAAACGCAAGTTGACAAAATCAAAAATGTAGCCACGCCCACTCAACCGTATTGGGTTGAGTATCTATTCAAAATTGTCTTTGGCATTTACATGTTGGTATCGGTGGTTGTACTCATTAACCTGCTGATTGCTATGATGTCAGACACCTATCAACGAATTCAGGTAGTATTCAGCTAATGGCGCTTAACAAAAAAACACAAAACAATTTTTAAAATCAATTTTCTTAAATTATAATTAAGTTAAGTATTTCTATATTGCAATAATATTGAATTAATCGTAAAGTTTTCTTTCAGCAAACAGCAACGAGTTGAAAATTGGAGCTAAATGTTATGAATTTGGAAGAGGGGGGACCGGTTATATAATTTAGAAAAAAAAATGTTAGAGTTTAGAAGTTACACTCAACAAAAACATAATTCCAAGTAGAAATCACCAAGATGTGTAGAATCAGAATAATATATTTACTTAAAGCTTTAATGTAAGCTATAACTTTGAGATAGCTGCTAAGTGTCAGTTGAACCAAAGACTTTAGAATATGAAGATGAGTAACGCCATACGATTTTTTTTGCACACGATTTTTTGGTGCTGGCTTTTCAAACTGGCTTTGGGCTCTCTTGAAATTTTGTTGAAACGCCAGAGAGAGAGCGCTCTAGAGCCAGTCAGTACTCATACAGCAACAGCCGACGACTGTAAGTGTGCACACGTATTCTTAAGCATTATTCACACAAGCAAGCGTATTCTATTTTTAGATTTTTACGCTCTCAACTTTGTGTTAGCGGAGAGAGCGCGATTTTCGTCGCCACCAAAAAAATTGCTGCATAGTGCAGAACCAATATATGGCCGTTCGGCATCTTAGACATTATATTGGTCTTTAGTTGAACCAACAGTTTGCTCTGTTACGCAGGGTAATACTATTTTTACTTCGGTAACTGCTCACACTAATATATATAGCTAAAATTTGGTTTTACAAAAAAAAGTTTGATTTTTTTCAGCCTAAACTGTCTAACTACGTTTTTATATAAGAAAAAAGCTTGGGTATTTTCGCAAGCTTGTTTGCAAGCGCGTAGTTCTCGCTCACGCTATTTTGAAAGCTCTTATCCGTCGTGTTGTGTATTTGTTGTTTTTAGTCGTCGTGAGTTCGTCGCGGGCAAAATAAAGAGAAACGGCGTATTTTAAGTACTTACGATAAGGCAAAATGCATCTTGTTTGGTTTGACGTTTATACCGCCCGATGGTTCGTTCGTCGGTAGGGTGATCGGTGCCCACGGTCGGGGTGTCGTCGATTCGTGGATCGCTGTGTCGAAGAGACGGTCCGTCTCGGGCTGGGTGGTTACGTTTGGATTTCTCGGGTGAATCGTGGCGCGACCTATAAAACGCCGTGAAGCGGAGGTGATGGCGATGAGGGGTGCAGAAGTGACGGGTGGTGGGTCCGGTTGATCTTGTTGGGATGGATTATATGAGAAAACTCAATATCTGGCTTTAAAAGAAGAACGCAGAAATCTTTGGGCGCCAGAAGAGGGAAGGTTTTCGTTGAATTATTGTTCACAACTTTCGAAAGAAAGCATATCTAAGCTTTTGCATAAACACCTTCCCGTAAAAAGCTGAATTCCGCATAATTTGACAATCGCTCAAATATGGTATGGAAAATGGATTTTTCAACTCACTGTAAACAACACAAATAGCACTCGAACATGAAAACGTTGTAAGACCGTTTATGCTTAACAATGTCAAACATTTTTTGGTATTACCAGATTTTAGCTATTGTGTCTAGTTCCCGTACCGCTCCCGTACCCAGTGAAATGATATATACTAAAAGTAGGGACCGTAAGCCTCATGAGTCTTATTATAAAAATTGTAACTTAAGTAGTATTTTTCAATTTTAATTATTTACTTCATAAATAATTGTAAACTTTTAATTTTTCAAAAAATAATTTATTGATTCGAGACTTAATAAGATTCGTGAAATAATTTTCAAAAATTAAAATTCTTACTCAGATAAAAATATTGCTGGATTTGTACAGTCCTTTGGCTAACGATCATGTTGGTATTTTCCAAGCGTTTGTCCGATTATTCTTTAACAATAATTTTTTAGATCAAAAATAGAAAAAAAAACTTATTTTCGGTCCCTGACGAAAAGTTAGAGATAGACCTTCACATTACTGTTTCTAAACTTTAAATTGGCTAGATCAAAATACTTCTAACCAATTATGACGCTCTGTATGATCGGAATTTACACGATGTTTTTTTCCAAAAGCTGTTCTTAAGTTTACTTAATGAAGTTAGCTTCAAGGTGTAAATTTCAATCAACTGACATTAATGCGAGCTCATCATAAATATTTTGTCTGTGAACTTTTGGCATAGTCTGTAAATCCATCATTTGCCCAGACTTGCATCTTCCAGGTTTTTTCAGAACAGACTTTGAAGAACATTGAAATGTAGTCATCTGAGAGATACATAAAATCAAATTAAACTGTATCTTGAGGATAGAAACATATGCCGTATGCCAAAACACAGCGTTCTCTAGTACTAGAAGTGTATTTTTGTGTAGCTTTTTAGATGCCAACAGCTTTTGTGTTTAGTGTCGAGTAACCTGCCAGTGGAGCCAGCCCGTTCCAGTGTCTCTTGACTAAAAGCATGCTTATTAAACAACAATTAAAAATTTCTTGCATGTTTCTGTGTGTCTTGTCTGTGTTTAGTCTTAGCCTAAGTCTTACGAAATATACCAATAAATGTGTTAGGTTTTGTATATCAATTTCCACTGAAATTGCCATCCAAAACAGGCGTCTATATTTGTATATTTCTCTTATACCAAAATATTCTTTGTTGCAGTGCTTAAGTTATTTTTAAAATCGAAAGAAAACAAACCCAGGCTTTCAACTCATTCAAAACTCATGCGTCTACTTTGTGTTTCTTGTTCTACTCTTGTCTCATGTCTCCATCACCCTCAACCATTTCACTCTGCAACATAAAATCGAAAACAAAAACCTATGAAATACTAGGCCCAATCCGACATCGAATGGAAATTTGGCTTGTCCAAGCTTATACGCAATATGCATCGCACCACAACTGCGCCATCGCCGCTTAATTTAGTTACCACCTGGTTTATGTGGATCGTCGAGAAGGTCAAGGTAAACAATTTGCAAAAAGTGCTATCTATCGCTAGACTCGTAATTTCCCCGAATCGAAAGAGGCAACACTATACCAGCTGGACGCGTGTGTAGTTTGGCTCAACGACCTTTTCTCCAACCCATTTAAAGCAATTTGGCAACAACTGCAAATTGAAATCACTCTTTATGATTTATGTTTACGGAATGCTTTAAGTGTGTTGCCCTCTCTAGTATATGAAAAGCACCCGAATGTGATCTGTGTTGGTCTATCAAGAGCACCTACCCCCCAGCACTCTATGTGATATTTAAGCTGCACCCGGCACCACCATAAATGAATATTTAAATCAGTGATCGGCAGGAAGTTTGGATGTGAAAAGTGACACGACATTTATTAAATATCTCTTATTATAAAGTAATCTTACCATATTTAAATATCAACGATTTCTAAGCGTATATTTTGTCCTCTCGAACACGGTCTTTGCTGCTTGCTGAGTGTTACAATGATATCTGTTTTGACGGCAGGTATTGATTATACATACCTGATAGTCGAGTGGGCTTAGGTACCGTCGTCCGTTTGTTCAGTTCAGTCTCAGTCGTCAAGAGTCCGAGCTCAAGTACTAGTAAGTAAGTAAAAAAAAATGTTAAAGAGGTATCTGAAAGTTAAATACAGCTTACAAAATATCAGGAGGTGGATGCTGTGATGTTGGTCGGTCGTGTCTGCACTCCCCCTCTCCCACATCAAGAAAATCTGTTCTTGAAATCGGTACTTGTTATGCCAAGAAGATATCTGTTTGATATAAAGCCAACTTACTTTAAAACCAAGAATTTCAGTCTCAAAAATGTATGCTTGTTTTTAGTATTTTTGGTTTGGATCCCATAATTTTCTTATTTGATCTGTTTATTGTTTATAATAAATGCAACAACGCGCTGTTAAGCTGCGTTAAGCATTGTAAGAAGAACAATCAAATGACAACAGGTGATAATAAATGTTGTAAATATGACAAGGGCAACGGAAAGGTTCATAAGAGGCATAGTTTGAAGAATGCTTCAGTAGATATTTAGGTATATAATTTTTAGTTTTATAATATTACCTCTGACCGTAATTTGGACATCAAAACTTGTTGTTATCAGGAACGATCGGCTTGGTTTTTCATCTAAGTGAAAGACGTTTTCTCTCGATATTTTGTAAGTATCTATAGTGTATTTTCTATAATCCATATTTAACCATCTGTCTGTCCCGATTTCTGATGTTCATTGACCTAAATTTCAGCTATATAACTGAACCATATATCTGTTGATTGACTTTCTGTTGTTTTCAGCCCATTGAAACGAAGGGCTCAAAAGTTTTAGTTCTCGCGTCAGTTAGATCTTTTAAGGTCTACAGGTAACATTACCCATTTCTACCTGTTCAATCTAAGACTTAAATAACAATGGAAGAGGTTTAAAGACGACATCAGCACAACAAGCGCGCTCGAGGCCGACAATAGGTATTTGACTCACCTAATTCCAAGAAATGGATCATTTTGGGATTTTTTAAAATTCATCAGAAATCCGATTTTTGGTGAAATTTCGATGTGCGCGACCTCTAAACGTCTTTCGAAAAGCTGAAAAATCTCCAAAATGATTCATATTTTCAAATTTCAAACCAAAACCTTAGGATCCTTAGTAACAGAACTATACACATAGGGAAAACACCGAGAACATTGTACTGAAAAGCAGGACCTCCTAAAAATCGGGAGGGGTTTACTCCAGGGTTCGAACCCTCGAAACTTTTTTGGTTCGGGTTCAAGGAGCTGGTTCAGAAGGTCGCTGAACCTAGGTTCAGGTTCGAACCAGGGGTTCAGGAATAATTTTGATTCCGCTGACTCAAAAAATTTATGTTAATTGGAAACAAGCTTTTGCAACACAGGAGATAGCAAATTTTGCATACGTATATTTGTTCGCGAAACTCAAACTTACAAACTTAAAAAATAAACCAATTTTATCGAAAAATAAATGCATTCCAAATTAAAAATCCAACAATTTGTATCTTGTGAACAAAATCTAAATTTCGTGTTTGGGTTTTTTAATGTGGTCACCCGAACCAGAAGTATAAACAAGCTCAAAAGATTGCTTTCTTTCTTGTTTCAAAATTTTCTTAATCTACATATTTTTTTTTATTTTTTAATTTTTTTTAAATTCAAGTAAACTTTTATGTTTATTAGAAAATTTTTTCTAACTATTAGCTCAAATTTAAATAAAAGCGAGTTCTTTAAATTCAAGCCACATTTTTTTTAGTGTGCATTTAGATATATTAGAAAATGGAAAAGTTAACAATTATGGTATCTAGAAAAAAATTTTATAATTGTTCAACCTAAGCCATTTTTGATTACTTTTTGCTCCGGTTCAGGTTCCGTTTCGGACGGAAAAAATTTACCTGCTCCGGTTGGGCTTCGGTTCGGACTTTTTAAAAATCCCAAAGTGTCCGACTCCGAACCGGTTTGCGGTCCTGCTCAAAAGGAGCACAAACACTACCACAAACGGGGTGTCTCATTTTTGGGACAATGTTCTCTTTTCAAAAACAATTTTATGAGAACGCAAAAATTCAAATTGAGTTGATTTTGTTCCTTTTTTAAGAACTTTATTTCAGTTAATATTGTTGCGCTTTTTTAAGAACATTTTAAACTAAAGTGGGAACAAAATTTAATTGATTTTGGACTGTGTGTGAGCAGATTTTCCTCACGCTTGGTTGGAATAGAAAACGGGGACATACCCTATTTAAATTGGAAGTGAAGACTGGCTAGGCTCCTTTCTACCCATTTATTCCATAGGAATCAGCAAAACATCGCTTCAACGACCCAACTCCAGCTAACTCGATTCATGTAGGATTTCTAGAAATACACAGAAAAATTTATTCAGGATTGACAGGAAATGCACTTAAGCTATGGAACGACGCTCGAGCACCTTCAGCCGTTGTACACTTTTGCAGATTCACATCTACAGGGCTACTTTTGCTTGGTTGAGCTACCAAGAGAGAGTTCACTCGCTTTCTCCCTATGATGAAAGCCGATTTTGTTGTTGTTTAAAGCACAACTTTACTTATTTTGAAACATTTGTTCTCAAGAATTTTGACACCATCTTGTTTTTATTTTAAGTTGAAGACAACTCATTTACTGAACAGTTTTTTGTCCCTCTTTGCTTCATGAATAGTTTGAACCCACGCATCTTACCTTTTACAGAATTTGAGAGTTCAGCGGCCTTGCTTCATGTAAATAGACACACTATTTCTCTTCTCTCTTAAGTAAAGTATTCATGAGTTGAAATATAAACCAAATTCAAGCACAGTAAAATCAGAGTAACGATCATATATATTCCACTTCCTGCCGATCACTGAATGTATTTGTATTTGCTAATTGCTGTAAATGTATTTTTATACGTGTATCCGTTGTCTCTTGTCTTGTATGTAATTCAAAAATGTCCCGTGTCTAATTGCTAACTAACACACCCAAATGCAACAGGCACGCATGAAGAAAAAGAAGCGTCCAAGTCTGGTACAGATGATGGGAATACGTCAGGCCAGTCCACGTACGAAAGCAGGCGCCAAATGGCTATCGAAGATCAAGAAAGGTGAGACATGTATGTATCGCTGCAGAACTACTTACTACGAATGTACTTGTAGGCCCTGAACTCTGATGTTGGTCAAGTGCAAGTGTTTTGTAGCTAACAGCGTGTGCAGCTCTCTCTCTATCTCTGTGTACTTTCTCTGATCTCTATCTTCAATTGGCTCGCTCTAGCTCAAAATTACTTCTTCCAACTTCCAACTCTTCACTTCAAATCTTAGATAGTCGAATAAGAACGCTAATCGCTTTATATTTGTATTCCATTAGACTCGGTGGCCCTATCGCAGGTCCATTTATCACCGCTTGGCTCTCAGGCCAGCTTCTCGCAGGCGAATCAAAACCGAATCGAAAATGTGGCCGACTGGGAGGCCATTGCCAAGAAATATCGTGCATTGGTGGGTGACGAGGAAGGTGGATCGATGAAGGATTCGGAGGCTGAGAGTGGCTCGCAGGAAGGTAGCGGAGTACCACAACCGCCGGCACAGGTGGGCAAGAGAGGAGCGGCCATTAAGGCGGCACCGGCACAAAAATAAGAAATATAAATGCAGTTTTATATGCAGTTTTTTTCGTATTTATAAAACAGTATGTTCAAAAATGGGGCTCGAAAACAATCATTGCTTAAACAAAAACGTGACCAGGGATGATCGACGAATAAGGAGAACCACGGACGTGTGACCATATCTCTTAAAATATCATGAATTGTTTGAAAAAAAATTTATTTTTATTCTTTCTAGTCATAAAATTAATATCTTTATTATTTTAATTATTAATTTTATTTTTTACTCTTTATTTTTTTAGCCCTCTTCATTTAGTTGCATTTCACCCTGTTTCCAGTTCTGCCGAAAACGATTATTAAAACAATCCGAAACGTACCATTTTCAAAACTAAATAGCATCCTTGGTCACTATTTTTTTGCCTGTTCCGGAACGAGCCCTGTTTAATCCAGCTTTATATGTTATTTACTAAATTAGTTTCGATTGCAGGTCTAAGCTTCAAGATCACTTCTCCTCTACTCTACTCTATCTAACTATCCTTCCAACTACAACAACAACAACAAAAACCAACTATCTCTATCTCTCTTTCTGTTCCCGACTATCCAACCGCCTGTCCTACTATTACTTTAAGCCTAACTTCTAAGTCAAAATCTATACTAAGCTACACCCTTCCCTAAGACCCTAAGGTAACATTAATTTAGCTAGAATATTGAAATTGTTTTGGGTAAATTTATAATTTCGAAACAAACCAGATTTTATGCCATACAAAACAACAAAACAAGTTTTCCATATTCGAGATTTTTTTAAACTAAGTAACTTTTATGGTTCCGTTTTGGACCTCAAAATTTTAAAGAGAACTCGTAGAATTTGATAAGTAAGTGGATTTTTTGATAGTTTTTAAGAAAAAGAAAACAATTTAGCTTCACTTGAATTTAGTCGACAAAAATAATAGTTTTTTTAATACCAAATGTTTGCCTTAATTTTTATGATAGAAGGAATTTTTGAAATATAACCTTGTTTATTTACTAAGCTTTTTTCATTTATTTTTATATAAGAAATTGTATGCCTAAAATTTGTTAAATGTACTTTAAAATGTAAATAAAATTAGTCATATTTGAAATTGGTATTTGGGTTTGGCGAATCTGTGATGAAAATTTTATGCAAAAATTTATTGCATCTCATGACATTATTCAAGGGCTCATTACCTTTGGCAGATACAGGGTGTTTAACATTCTTATTGATTAAGAATTTGTTTTCAGAATCGTTTGAGTTGCTGACAGCCCGTGTAATCAGGCATCTGAGTAGACATGAGGCTCAGCTGAATAGAACCGGTTCTATTCAAAATGACCACTTTGCTGAGCTGGCATCTGTCAAATTATAGGGTTGCCTAACTGCATATGCTAGCGTTGCCACCTTTTGGATTTTCGAAAAAGCGTTTTTTATTAATTTTTGACTATCGGTTGCAAATCAACTCTTAAGCTATGTACACAGACGCTGGAATGTTTGTCGGAGCCCGTCTTATTACATATCTCAGGAAATCCGCTTTTTAAAACTATCAGAGCGAGTTCTGAACAACCAAAAAGCATGGACCTGCCAACTCGTTTTCTCAAAAACAGCTGATATCATTATCAAAAGGGGTCTGGAAATTATGGAACTTCTTCTTCTTCTTTATTGGCCCGATGCTTGCATCACAACCGTTTGACGGTCTCGGCCGCTGCAACTAATGTCCGCCAGTCGCTTCTGCTCCGTGCGAGCTGGCACCAGTTTTTCACGCCAAGCTTAGAAATGTCTTTCCGCACCTGGTCGTCCCACCTTAGAGGTGGTCGTCCCACCTTGCCTTGTCCCAGTTCTTTCGCATTCCTCTTGTAGACCATTTTTGCTGGAGCTTGATCATCCATACGGGTAACATGTCCCAGCCAGCGCAGCCGCTGTTGCTTTATGCGCTTGACCAGACTAGTATCCCCATAGAGCTTATACAGTTCGTCATTCCTTCGGATGCGAAAGTCCTCGCCAACTTTCAAAGGTCCATAAATCCTGCGAAGAATCTTTCGCTCGAAAACGCCAATCGCCGCCTCATCCGCTGATGATATTGCCCATGCTTCTGCGCCGTATTGCAGGACTGGGATGATAAGCGACTTATATAGCGCTATTTTTGTTCTTCGCTTGAGGTTTCTGCTCTTGAGCTCCCTACTTAGCCCGTAATAGCATCGGTTTGCGAGCGTGATTCTTCTTCGAATTTCCAGGCTGATGTTGTTGTCGCCGGTTATCATCGTTCCAAGGTAGACAAAGTCCTCTACAACTTTAAAGTTGTACTCTCCCATTGCAACAGATTGCCCAATTTGTGTGTACTTCTGTTTCGAGGACACTAGGTACTTCGTCTTGTCCTCGTTTACCGCTAAACCCATTAGCTCCGACTGCTTCTCAATCTCTGAAAACGCATTGCTTACTGCCTGTTCGGTTTTGCCGATAATGTCAATATCATCGGCATATGCGAGTAGCATTACATCTTTATTAAAGATGGTGCCCGATCTGTTGGCATTTGGGCACTGGCGCAGTATATACTCCATCAGCAGATTAAAGAAGTCACACGATAAGGTGTCACCCTGCCTAAAACCTCTTTTGGTATCAAAAGGCTCGGAGAGGTTCGTTCCTATTTTGACGGAGCTTTGAGTGCTTCTCAACGTCATCATGCAAAGTCGAACGTACTTTGCTGGAATACCTAAAGTAGACAAGGCTTCGAAAAACCTTGACCTTATCGGCGTGTCGAAAGCGGCTTTGTAATCGATAAAAAGATGGTGATTTTCGATGTTTCTCTCATAGGTCTTCTCCAGAATTTGGCGCAATGTGAATATCTGGTCTGTGGTGGACTTACCAGGTCTAAAGCCACACTGATAAGGTCCAATCAGTGTATCAACAAGCGGTTTTAGACGTTCACAAATAATGTGGGACAGAACCTTATATGCGATGGGGAGGAGACTGATCCCGCGGTAGTTGGCGCAAACTGCAGGGTCCCCTTTTTTAAAGATTGGACAGAGAACACTTAGATTCCAATCGTCAGGCATGCTTTCGTCAACCCATATACGGCACAGAAGTTGGTGCATGCACCTTACCAATTCATCGCCTCCAGCCTTGAACAATTCAGCGGGCAACTCATCAGCGCCTGGCGACTTGTTGTTCTTTAGCCTTCATATGGCTAAACAGACTTCCTGTTGGGTCGGGGGGTCTATCTCAATGTTGTCGATTGGTGGCATCGTTACTTCTCTATAGGCGGCATCATGTTCGTCATCGCCTCCCAGTAGGTTGGAAAAGTAACTTCTCCATTTGTTAAGCGCCACTTGCGGATCTGTGACCAGATTCCCCTGTTCGTCTTTGCATTGTGCGACTCTGGGCTTGAAACCTTCTGTTAACTGCTTAATCTTTTGGTAAAATTTTCGAGTCTCACTCATGCCGAATAACATCTCGACTTCCTCGCGCATTCGCCTTTCCTGCTCCAACTTTTTCTTCTAAAAAGGCGTTTCTCCTCTTTCTTTTCTCCAGGTATCGCTCTTTAGCAGCACGCGTTACTCTCGACTGCAGAGTTCTCCTGTAGGCAGCATTTTTCTCTGCAGTAGCGCGTCGGCACTCCTCGTCGTACCAAGACCGCTTTCGAGGGGGCTCGGAGTAACCGAGTATCTCCTTGGCAGCCGTACTCATGGAGTGCGATATACGCTGCCACTGTTCGCATATATCGGAAGAGAAATGGGGAGGTTTCCCTGAGCAGTTGGGCGAGTTTAGCTGAGTAGGCTTCAGAGGTCCCTTGTGATTGCAGCTTCTCGACGTTTAGCTTTCGACGTGTGCCAGAGCGTGAGGCATGTGCCACACTGAGCCGCGTGCGTACCTTGGCTGCAACCAGGTAATGATCCGAGTCTATGTTGGCTCCTCGAATCGCACGCACGTCTAGTACACTCGATGAATGCCTTCCGTCGATCACAACGTGATCAATCTGATTTCGTGTTCGTTGACCAGGGGACTTCCAGGTCGCCTTATGGATGTCGAGGTGTTCAAATCTGGTACTACTTATGACCATAATCCGGCCCGCAGCGAAGTCTATTAGCCTCTCTCCGTTACCGGAGGTTGTTTCATCAAGGCTGAATCGTCCGACTGTCGATCCAAAAACTCCTTCTCTCCCGACTTTCGCGTTAAAATCGCCTAGCACGATCTTTATGTCGTGGTCGGGGCAGCGCTCGTATAGTTGTTCCAGGCGCTCATAGAATTCATCTTTTATCGTGCCTTCCTTGTCTTCTGTTGGCGCGTGAGCACAGATAAGGCTAATATTAAAATATTTTGCCTTAAGTCTGAGCGCGGCTAGCCGTTCATCAACTGGTGTGAAGCTGATGACAGAGCGACGCAGTCTATCACTCACTGCAAAGCCGCACCCAAACTCGTGCTTGGAGACATGCCCGCTGTAGTGTATCTCCCAGGGGGGTGGTGGTTTCTGTTCTGTCTTCTCTTTTGGTAGCGTTATTTTCTTGCTCCCATGTCCAATCCATCGCATTTCCTGGAGTGCGGTAACGTCCGATGAATATTTTTTGAGGACTTTCACCAAGGCGATATCATCACCATCTCTGTTGAGGGTGCGGACATTCCAGGTGCATATTCTCAAATCGTGGTCCTTAAAACGTTTGCGTGGGTCGTCGCCAGGGGGGGTCCGTATCCGAGGCATTGTAGTCGCAGTTTTCATTGGTGGAGATTTTTACGATGGTGGGTACCAAACCCGACGCACTAACCCTATATATTATACCCTGTAGGGAAGGGGGGGGGGACGCCGCTCACGTTAGTCAGCAGCGAATGCGGGTGCATTGCCACTGCTTCCGGTGGTCACCACGAGGAGGTGTGAGTCGACTTGAGACGTAGTAAGCCAGGATCACTCTGGGTTCGCCAGGTTGAACCGATCAGAAGCTTTCCCTGACCACATACGCCCCCATTAGGTCCAGAAGATCTATGACTAGAAGTTCTGAACCACCACCAAATTGTTGGAAATTATGGAACATGTTTGATAATTGTGAGAGGTCCCTTTTAGAATTAAGCACACAACGACAAAAACTAAAGCAAAGAAAATTAAAAACCAAAACTACAGTTGTTTGGAGAGCGGCAAGGTGGAAAAACATGTGGAGCTGAGGAAGGAATAAAAAGCATTTCGATACCAGCAGCTGCAACACTTGTGGCGGAGAAACTTCTTGGGTAGGCGCTCCCATTGATATGGTAGATTTACAAATTCTGTGCAGACAAAAAAAGTTAAAATGGGAACGCCAACATGTAGTAAAGATCGTTATAGTTATCGCCCAGGACTCGGGAAGGATCATTTCGGGCGTAATTTGATTTGCACACTTGCAAAGACAACGGACGATAAAATTCAAGTTGCTCTGCAAAGTACGTTCCATTTCGGAAGACTTAGAAGGAGAGACGAATTTACATCACCAACAACCAGCTTATGCAGAAAAATTGCATCTTGACTAGTCCTGCGGTAGTTTAAAGTGGGCAAGTTCAGAAAAGGCAAACGGCGATCAGCATCCCAGTTTAAGCCCCTAAATGCAAAGAGAAGAAACTTTTATTATACCGAGTCCAGTATATCTTGAGGTGACCAAATGCTTGAACCACATTCTAGCGATGGTCAAACGGGAGACACGTAGATAAGCCTGGTTATATATGGATTTTCACACTCCTTAGACCAACGGCTAATGAAACGCAGCAAACTTTTACGCAAAAAGACTTGCAGAAAATATTAGATACACAGAGAAAACTAAATTGGTTTCTTAGGGAATCGTATTTTGCCCTGCTTAACTGCACACGCTACATGTAGAATACAGTTTTTCTGCACGCCACGTGTAGAGCGGGAGGTTGTTTATACATAGTGAATAAATATGCAAAAATCTAAACGAAAAATTAGGATTTCTCTTCTGCGGAATGCAAAAAAGCTACATGCCACGTGTTGAAGTGAGAATACCAAACGGGGCGTCCAGAAAGCTACTCAAAAGTAATGGGTTTAAAAATTCCAGTCAAAAAGAGTAGAAAATTTCTACTAGAAATCCTACATTTTCGTGTAGATTTTTCTGTGTACAGATAGATAATTAAAATATGAATAACTTGACTCTCAAATCTTAAAAAATGGCGAGAAAGAATTCCACAATACCAATTTTTAGGAAAATTCACACCCCCTCTGTAAAAAGTGGGTCATCAAGTTTGTATAGGCGAAAGTTTAGTTCTTAGCGTTTAGCTCCAAAGTTCTTTTTTAAGTTACCACGCAAAGTCGTTCAATGAGCGTAAATCTGTTGTATAAAACCATTCCTTTTTTCATTGGATTATCTTTATCTTACAAATTTAGGAAAATCTGAATTCACAAACGGTTAATCAAATTATTCTCAAATTATAATTAAAATATTTTTAGTTTTCTTATGGAGTTTAAAAAACCTAATTAAATTTGATATCCAAATTAAATCGATTTTTATCGCCTAAAGTTATCATTCTACAACAGCTAAATTTGTAGATAATATGTAAAATGTATATAGCATGTATAATGTACATAATAATGTAAATAATATGTAAAGAAAGAAGTTTTAAGAAATTGCAGCTATAAATTGATATTATCATTACGATTTTTGGGTAATTAAGCATTTCATTAATTGTTAAATTATTGGGTAATTACGGTTTATTTACCATTTTTTAATAATTGTACCAAAACGCGAAATTTTTAAAATATATTTTGTACATTTTACCTCAGCCTTGGCTCTATGTAGAACATGTTGTATCTTAACTAGAACACCTGCCATCTCACACACATTAAATCTTTGGCTTATTTGTGTATATTGTTCATGTTTTTCCAATATAATTTATTGTTGTTCACAATTCTGTGGAAATCAAAATTTGTGTTTGGTAATTCTTTGAATAGAGCTAAACGGCCAACACTGGCCACCATCAACCAGAAAGAACAAGCACAGCAAAAGCATTTTTTTGTTTTGTTCTCGCGCCTCGCTCACGCCTTGGAATAACAAACAAAAAGTCCGCAAGCTAATATTAACTAAAATTAAATACAACATAAGCGATTGGAAATCGCTTTGAAATGCACGCTCCTCTTGTTGTGGGCCAAGTGGAATTGCAATTTGTTCTATTATGTTGAAACGTTCGCTGAAAGTTCTAGTGGCCATTGTGTTAAGTTTAATGTTTACCGTTTCTTTGGTAAAAATTGTTTTATTGATTAATAATTACTTTATTGACAACTACAACAACAACTACTACGAATTGAGTGTGGACGAATGGCTGGACGCGGAGAAATTGTCCAAATATAAGCCATTGTTTCGGGATAGAGGTAAGTTTAATATGAAATGATTTCTTATCGTAGGTCCAAAACGGGTTGCTGTTGTTTATAAATTCTATCTCTCTTACGCGCGCTCTCTCTCTCACTCTCTTGGAGTACACTCACGTGCGCACTATGTGCTTGAAAGCTTTTTCAAAGGTGTTAACAATTTATGAGCTTTAGCTAGTTTTGATTTAAAACAACTGTAACAATTGACTAATGTAAATTTTTGACAAGTACCACCTTAATATAAATCCAAATTGTTCAAAAGAAATGGATTTGCAGTTTCAAATTTCATCCAAAATACAAATATGACTTTGACTTCGGTGAGAAGCAAGGTTCCATGGTGTAATGGTTAGCACTCAGGACTCTGAATCCTGCGATCCGAGTTCAAATCTCGGTGGAACCTAGGTAAACATTTTTTTTTATTTTTATCATCATTTGGTAAGAGATCTAGTTGCGAAAGCATACATTATCCCAAATCATTTAGGCCAAATGAACCTTATAGCACAAAATAAACTGAAAATTAAAGAAAAAAAATATTCTAAATCAGGTTCCACCGAGATTTGAACTCGGATCGCAGGATTCAGAGTCCTGAGTGCTAACCATTACACCATGGAACCTCGCTGATACTCACGGAAAAATAATAAGAGCAAAAATTGCATTATTTTCCATCTGAGATATCACATGTATTCCCGTGATTTCCAAGGTATTTTGAAAAAATAATTTAACAAAAATCAATTCAAAATTTAATTCCACAAAATCAAAAAAAAAAAAAAAAAGAGATTCTCAGGTTCCACCGAGATTTGAACTCGGATCGCAGGATTCAGAGTCCTGAGTGCTAACCATTACACCATGGAACCGTTCAACACAAGGTCGACAAAAGCTGTTAACATTCTACGCTGAGTGAATTCAAATTTTGAGAAACAAAAATGGAAGCTCTGACTCTTGTTTATATTTATTTATTTTTTTTTATACAATTACATGGGATATCAGCTAACCCTTTCAACATGATTTTAATAATGTAAATGTATGTATGTAACTAAAAATAATGTATAAAACTATTTCCAGTTTATTTATCTCGCAAACTTTTCAATCTCCTTCATCTAGTGTATGGTAAACTTCAACTTTATCTGCTTGTTGCACACAAGCATCGGTGGTTCAGTGGTAGAATGCTCGCCTGCCACGCGGGCGGCCCGGGTTCGATTCCCGGCCGATGCAACCATTTTTTTTTTTGTTAAAAAATTTATTTAATTTTCATATAAAAAATTAAAGAAGACAACGAGCAGAAGTAATTAAGATGATTATGTTTTTTAATATGCATATGTTTGCAAATGAGCAAAAAATTTGTTTTTGCATCGGCCGGGAATCGAACCCGGGCCGCCCGCGTGGCAGGCGAGCATTCTACCACTGAACCACCGATGCTTGCTTATTGATACGGACAATATATGTCAATTTCAATTTGGAAGAGAAATAATATTAATTTTTAGTAATGGTTCAATTTATAAGATTTTTACAATATTGATTGGACCTGTGAGCTGTGCTAAAACACTCTTGATCTCTTGCCGCTCGCGTCGGCAAAAATGCTTATTTCGAAAACATGAGTGTTCATGTGCACATACGAAATGCTCGAGGGTAGGGTATCACGTTCCTCCATACGGGGTAGCATGTTCTAAAAGTGTATTGTGGCCAGCGACTCTTGATCTCTTGCCCTCAGCTTCGGCAGGCATTCGGCGTGGTGTATGTGCACATAGCGAAATGTCTTCGGCCCCGGCGAGTCAGGCGTGTCAATCGTTCCTCCATATTGGGTAAAATTTTCATATTGATAATATGCATACTCTCCATGTGAGATGAGAATATGTCGCTATTTCATTTTACATTTTCGTATTCATGTTCCAGTTAGATTACAACTATCCTGAAGTCTCTGTAGCTCAAAGATTACTCGAAACTTTGTTTTAACATCATATTTCCATACTTCATTATAAATTAGAACATTTCCATTTAATGGTCCACCGAAACCGACAAATTATAGCAGATTAAAACCAGAGAATCAAATCATCACCAGAAGCGGAACCGTATTCCGAAATGAATCGATTAAAAGTGTGAACCGGAACCGATATTTTTCATATTTTGAATACCGGTATCAAAGAACCGATATTCTTGGAACCGAAAAGACCGAAAAGAACCTCTACTCAGAGAAAAAATAGAGAATTTCACTCTTGAATCAAGAGCATTCGTTCTCAAAAGTAGGGTAAGAGCAATTATTCTTGATCCCAGAGCGAAATTCTTTAACCAAGAGTGAATGTTTCATCCCGAAATACTCGATCAAGAGTTTCAGTACTTGATCCAAGTACGACTAATTCTCAAAATAAAACACTTAAAAAATTAATTGAAGGGGGTGGGGGTTGGGTGTGACAGACACGACCAAAGCCTCTCTGCATAATTTCAAGTCAGTCTCATAGGAACGTTGGAGTTAATCAGGCCAACCAACTCAGATGAGTTGATTTCAACATTAATTAGTCTATTAATAATTACGGTTATATAATTACGGTTAATTCAAGAGGGAAGGGGACTGGACAATGGATTGATTGATTGTTATTGAACAGATTCAATTGTATCTAGACAGAGATGGGAAAAAACTAAAATTTTCACACGAACAACACTGCGAATAAATATGAATGCGGAGAGCGTACGTGTTTTTGCAGTCGGCGGGCAGAAACTAATGCACGCGCTGCTTTGCATTGGAACGTCGAGCACTGTTAGATGGTCGAATGCGAGAACACACATGTTGCATAATCAAGTATCGAATGAATAGGAATAGTGTACAAAATCTTTGTCGTATATTGATCATTAAATTTCTTTGACCAGCGCTTAATAATTTTTTTTCAAAGCAGTTTAATTGCATCAATCATAATCAATTATCAAAAAAAGTTTCCACAATTGTATGTATGCCTTTCAGAAGGTACAAGAAATCGGATGGAGGTAAATCCAATGCCCGTTTTTTTTTATATTATATCGGTTCCTACCGATTCGTAACGGTATTCCGAAAAAAATCCAGGTACCAATACTGAACCGAATACCGAAATAATGTTAGAACCAAAACAGAACCTTTTACAGAAACAAAAGTTTTGGTACGTACTAGAACCGTAACTTAAATACGATTCGGTATGATTCCCTGGTTAAAACCATTGAGAACTTTAAGCGCGTTTTTAAATAAATTGATTCTTTTGGGTTATGCCGGTCTTGAAGTAAGTGAGCAATATATTGTAGTCGTTGAAAATATTAGAAGATGACCGCCATGATGTGAATTGCCACAAATTTTCCTTATTTTAGTGTTAAGGTATTTATAAAAAATCGGATGATTTTATATAAAATGATCGACGTCGAGACAGGATGGTAACACGGAATAAACAGACAGTAGAGACAAACATTTTAAATAGAAAACCGTGTAAATGAAAACTCGAAAAAAACATCATATACAATATGTATACTTATAGGGTCAATAAAATTTATTTCTGCCTGGGACATAAATTGGTATAGTTTGGTTAACCAAAATGTTCCCATATTTAATTGACGGGAATGATGCGATCAATCTCGGTCGCCCTCGTTTCTTTTGGCGGTTTTTAAAATTAATATTAAGCGTCTTAACACATATGTAAATGTTTAGACTTTAAAGCATTACAAGCCCAAAATTTGTCAAATTTGTCTTAATATTGGTATATTTGGTTCCCCAAATTATAAGAGCATCGGTGGTTCAGTGGTAGAATGCTCGCCTGCCACGCGGGCGGCCCGGGTTCGATTCCCGGCCGATGCAAAATAAAATTTTTTGTTTGATGTAAGTATATTGAAAATCAAAATCATTATAATTACTTCTTTGAATCGCTATCTTCTTTAATTTTTTTTACAAATGAAATTTCAATTAATGTAAAAAAATTTGTTGCATCGGCCGGGAATCGAACCCGGGCCGCCCGCGTGGCAGGCGAGCATTCTACCACTGAACCACCGATGCTTGTGCTTCAGGGGCCACTAAAGTCGAAGTTTCTCGTACAGCTCTAACATTTTAATGATCACCTGTAGAAATTGGCTATTATTTTTGGTAGCTTAATTTGCCTCTCATCTTACTGGAACCAAATTTAAGTGAAAATAATTACCTAAATTTTTTTTTACTGTCGTCAAATAATCTCCATTAATTGTCCTACTATTGGAAAGTTTGGGAAACGAAATTATGTTGTTTTATCTTGACAAAGCCCCCATATAACCATGGCTCAAATTGCACCCTCACCTACTTTAATTGCCACACTTGGCCCTCTTTGACCATTTTCTGTTTTAACTATAGTGGAAATACTAGGTGCTTCCTGTTCCTCGAGATAAAAGGAGTCTATGGAAGACTATGAACATTTATTTCTTTGTACCAAAATATGTAGTTTTGTTTGTTAGGATTTCTCTCAAAATCTGATCTATGTATATCTAATATATATGTTATACGGTTAATGTGACTTTAAAGTTTAAACATAGCAAATGGTGCCACCTAGAAATAATATTTGGGACCCTCATAAATAAAAAAAAAAAAATTATGTTGCATCGGCCGGGAATCGAACCCGGGCCGCCCGCGTGGCAGGCGAGCATTCTACCACTGAACCACCGATGCTTGTGTCATTCGATGCGACAAAGTTCAGCTTTGTCATTGATGATCTTTTTTTGTATGAAATGGAAAATGACAGAGAAATTTGTTTAATAATTCCAGATTTATTTATTGATATAGGCATGTGTGATTAAGTGGTTTATTGCTCCAAAAGATAAGAAACTTTTAGTGTTTATTTTTATTTGTCTGTTGCCATGGAATAACATTGTCTTTGAACTGCATTTACATTGTGATTTCTATCTGGCATCTAAGGCTAATTAAGCACGTGGATTAAACAAAACAAACTCAAGAGAAAAATATTCAACAACCTGCTGGAATATGAACTTTGAAGCATGTCGAGAAAAGCTTTTACTCCGAAAGGAACTTCGGCGTTCCTTTCGTGTCCTCTCGTGCACGGCAAAACAAACGAACTTTTCTGTGTCAGAATTCGGTATAAAATCAATCGTGAATGTCCTTAAATGCTTAGTTTTGGTTTTACTTTCAAACGCGTTGGGTTCTCCTATACTCCCATAACGCGTTTTCGTTTTTGGTACACAAAAAGGAACAACAACAAGAATCACAATAATCACAATAAACCGCGCCGAAAGTTTTACCGTGCTTTTATTTTTGTTGATTTTTCCTTTCATGTTGTCCAAAAATACAATAATACAAATATTTCGTGACAGTTGTTATAAAAACGCAAACATTTTCTGGGTAGCCCTAACCTACTATTTGGTCTTCCGCGTGCCCAACCAGCCAACTGGCAATGCCAACCTAATGAAGCATAGCTAATCTCTCATAATTTGTTAAAGCAGAATTTCGCGCCAAACAATTTTCCACTTTTTGCCATATTAATTTTTCATTGTTTTGTGTGTAAAGATTTTTTTTACACTTCAGTGCGTACAAGTTTTATAGGGCTCCATCTTGGCTCGTGTTTTCCATTATCCTGTTTAAATAAACTTGACTCCTCTGGTCGTCGGTCTGCAACTAAGTGTGTGTGGGCTCATAAAGAATTAATTGGCAATTAATTTTGATGGCAGTCTCTCTGGTCCATGTCCATTTCCACTTGAATTCGTGGTGTTGTCGCACATTTTTTTTAAATCTCTGACACGCGTTTGTCCCTTAAATCACATTAGACTTTTGACCAGCATATTAATTAATGAATGAAGAGCAGGGAGCACAAAAAAAAGAGGTTCATGTGTGGTTAATTATGCATTAAGCGGCACTTGGGAATTCATTTAGAAAGATTGCTCAACCAATTACGAGTATACGTATCCTGACTTTTACTCTCTCATACCCTAAATATTTGCAATTTAAAACCGATTTTGAACCAGATTAGGGCACCAAGTGTAGAAACGTGTCATATATACATACATACATATAAATAAATATATTTAAAGAGAGGGACAAGTTCAAGTCAGTTGGGGGTCAGTTTTGAAATCTTTATTTTGACTGAAAGACAATTACAAAGAATTTTTAATAATTTGCCTAAGTTTTAATACACTTGAAAAAGTTCGCTACAAAGGCTAGTGAATTCAGAATCTAAATATTTGGAGCATCAAAAATATAAAGTTTTTCACTAAGACACCATTCACAAATTTTTCGGAAATTCTGATATCTGATTCTGCATCACTAGTTTTTTCAATTCTCATAGAAATTTTAAAAGTTATAATTAGTTCTTTGCTAAATTTATGAAAAAAATTTACGAAAAAATGTAATAAGTGGTGCCAAAAAGAGCAAAAGCAAAGCCAAAACTTATGGTTTATGCTCTGAGCTGCTGAAAGTAAAATTTGGACAATTCTCCTTAAAATGTTGATTTGAAAACTAAGAAAATCGTGGATGTTGACCAAGTTATAAGTAAAATTCGAAAACAATACGGAAAACCCGATTTTTGGGAAAAATCTGAAAAATCTCAAAAATGCTTAACTCTATTAGCTTTCAGAAAATGCCGGTGCATTCGTGAAAATAAAAAAAAATTTTTTTGGGACACCCTAATGTACATAAATTAGAGCGTTCTTAACTCAAGTACAAAATATTTTGTATTGAGGACTAATCAGACTTGCAATGCAATTTGAAAAAAAGTGTGCAACAAAAAATTCGAAGTATTTTAAATATTCGATTTAAAATTTCCACCTGGCCCTCACACAATGTTTATGGAGTATGTTGAATGTAGTTTTCTCACCTACGTGTTTTTTTTTTTAATTTAAAAAAATAAAAACCGGAAAATTTGGAATAGCGAATGAAATATTTATTCGGAGCGTTACATCAATGCCTGCCATTTATTTTTAAAATATTTCTTAATGTAATTGTTGCCCGCGGCTTCGCCTGAGATAAGCACTCGTAAGCTCCATACATGTGGCACCGTCTTATGGAAACCACATGGGCAAAAACAAAACGGTAATAATCTCACAAAAGTTTGACTATAACGTTGCAATTTTCATAATTTTTGATAAAGTACGTATCAATGATGCCGCCGGCCCACAAACCACACCGAAAAGTGCAATTTTCAGGGTGCATTGGAAACTCTTCAGACAAATTGATAAAAATTCATTCGCTGAAGACAATTTTGGGACAATAAACACAATTCTTACAAAGCACGAATTTTGATATTAAAATTAGTTTGTCTTCATATTAATGGAGAAATGGCAAACCTAACGAGCCACTACTGAGGTGTCAAATAATGTTCACTGTAAAATAAAATAGCATACAAATCACACTTCACCATCTTGGTCTTTCTTTAATTTATTTTATTTGGATTTTTGCAGCCTTATTTGATTTAATACACTGAGAAAAAATCACTAACCAAGATGATAGACTCAAGACCAAGAAAAACGGTGTCAGAATTTGACAGAGAAAAAATAATTTCAACCAAAGATTATATTCTCAATATAAACTCTCGTTGTCGACTTAAAGATGAAGCAATCTCATTTTTAAGTATAGAAAGGAAAATAATAAATTATATTCAAAATGTTATTATTTTTGGGTGAGGGGGAGAGGTTGGGTGGTTTATTAGTTATTAAAACCAATTTTCTGCTGTATGGAAAACTTATAAAAATGATCATTTGTAATCTGCCCTTACTGGGACACGAACTGGGTAACTCGGGGAACTGATGAACACACGGCAAGGCATTTTGGCTCGCTGCGCTATCTGTCGTAACTTTTCGGCGTCACCAGGCGAAGTATAAAATCTCAGCTGGCCGACAATTGCTTTAACTATCGGCCCTGTTCCGAATTCCGAGTCGGTTTCCGTGTAAACGTTGTTTTTTCTTATTTAAAATTATTAAATCGATATAAAAAGTGCGAAGAAAATCTGTGGTTACTAGATTAGGTCGTCGCTTTTTGTCGAATTGATTCCACTTGACATGAGCGTCGGTTTCCTCTTAACACCGATTTTCCAAACCTAACAGTAACCAAGAAATGATTGTCAACTCTAACATGTGAATTGGAAATTCAGTTGCAAACTTTACACGAAACCGACTCGATTGAACAGGCTGACGAAAATTGTTTTTTTTTTTTTACAAAATTAATATTTATAATGTCATAAGAAGCTTTACACAAAACTGTAGGAGGATTGATAAGATGCGAGATTATATACCTTGTATTTGACATTTCTTAGTTCATTAGTTCAAGGATTTACAATCTTGTTTTGTTAAGATTGCAAGATTCTCGAGAAAGATATTTATTCTAGATTTTAGATTGATTTTATCAACCTTCAAGAAAAAATTTCGAAATTGTTTAAAAATTTTATGGGCTTTAACCAAAAACATTTTGTTCCTTTTTAATGAACTTTCATTTGGTTCAATAATGAACTGAGGTTAACTCTGAAATTTACTTGAATTAACTTGAATGAATAAATAATAACCTAAAAGTATGATCGCAAAGATTTAAAAATAGTTGGAAATGTATTTTATAGATCCCGAAACAGTCTTAAATCAAGTAAATTGGGATTAAAAAATCTTACTTGAAATAAGAATTTTGTAATTTAGTTTAAGCATTTTCGTATTTACAGTATTCATCACTCGCACATCTTGTACTTGAAGTAGTATAAAGCTTTCTTTTGTTCTGAGTTTTGGGCTTTAACTTATAAAAGAGCAATGATATCGGTAAGTTAAAGGAGACAAAAGACCATACATTAGCAGCTGAGGAAAAACGGACCATAGTTTAGAATTCAGCGAGCAAAAATTGATAGGCAAAGTTGGCTAGCTTCTCTGTTTTAGCTGTAAAATTAATTTATAATTAGAAAAAAAAATGTAAAAAAATTATTTAAGGTTCTACCGAGATTTGAACTCGGATCGCAGGATTCAGAGTCCTGAGTGCTAACCATTACACCATAGAACCTTGCTGAAGATCGCCGCCCAAATAGCCCACTTCCATTTTTCCCTCTCTCTCTCTCTGCTCGGGCTTGACTCATTCTCTGCCTAAAAATACAAAAAAATACAAATAAGCAAAAACCTGATGGGGTCAGGCCAAAAAGAGAAAGAAAAAAGTAAGCAAGAAAAGCTGTAAAAGCAAACATTTGCATATTTCTCGAGCCGACCGAATTGAAATTGCTTGCTCAATCAGCAGCAGCAGCAACAAACGTTTATAGGTAAAGTCTGGCTCGGACTCGAGCCGTGTCCGGGTCGGAAGCATTTAGTTTTGTGCGACAAAGGAGGAAATAATTGTTTGGTAAACATTGACCAATGTCCGACGTCGGGAGAAGAAAAACGCAAAACCATTTCCATTTCATTTGTTAGGCCTTTTTTGACTGTAAGGAAATTAAAAGGAAATGGCGCTTGTTTTGTCCTCTGTGTGTCTGTGTGTGTGTGTGTGTGGGGGGGGGGGAGGCGGTAAAAAGTGGAGAAGTAGGCGCTGAGCAAATTAAAAGGTTTCATCTCGTGGCCAGAAGGCTGAGAAGCAGTTAAAAATGACACAAGGGCCGCAGCGCACACACACATACACGCACACATGACCAAATTGCAAGAGGCCCATTGTATAGGCCTACTCTATCTCTCCCGCTCGCCTGCTACAGTGGTTCAGACTAAGGCGAACATGTTGACTAAAACAGCCGTGCACACTGTAATTGACTTTTGCCAAAGATTTATTTATATTATGGATGACGCATGTTAAAAATAAAAATAGAGGCCAGCTAACTTCGGCTCGACCGAAGTTTATATACCCTTGGAGCTTGATATATGCCTGACAGTTTGTATGGCAGTTATACTATATAGTGGTCCGATTTCGACTTAAATACGAGCGTTGGGAGCGATAACATTAAAAACAAAAAAGTTTTTCCCACTAAGACTTTTTTCCAGTCCTAACATTTGTAGGCAGCTATATATAAGTGTCCGATTTTGACAAGGCTTAAGAAATTATGTAAAATTATTAAAAACTTATAAATACGAGCGTTGGGAGCGATAACATTAAAAACAAAAAAGTTTTTCCCACTAAGACTTTTTTCCAGTCCTAACTTTTGTATGGCAGCTATACTATATAGTTGTCCGATTTTGACAAGGCTTGGTGAAATTATGTGAAATCATTAAAAACTTATAAATACGAGCGTTGGGAGCGATAGCATTGAAAACAAAATAGTTTTTCTTACTAAAACTAGTTTTTCAACCGATCGTTCCTATGGGAGCTATATGCTATAGTCATCCGATCCGGCCGGTTCCGACAAATGTGCAGCGTATTTGTACCAAAAGACTTCGTGCAAAGTTTGGTTAAGATAGCTTTAAAACTGACGGAGGAGATAGCATAGAAACAGACGGACGGACAGACGGACATGGCTATATCAACTCAGCTCGTCAAGCTGATCAAGAATATATATACTTTATGTGGTCGGAGATGCTTCCTTCTATGCGTTACAAACATCCGGACAATTTTAATATACCCTCTCCAAGGGTATAAAAACGAGTTTTTTTGGGAGCTGACATTGGATGCAAATTTTTGCATTTCGCTGCCTTTACGAGGATGCATACAGTAAGTCAAGAAAGTGTTTTGACACAGGAAAAAAATTCACATTTTGCACTTTTATTGCAAAAAAGGGGCTTTCTATAGATAGTAAAATGTTGTTCTTATTTTATTCAGATTCTGTACCGTCCCTAGACCAAGTATGCAAAAAGAAATAGCCAAATCCATCTAGTTTTAACATTAAAAAAAAATAAAAAACAAATAAAAGCTAAGTTTTGAAGTGTCAAGAAAGTGTTTTGACAAAAGTCAAAACACTTATATCTTCAGTATCGGAGCTCAAATGGAAATATAAATTAATGATTCTGGACAAGTTTCACATACTGAATCCGAATCTGATTATATAAACTCCATGTCTTCCATGGATTAGCAGCAAACTTATATTAAAATGCAGAAAACGGCTAATTTAACCCCTTTTTAGTACATTCGAATCTCGTAAAAATCAGCTGATTTTGAAATTTTCGATCTTAACATTCAGTAGTACGTACCAATATGTATACAATATAATAAACACTTTAATCATTTCATAGGTTATAAGTTCATGATCAATCCGCAAAAAATGGCTGATTTGTATGCAATTTTGTAAATGAGTGAGAAAATTCAGCAGAATCGGTTGGATTTTTAAGAAAAACGCCTTATAATCCAAAATTCATATGATACTAAATAAATTTTTTCCATTTTGAGGGCGTGTCCCGCCTTTTTTAATTTTTATTCTCTGTACCGAAGGTACATAGAGTAAATTAAGTTTGTGCAAAAGTATGTAACAGGGAGAAGGAATCATTTCCGACTATATAAAGTATATATTTTCTTGATCAGCATCAACAGCCGAGTCGATATAGCCATGTCCGTCTGTCCGTCTGTCCGTCCCTCTGTCGTCTGTCCGTCCGTCTGTCCGTCCGTCCGTATGAACAAACAGATCTCGGAGATGGTAAGAGATAGAGGTTTGACATGTATGGGACAAATGTTTCTGATAGCTGCAGGCAGATCAAGTTTATTTTCAATTTTTGCCACGCCCCCTCCCGCCCCCGCAATTCGGAAAAAACGTTATATCTCCTACAGTTTTTAAGATAGACGTTTCGTACCTTCTAGAGATAGTTAGTAATTAGCGAAATGTATCGATTTGCCGAAGAAATGATAAAGATCGTATCAGCGGTTCTCAAGTTATGAGCAAAAAAGTACTTCGCCCTTGCCCCATCCCCTCCCACCCATTCACAACTAACACCACACAATCTTAGAGAGAGAGAGAGAGAGAGAAAGGGTGAGAGAGAGAGAAAAAGAGAGAGAGACTTTGAGATGAGCGCAGCACCAGCATTGCATTCAGCTTCTACTCCAGGTACAGAGTATGTTATAGTCGGGCTTGACCGACTTTCTCACTTGTTTTCATTAGTCAAGCTTTACAACTACACTATTATTAAATCGAAAAACTCATTATATTGTGGCCGATGAAACAGATTTTGTTTATTCCTTGTGTACTCTAGATTTGATGCTTAACTATCAAGAAAAAATAATTTTCAAAATAGTCGGATTTCTACGAGATTCAAATGTACCAAAAAGGGGTAAAATTATGAATTTTCTGCATTTTAATTAAAATTTAGAGCTAATCCACTAAAGATTTTGAGTTTATATAACCAGATTCGGGTTCAGAGTGTCAAACTTGTCCAGAATCATTAATTTATATTTCCATTTGAGCTCCGATACTGAAGGTATAAGTGTTTTGACTTTTGTCAAAACACTTTCTTGACACTTCAAAATTTAGCTTTTATTTGTTTTTTATTTTTTTTAATGTTAAAACTAGATGGATTTGGCTATTTCTTTTTGCATACTTGGTCTAGGGACGGTACAGAATCTGAATAAAATAGAACAACATTTTACTATCTATAGAAAGCCCCTTTTTGGCAATAAAAGTGCAAAATGTGAATTTTTTTCCTGTGTCAAAACACTTTCTTGACTTACTGTATACTGAAACTTAGCTATACGTTTTCCAAATTAGCTATTCTGCTCAGAGCAAAAATTTATGAATAATCTAGATGACACATGTGACGCAAATAACGATTTTTATTGGGAGCTGACATTGGATCCCAAAAAAAAAATATTGTATGAGATGCGGTATCTATATATGTATTGTCTTTGCTTTTGCTAAAAGTTTTCGATTAAAGTACCTACCGGAGTTAGTCCCTAAAGAAAATATTTTCAAATATTGGAAATATCAATATTTGTTTTTAATTTTGCTTTTTTTTTTAAGAGGCTGCTAAAAGGGTTCTGAAATGGCACTTCGAGAAGAGTGCATACAATACGAAGGACGGAAAAATCACCGCTAATGCAGATGTTTTTTTTCCACAAATATACTGGCATAAGCTTGCTCCCACGAAAGTAAGAAAAAAACGTATATGTAGTTAGTAAGAATAGACCACAAGGAACACGAGCCAACTCGTTCAGTATTTGAAAAAAAATCTAAAATAATCTTTCTCATAGGATTGATAAAGTGCACCCAAACGTCTCGATTTCATTTGCACTATTGGGCTTATCTCAGCCCTTCTAAAAAGTGAGCGGTTTAGATCAAGCTAATCAATTTTCCGTCCAAAAAAGAAAATGTAGACTTAATTTTTAATAATAATAAAAGTTTTATTTATATAATATTTTAAAATGTAATTTTAAAATTGAAAAAAAAGACTTTTTTTATGAAAAGCTTTACCAATTGGCTTGTCAATGACCCACTGTGCCCCTCTCCCTACATCTGACTCTGCTCTGCCTGGGCTTTTGCCGCTATAACAGTCGCCACTGTTTTTTGTTATGTAGGCCAAAGATGCCAGCAGGATGGAAACACACTCCATTGCCATTTCACTCTCACACTCGTCATTTTGTATGCCATTGTTGTTGTTGCTGTTGTTGTCGTCGTCGCCTGCGGGGCCGCTCTTTAGCGGTTAGTTATCATTATTGCCATGGCCCTCGACAGCATTTTGTTTTCCTCAACGTTGTTCTTGTCGCATTTGTCAGCCACAATTATTATAATGCAGCATCCAATTCTCCTTCTGTGTCTCTTTCTTGGGTTGTTCTCTGTCTGCTCTTCTCTCTCGCAAATTATCATATTGTTAGTGCCTTTTTTTTGTGTCCTTGAATGCAAAACAAAGCGCAGCGGAAAAAATTTTTGCGCATTTCAACGGTAAAATTATTTTTCCACTTGCATAACTAAAACAATAAGGAAAATGGAAGAAATCAAGTTTAGAAGTAGTAAAGAATATATGAAGTTTCAAATATTACATACCCTGGATATGAGGGTACGAATTCACTAAAGAGTCATGCATCCTAGTAAGGGGCGACGGCCACAAATACCTGCAACATTATATTGCAAGTCCTGATATTTCGGGAATTTGATATTTTCATTAACCCTGGCAGGTCATCCTTATTTTGATGTACATGATTTTCGGTATTCGAATCGACGCATAATCACGTTCGAAGGTTGAAAACAGGGCTTGCCAAGAAGAGAGCGCGAAAATGTAATGGTGTCTCTCTCTAACACACAGTGAAGCGTGACTTCGGCAAGCGTTCGGTGTGACTTTTCGAGTATGTTCGTGCCCCAGGGGCTCTGGCTGGGGAACTCTGCTCTAACACATAGTGATGCATAGATTCGGCAAGCATTCGGTGTGAATTGGCTAGTATGTTCGTGCTCCAGGGGCTCTGGATGGGAAGCTCTGGTTGTAAGGACTGACATCTTTGACTATTACCACACTTAGACGGTTTGATTTGATCTCGATCTAGCTAATCAGTTTGGATCCCGGACCATTTCTATATATGAACTTTTTTACTCTAGCAATAAAATTAACATTTTTTCTTTCTAAAGCAAATTTTCTGGACGGTGGTTCCAATTTCAGCTACAAGATATAGTCATCCAATTTTGAATTTTTATTTTGTATTGGGGTTTAAGTACAACACGAATTACTCTTTAAATAAGTGCAAAATAGTCTTCATTGAAGAATTATGAATTCTTAAGTCAACTCCAATACAAAATTAAAGTTCATAAAATTGGTCTAGATAGTTCTAATTCCCAAATGTTTTTGAAACTAGGTCTCTTGAAAAATCTAAAGGAATTTAATTAACCAAGAGGTATTAAGGACCAAGATGGTATTTCTGTAGATCAGAATTCTAACCTTACTCCATAAGCAGGAATTCTAGAAGGGGGTTTTTAACAACAGGTTTCATTCAAAACAATTCGCATTATCCGTTGCATACTTTTTGGAGCTTGCATTGTGAGTCTAGTTTGTCCTCAATCCAGGAAATTTTTTTAAATGAATTAGGAATTCGCTTTGCTTTAATTTTCCGGCTCAATTTAAGAGGTAATTCTCCATGTCAAGGCGGTTTTTTGGACCTTTTGAAATCTTATTTGAAAACGCAATAAGTTTTTCCAATTCTGTTTTTATTTTATTTTGTTACAAAAAGATTGAAGTAAACAAAAAAATTTCACTGCTTCAACACGAGGGCTGCTCAAAAGTTCTCGGCCGTCAAAGTGGGGGGTCCAAAAAAAAGTATAGTGCTGGCGGCCACGATTCCACGTCTCCAGGTTGTGTGAAATAGAAACTAAAAACGGGGTTATAATCAGTATAGATGTCATTCTAATCTGACCCTCGAAAAATATTTTGTGATTTTTTTTGCCAAAATGGCGGCCATTGAAAAATTAAAATTTGAATTTGGGCCTTTTTTTGTAATTTTGTGTAAAAAAATAGTACACAATTTTTTAAAATTACGATTGGGTCAGACCAGAATGGTGACATTTCTGCGTCGATTTCAGCTTAATCAAAGTCAGTTCAGTGCAACTGGAGATATCATGGCCGCCAGTTGGAAAAACGTGGTTTCGAGATAAATGAGTTTAAAGTTTGAGACATTGGGGCCAGTACAAGCAAGCGAAGGTCGCTGATGATATGGTACAGGTACCATTGAAACAGCTGTACGACCAACTAGCTTCACTAGTGGTTTGTTGTGTTCCTCCTTTTTGGAGTTATGCGCAAGCATAACGAAACCTTGAGCCAGCTTAATATTGATGGTTTGATTATCATAAAGGTCGTTAACGCACACACATGTGTTTGAAGTAATATTAAAATTGCTTGTTTTATTATGAAAATTGGTCGTATATCTTCTAAAGTTTTACGAATTTCAAAAAATCTTTTTGGGGCGATGTTTTCTAATATCTAAGCTATAAAAAAATGCAAGAAAAAAGAACGAAAAAAACATGTATTCTCTTAAGTATGAAAAGATCTTGACTATATCGCTCACTTACTTCAATACTGGCATAACTCAAAATAATCCATTTTGAGAAAAACACGTTTGAAGTTCTCAATGGATTTTTACCTCAAAAAAAAGGTTCTTTTAGTTTCAACTTAATTAAGTAAAATATTATAAATTAAGAATGCTTATTAATAAACATTAAAAATATGATGTTTTAACTGAAAGACGAAGTATGTTTGGTCAATATCGACAGCAGGACAACTGAGATATGGCGGTTCTTGCATCAACATGAAAATGAACCTGGAAAATGATATTGCGACATATTCTCATCTCACATAAAAAGTAGAAGAGATAGCAATTCGAACATTTTTGCATAAAATAGTACGGAAGAGCGCGCACATTTCTGCATCATTAAGTCAAAAATCGTATTTTTTGAGTTATGCCAGTATTGAAGTAAGTGAGCGATATGTATATGCCAAAATGGTCCTAAATCAAGTACTTCGGGATTAAAAAATCGTATTTGAAACAAGAATTCTTATATGAGAATTTTCATACTTACCGCACTATTGAAACCTTTTGTACTTGAATCACTTACAAAGTTATTGTTTGCTTAAATATATGTTTATTTGTCTCAAACACTTTCTCATTAGATAACAAAGTGCAAAAAAAAACCAATCCTTAACAGGAATGTCCCGGTTTATACATATTTTTTCGATTTCAAATGAAATCAAAATCGAACGATTTTATTTTAGTTGATTCGATCGATTTGCATTCGATTTTCAATTCGAATGCTCCATTTCCAAAATGTTTCCTTTGATTAATTTTTTACCTCTATATGCTGCAAACATAATCAAAAACACACGGAAAAGTCAAAGAAGTTGGTATTATTTAATGAACTTGTTACAAGCGATTCATAAAATAATGAAAATCAAAACAGGTTGAACCGAAATTGTTAATTCGATTTGGCTGGAACAGAACAAAATTAAAGTTTATTAAAGAAAATAATTTCTATATTTCAAACTATATTTAAAAAAAATGTCTGTTGCAGAAAGTATTTGGATTCGCTAACATTGGTACAAAATTAATGTATAGCCATTATTTTGAAACATTAAAATAAAAGAAGGCATTTACTTTTGAATTCATTGGCCCCGAGCAATGTGAATTCAAATCGAGTAAATCTATCGAATTGTGAAAACCGGGACAGGTAACCAATTCGAATTCGAGCAAAATAAGTGAAAGTGAAAAGTGGAACAGTCCAGTAAATGTTATATAAATCGATTTCCATAAGCCTACTGCATATCATGAAAACCCATAATACCCCTGATGTCCTAGTCGAGGTTATTAAAAAATCCAAAAAATTGCCGCAGTCTCTCAATCTCTCTTTTTGCTCACTCGTCGACCCTCTTTTTGGCATTAACATAAAGCAAACATTTCCCCAGGCTTTTATTTTTTATTTTTTTTTGCACTAAAGAAATTTGTAGTCGTAAAAGTTTCAGTATCATGCCTATATTTTTGTTTTTTTCTTCTTTTGGGTCGGTACCCTGCGTATGTGTGCACTTATTATGACAAGTTATGGCTAGGCCTGACTTTGCTCTGTGGCTCGTAAAAAGGAAGGAAGACAAAGACACCGACATCGACACATGTGTGTGTGCGTGTGTTTGTGTTTGTGTCAGTGAGTGTGGGCCACTTGGCGACCCTAAAGCAAATGAACAGCTCACTTTCATTACAAATTCCAACAGTAAACACACAAACATCGTAGCCAGACAAAGTTTGTCAGCTCACATTACCAGACACCGCACAGGAGCACAAGACACACACACACACACATTGGTTATACAAACAATAACAAAAATGGCGCCATCAATGGCCATGATGGTTTGATGATGATGATGATCAGGGAAGAAGAGGGCAGCCAGAGACTGTGCATAATTTTTGCTCACGTTGCGACTGTCAAAGTCGAGAGTGTTATCAATAAATATTTGTTGTCTATGGGTAAAGTTTGTTTTGTTTGGTGAGATGTAGGCTGCCAAATGGCAGCCACTGACAAAATTAGCCTTGGAAAATGGAGGAAATATTTTTACAAATGTAGGATATATGAGGCAAATGTATGGTGATTCAAAGAAAAATCAATACATGAGTCAAATCTAAAGGCATTTTCACACAGCACTTTATTCTTCTTCCCTTCCATGCATTCAAATTTCCGTATTTATATAGGTATTTCGTGGCTACTGAAGTTTTGCTTTCTTTTTCTATTTGACCTACTTAATATGAAACACACATTTGGCGTAAGTGTGCCGGGGTGTCGCACCATTTCGTCTATTCGTTTATTTATTTTCAAAATTTCCTAAAGAAAACACATCCAGAATGAACCAATGTCTTGCTTGAATAAGAAAACTGCTGTAGAGCACATTATTTTTCAAATGGTATTTATCAGTCTGGTTAGTAAAGGTTGTTCATTTCTCAGAGTGAATCAACTCACCTAAAATGCTCATTGTTCAGTTGTTCACTTTTGGGAAGGAGGAAGACGGACTTATTAATGGTTATTTTTCATTAAAAATATTTTCAAAAATACTTTAATATACTATAACGCGTAGGTATATGAAATAATTAAATAATCATTAATCAATTCCCAAAAATAAAGCCATTAAAATATGTCTTTTTTCTCCGCTTTCGCCAATGTGCAGTGAACAAATTCAAATTTGTAATTGATTTTTTTTTTGGTTCTGTTATAATATAATTATAATGTGGTCGAAAAGTTCACGTTGATATTTTCGATCGGGTCAATTTCAAGTTTGTCATATCGGCTTTTGAATGATATCAAAAAATATAACATTGAGCCCCATATCATATCATTATTTTTTTCTGTGTGCTTATATTCGGTGTTTTCGCTCGGATCTTATTGTGGTATAAGCATTAGTATATTAGTATATTAAGTCAATAGGTTCAAACTTAAAAATTGTAACTCTGACAGTTTTTCGCGGTTAGAAGAAGAAGAAGGAGAAGGAATTCGCCAAATATGGAGCAAACTTGATCTGGGTACGGTATACACCAACATATATGCCAAAATCTGCATTTTCGGCTTGCACCACTCACAGAAACACGTCGCGCGAAATTCCTGTCCTGACTCTAACGGTGGTCGGAGACAACTGACCAGCCGCTCGTTCGTTAGCTAGGAACGCACTCTAACGAATCCAGTCGGTGCGCGAAAGAAAATCACTCTCTTTAAATTATGGACAAACCCTGTATACAATCGTCTGCTGGCCTGGACAGCCAATAGTAGTCAGTCGGCTCCAAATCGATTTAGCTTGTTTTCGTTCTTAAATTCCTTATTATTGTTGTTTGCTTTTTGGTTTATTATCCCTGTCAAACTGCCACGCGTAAATAGTTTGTTGTTTTTATTGAGCTGCTACTCCAATCCCAGCCATTATTCCTTACATACAGTTGACTATCGCACAGCTGTGAACACACTCGCACACACTTCCATGTAATTGAGACTCAACTGCGTAAATAAACATCAGCCAACTATAAAACAAAACTCAGGCACACACGCATCGAGGAGCAGGATATACTAACACTTTTCTGTGTGTATGTATGCAGATATATATCTGGTATATATTTTTTAGATGTGTACTTACTGTAGTTGTCCTTGCAACAGCGTTTTCTTGGCAGTTGTTGCTCTTGTTGCACTTTCAAGTTAATGACAGCAATTTAAGGCAGACAAAGGAGGAGACGGAGAAAGTTGAGGAGCAGGCGAGTCTTGTTTACACTGCTATCAGGCAGTGGGGACTGTTCAAGGATGAAGATTATGTGGCCTCCTTCAATGGAGTTATTGTGGTGGCCGCTGACACAAAGAAAAGTCATTTGGCATAGTCGTTGAAAATATGTTTGAAAATAGAGTTCAGGGAAAAGCGAATGTTCCGTCTAATGGATGTTAAAAGAGCTAGCAAAATACAAAGGGTGAAATGACGGAATTGTGGAAACTAAATTGCAGACATTTCGTCATCAAGCGAAAAGGAACTTACAATTGAAACAAATTTTCCACTTAATCTTTCAATGCTCATGCTTAAGGATTCATTGTGTTGCGCTTTGCGACGAGTAACATACGATTAAACTTGACTGGATATGCAGAACCAAAGGAAATTTAACTAAGAGCTTTAACTTTACATCCTTTATACAGACAAATTTAATCCGTTTGCCCCTGAGCCAAGGCCCACTTAGACAGCATATTCTTTGTGTCCATATATATTGCAACTTTTTTTTTCGGTCCAACTTTCCTTTCGCCTCGAACTTAATATCAAACTGTGTTTTGCTGGCTCGCCATAGAGTTTTTCCTCTTCCCCCCATCCCATCGAGCTATGCATGAAAAATGTCAAAAGTTTTACAAAAAAAAAAAGAAACTGAACAAACTTTTCCAATAAATTAAAATAAAATTAAGCAACAAAATGCAAAAACTAATCACAAGGCGCCTTGGTCATGAGTGCAAAGACATGATTTAGCCATTAAGTTGTAAACAATTTGCCATATATATATTTATATATATTTAAAACAATAAACAACGACGCGCACAATAATTTTAAAATGTGGTCACCCGAATCGGAGATTAACTCCATTGCCATGGCCACCACCATGCGGCACTCGCAATCATCATCATCAGGTGAGTGAAGTGTACAAATATTTTTTGAATTTACTGAAAATTGCTATGACATAAGCAAAAGTCTTCGTTTTTGTGTACTCTAAAGCCATTCACAAAATGAAAACGCAAACACAAATGGCCAGTAAAGTGCTTTTCTGCACGTAAGGTGTAAACTATTATTCTGCATACCTACAGTTGTGGTCATGGAATAGTACAGAGACTGGAAAATTTTGAATTTCCGACGTTTTCAAAGGTCACATTACAATAATGGTGAGAGTTGTAATTGTAGATTTCTCATATATCGTCCGTGTAACCGAAGAGGAGTATTTATGTAAGCTGACCCACACATTTCCATATGTGGGATTGCGTACAACATCCCTGCATATAACCTACCTATAGTTTCTATGTTTTGGCTAAGAAAAGACTTTTGTTACAGAAGATTAGTTTTGCAGAAGTAAAATGTTCTATGTCCAAACAGAAAAGCCTCCTTATCCCCTTTTTCGTATCTCGCAGAATTGCTTCTCGTAGACAGATCGAACCATACCCGTCGCCAAGCGTGCGTCACAGGAAAAAAAAGTACGTATATTTTCCATCTTTTTAATCTTAGGACGGTCAATTCTGAGTGGTACACAGAGGGGAAAAAACAGAGAACTTTGGACTCAAACGAACACAAACGTTCCCAAAAACAGAGTATGAACGGGTTTTCTCATTTGTGGTTCAATGTCCTCACTTAGAAAACAATTTTTGAGAACGCAACAACCAAAACTGAGTCGATATTGTTTAATTATTGAGAACTTGATTTGAGTTAATATTGTTCCGATTTAAGAATATTTTAAATTCATTTGGGTTCATCAAGTTAAGAAAAACATTGAAAAATTGGACGCGCCAAAGCGTTCAGCCATTCCACACTTTTGCAGGTTCACATCTAGAGGGCTACTTCTGCTTGTTTGGGCTGACAAGAGAGAGATCAAAAAGAGAGCTAACACGCGCTCTCTCTCTGTTGAAAACCTGTTTTGTTGTTGTTTAAAGCAAATATTAGGCGATTGAGAACAACTTTAGTCATTCCAGAAACATTTGGAAGAAAAAGTTTTAAGCCATTTGTTATTAATTTAAGCTAAAGGTAATTTATTTTCTGAACAGGTTTTTTCCCTCTTTGTACATAACCATTTGTTCGGAAGTATTGAGAGAAATTCGTAAAACCAACCCCACAATACGAATAATTCTCCATTATGGATATGCGAGCTCTTAAACATCACGCCGACCAAAACGTCGAAATGATGGAAAATCCGCCGTACAGCACTCAACGATTTCTTTTTATTTCCTAACATCAAAAATAAACTGCTTGGTAAACGTTTTCTTCGCCGTACGATGCTGTTGATACGTTAAAAACCCATGTCTTGGAGGTGTCTCTATCGGAATGGAAATAGTGCTTTCAAAATTGGAAACTTCAGATTCGTTAAAAGGTTCTGTTTTGGTCCTATTTTATTTCGGCATTCGATTCCGTACGGGTACCTAGATTTTTATTGCCGTCGGCCGGTAAGTACCGGTATGGACCGGTTAAATGAGCAGAAAATTTTAAACGTTAATCCAAACAAAGCAAGCTATACACATGTATGTGTATGGATTCAGGAGGGGGCGTGGCAAAAATTGAAAATAAACTTAATCTGTCCTATACATGTCAAACCTCTATTTCTTACCATCTGAGAGATGGATTTTTCGGACGGATTTATCGATTTGCTGAACGGTTCTCAAGTTATGAGCAGAAAAAAACAACATCCCCTCCCCCAACATCATAACACAACCAAAACGCATTTTATTCAAAGGTGAAGAGAAAGAAAGAGATGGAGAGAGAGAAACTAAGAGATGAGAGCAGCAGCAGCACTGCATTCAGCTCCAACTCCAGCTACAGAGTATGCCATAGTCGGGTTTGCCCAACTTTCTCACTCGTTTTTATTTGAAGCTTTACAATTGAGCCAAATTGCGTTAAAATCGCCCAAAACTAACGCTTTGAAGTTTAGTTATTGCTCTCAGAACCGAAACTGTACCGGTACAACGTTAAAGTTCTTTTCGGTCTTAATAATATCAGTTCTCGTTAAAGCACGGTACGGAGTACTCCAAACTGTTTGGGCGCACAAAAAAGGCATTTTTTGTTGCGTGTGGAACCTAAAAACAAATTAGTATGCTAAGATAGCCTAAAAAATGCCAAAACTGCCAAAAAATGCCAAAAATGGGATTTTTAAGTTAATCTAACACGGTTTTCAAATGCGATTTGCTAATGAAAATTGATAAGAGTTTAGAATCATCAATAACAACAAAAAGATTAAGAAATACGGATAGACAAAATCATATTGGAAGAGAGATGAGGATGAGGATGCCAGAAGCAGCCCTCAATGTTTCAGTTGCCTTATTTGAGGAAAGGGAGAAATATGGGAATATTTGCCTGCGCTATGAGTATTCTGATATTGCGAATACAGATTCTAAGATCTAATGTACTTCACACAGAATGGCATCAATAGATACGTTAAAATCACGGTACCCGCACGTACCTGCGGCTCCGCCCCCGCCGTGTTCCTGCCCACGGTTTAGACCTCCACTTCGAGACTCAATTTAAAACTCAGCAAGCCCCAGGCTTGGTTCAGAGGATAAGGACTGAGACAGCATAGTTGTCACGCTCGTTATGACGATGGACGTCATCATGCCCCTCTCGGGACGTACCTTCCCACAACAGGTCGAGACAAATCTTCCATAGGAGCGCCAACAGATTTATTTGTCTCTTCGAATTGCTGGAACAGCACTTGGTGCCAAAACGAAACATCCTCTCCAGCCGCAATCAAAAAACTTTTACTGTTGTTGCTTTTATCCCGGACATGGTTGTTGCAGATCTTTGTGGACTGCTGCTGGAGGCTCTCAGCTGCATCAAAATTATATATTGGTGAGGTTCCAAATACTTATCTTTGCCTCAACATTAATCAGCGCAATTTGTTCTTCCTCATGAAGGCTCTTCAAATTATTCTTACGCACACCCTTCATTTCGGACCTTTTTTTGCTTCTGAGCGTCAAAATAAATAAATTTAAAGTCTTTGGGCGCCCAAAAAAGGCTCGAACAGCTGCTAATACCATCCACATATTCAGAGTTCGACGTTCGAGTTCGATGTTCGTGTGGATCGACGTTTCGTTTGTCTCCGTACACACCGTAAAACGTCTGACGTCAAACGTTTTGCGTGTGGTTTTACAACGATTTTTTTGGAGTTTTCGTTTGCGAGCGCTTTATTGAGTACTCCGTACTGTTCTTAAGAATACTGGTTCCGGAACCGGTTCAAAGTTTATCGGTTCTTTTTGGTTTACGGTTCCGGTTTGATTCCCAGGTGAAAAATTAATATTTCCTAATGTTGCAATCTTCTGGGCCAAAAGTGTAATACCCTTTGCCTGCGAATAATAGGGTAAAATAACTGTAGGCAACACGGTCCAGTTTATAGCTGGAATGGTTTCGAATCTAAATGATTTTCTTTCATCACATTTGGACTTTAGTTAACCTGAGCTAAAAGTCGAAACGTGATGGATAAATTCGTGCTCAGCAAACAAAAATCTTTTGAATCAGTGAAAAAGTTAAAATTTTGTTGCTTTGTGTAATCGATCTTAAGGGATAGGTAAATTTTTCTAGTTCGTTCGTTTTGCATTTATACGCATTTCAGTGTCCAGTACTGTATACTACTTATGTCCTTCAACGGGTACACAAAGTACACACCTGGGTACACATAAATACAAATACAAAATGCACACGAGAACTTCAATTCACAAATGCCAAAGTGTTGCAGCTTCGTTTCGTGCAAATTTGTTTATGCGAAATTTCCTGTTTTCCCAGCCAACTGTGAGAATGAGCAAGAGCGAAACATATGTACGTAAATGTGTGCTATATGCCGGTGTGTGACTGAATAGGCAAATATGCAATTTTCAACGTTGGCCACGTTTATTCTGTGGGCCATTAATTGCCAGGCAAAGCCTCCATTGCAGTTTTCTGGCAGTTGGCAAAATGTTTGGCGCACTCACACACAGCCATTAAACCGTTACGCAAACGTGGGTAGGATGATAAGTCATGAGCTTAAAAGAACTTTTTACTTTAAACTCCTTACGTTGGCCAACGACTCCTCAGTCAACCCACGTATAAATGTTTATGTGCCCGTGTGTACGGTGAGGTAAAGGTATACCGTAACCTAAACCGGTTCATGTTTGCGGTTTGCTGCTTGCCCTGATGCATGAAAGTGCAACATTAATACTTTGGCATTATGGTTTTAACCCAATTTCGGTTCGCCACTTTGTTAGGCAAAAAAAAACTTTGTTCATGTTGCCTATTTTTGGGGTTTTTGTTTTTGTTTTACCCTGCCAGTTGATTTTTGGAGAGCTTTTGCAAGCATTATGTGGGCGCACATTTGTGTGTGTGTACATTAAGGTTGCAAATTGGATTTGTGCGGATTTTCTGTGTTTTATATAACAATAATAACAACGAGGATTTAATTAAATAGCCCGCACACACACACAAGCAAATCAAATAACACAATTGATGTGGCAAAACTGTGATTAAGTTCAGGACCGTGGAAAAATATACACACAACAAACAAAAATTAAATAAATTATGAAATTCATGCACAGCACAGGATGTGCAAGTAGGTTAACCAGACGCAGGCGGTGGTGCCAGTTGGCTTTAAATGGAAAATGTTTATTTATTGAATGCATACATACATACATTGTATTAATTTAAATTTGCTTGCTCCGTGAAACTGTGCAGGCTTTCAATCTATAATTTGATTAAAAATTTCTGCTTGCGTCTGTCTTTAATACTAAGGCTGAATATTAATAAAAAAATGTTTTGATATTCTTTGAGTTGTGCCTTATGATAAGTCAAATTATAAGTTGTTTCAGGGTTTGAATAACTCCCAGTTTCTCGCCTGTCCTGCCGTTTTAGTCGCTAGTGATGCCTAGACTCTCCGTGTGTGGAGCCCTAAGACGTAATGAATAAGCCTGTCATTGCGTTTCTATAGAAACGCTATAGCAATTGATTTTTGATATTCTGAATGTTGTGGTATTCTGAAATCTGCTATTTATCCGAGCTGATCCCAGTTTCTAACCGTGACAGTTTAAACTTCAATATTTAAGAAATATATTTCTGAATTTTAGAAAAGTTTCCCTAAAAATTAATTTTTAAATAAATATTTTTTAAAATATATATATTTTTCAGGGCTTAATCCCGAAACGAATTTCGGTTCCGGTTCCAGTACCGGTACGTCCCGAAATGAATGTTTCGGTTAAAGTTGTTTCGGTTTCGGTCGGTCGGGGGCCCGGATTTTTGTTTCGGTATACCGGTCCCTTTTAAATACCCGACGTGCGATCCTATGCCGCTCCCAAAGCGATGGAGTGGGAAGGACATCTTACAATTACCATCTAGCAAAATTCCCCATCCGTTGATTTACCCGTCTTCATAAGAATCAAAATCGTTATAAAATTTTGAAAATTTTGTGATTTTTCGGTCCGTTTGATCAACACGTCTCATTAACTCATATAAGAATTTTGAAAATTTATACTTTTCTGAACTCATGTAATTTTGTAAATTTCCGATTTTTTGAGACAGTTCGGTCTACACCACATATTTTCACCCTCTACTATTGCAGTCTATCAAATCTTCATAAAATTTTGGGAATACAAAATTTGCAAATTTTGCATTCATTTTAGTTGATTCATTGTTTTTTTGTGTTTAATTGTTTGATCTACTCCTCCTGTTTACCCGTCTACACTGCCATTTCCAAACTTCGCAACTTTGGACAATCAATCTTTTAGGTTTTTTTTTGTCTACATAAATAAGATCAAGAACTTTATAAGGTCGGAAATGATTACTCTCAGTTACATAATTTTGCACACTCCTAACATAATTAGGTACAGCGTATAAAAAAAAAACCGAAACCGTACCGGTACCAAAGTTTCGGTTTCGTTCCGGTTTTATCGGTTCCAATAATAACGGTAAACGGTATTCGGTTCTTAAAAATAATTTTGTATCGGTTCAGGTTCCGGTTCCGGTACGCGATTTGAAACGGTTTATTTCGGTTAACGGTTCCGGTTCTGGTTCCGGTATTGAGCCCTATATTTTTTTTTAAATTTTAGAGTAAAGCTTTGTTTACTTTTAAGTTTTGTCTTACCTGTAAGACATATCTACATAGTAATCAGCTATATATCGATTCTACCAGGGGATGAAAATATCGAATGGCAATCATTTAATCGTAGGTCCTAGAACATCAGGGTATTTCCAGCTTAAGAATCTTGATCAAGGATATCCATAGAAGCGGTAAATACCTAGAAAATAGTGATTAAAGACTGAAAATGAGATGACTGCAGAAATTTTAATTTGCTTATACTGAAAAGTGCTGATCAGTCTATAAATCAACGAAGGCCACGCCTGGCCCGCAGGGACCGCATTTGTTTTTCACACCGACACGAGTCTAACGCATGCCGAGGTTTGCGCCAAGAGCGCAAAAAGCTTTCTGTCGCTGGCCTGCAGGTCGGAACTGTCTTGCGTCGCTTTTTGTTTGCTGTCGCTCTTCTTGAGAACACCCTGCTTTAAATTCTTTAAAACGGACAAAGAGAACTAATACTAGTTAAAATGCAAGCACCCAAAAAAGTAAAATAAATGTCTTTTAAGTATATTATGTTTATTCAAATATGGTGTTGTTTAATTTTCCCTACGCGATAACATCAGCTCAGTCTATATGATTGCTTTCTTGACGGTTCCGTTACGCTGCCTTCCTCATATATTTTCAGAAATATTAGCCAAGTCCTTGTTGCATAGCATGCTAGCATCTTTATATGAACCGTCTTTTTACCAGTCCAGCTCCTTGGTATCGCATTTTTTCGGTCTTCCCATTTTACTCAGAAATTTAAACAGTAGCTGCTCTATTTATCAGACGAGCTCAATCACAAGCACAAATGCAAAGCATACTTTGAGCCAAATATTTATTTAATGTAAATTTGTAAGGGAAGTTCAATTTGTAGTTACAGTGTTCAATATGTTATCGCTTTCGTGTGTCGAAATGTTAAATGTTCAAAATGTTAATAAACATGTTTTTATACCCGTTACTCGTAGAGTAAAAAGGGTATACTAAAGTCGTGCAAATGTATGTAACAGGCAGAAGGAATCATTTCCGACCCTATAAAGTATATATATTCTTGATCAGCATCAACAGCCGAGTCGATTTAGCCATGTCCGTCTGTCCGTCCGTCCGTCTGTCCGTCTGTCCGTCTGTCTGTATGAACACCTAGATCTCAGAGATGGTTAGAGATAGAGGTTTGACATGTATGGGACAAATGCTTCTTTTATCTGCACGCAGATCAAGTTTATTTCAAATTTGTGCCACGCCCCCTCCCGCCCCCCGCAATTTGAAAAAAACGTCATATCTCCTACAGTTTTGTAGATAGATGATTCGTACCTTCTAGAGATAGTTAGTAATTAGCAAAATGAATCAATTTGCCGAAGAAATGATAAAGATCGAATGAACGGTTCTCAAGTTATGAGCAAAAAACTGAACCAAGCCCCCCGCCACTCCCACTCCCACCAAAAAAAAATGTTGCATACTTTTTTGGATGGTCAAGGAATGCAGGAACACTGTTAAACATGTTTTTTCATGAGTAACGGGTATATCGAAGTCGGTTAGTGCCGACTTTAACTTACGCTCTCGTTTATTTGTTGAAAATGTTAGTATTATAAACACACTTTGTTTTAAAGTGTTCAAAACGCCTGTGTTTTTTTATCAATGTTCTTTATTTTGACATAAATTGTTTTTTTTTTAACATTCCCAATAAAAACAATGAAAAAACAATGCTTACTGTTTTGAACATTGTTTAAAACACGATGTTTTGTACATTGTGTGTTATTTACGAACCCTGGTTTTAAGGGTAATTTCGCCTTTGAGTTTAGAAATTATTTGTTTGTTTTTTCAACGACAGATTCAGGGAAATATAAAAATTTCTTAAAATCTGACCGCTATCATTCAAGAAGTTCTTGAATCCTATGGATCGGAAATTGAGTTTGACATTAGTAGAGTTCGCACAGTTCTCCGTACTCACACCATATGAAATTTATAGAAAAATTGAAAATGTTAGTAAACGTACGTTTAAATGGAAAGTAGTTTAAGATATCTGTTTATTGCCGAAGTTAATTTGAATAACTTCTTTCAAGCTCCAGAATTCGCAATCAATACCAAGTGATTTGTGCTTCATTTCAAGCAACTCTTTGGAAATCTCTAGTTATACCCGTTACTCGTAGAGTAAAAAGGGTATACTAAAGTTGTGCAAATGTATGTAACAGGCAGAAGGAATCATTTCCGACCATATAAAGTATATATATTCTTGATCAGCATCAACAGCCGAGTCGATATAGACTTGTCCGTCTGTCCGTCCGTCCGTCCGTCCGTCCGTCCGTCCGTCCGTCCGTCCGTCCGTCCGTCTGTATGAACACCTAGATCTCAGAGATGGTAAGAGATAGAGGTTTGACATGTATGGGACAAATGCTTCTTTTATCTGCAGGCAGATCAAGTTTATTTCAAATTTGGGCCACGCCCCCTCCCGCCCCCGCAGTTCGGAAAAAACTTTATATCTCCTACAGTTTTCAGGATAGACGATTCGTACCTTTTAGAGATAGTTAGTAATTAGCAAAACGAATAAATTTTCTGAAGAAAGGATAAGGATCGGATGAGCGGTTCTCAAGTTATAGGCAAAAATGGGAAAAATGGCCGAGTTAAAAAAGTGTTGCATACTTTTCAGATGTTCACATGTTTTTTCATGAGTAACGGGTATATCGAAGTCGGTTAGAGCCGACTTTAACTTACGCTCTCGTTTATTACTATTAACGTTCAAACATCCGGACAATTTTAATATACCCTCTCCAAGGATATAAAAAGTACAAAATTCGTTGTCGTAATTTTTGGTACTCAGTTTTATTTGTAGTTAAATTCTATAAAATAAAAATATAAAAAAGTAATAAATTCTAGTTTAATGTGAAAAGAAACTTAAATTAAAAATGGTCTTTATAGTAAAAAAATGGTCTTTATAGTAAATAATTATATGAGCATTGTGCGTTTTGCCTATGCTATTGACATAAATGTTAATGTTTTAAAAACTTTGTTGTGTATTTAATAATATTTTTTCCATTATTCATTCATTATTACCTTGAAGAGGAGACATTAAAATTCGACCACCGCCGTCTTTTGAAACCAGTACCTTCGTCTTGCACGTTTATCTGTAGACTCCACTGCTGACAGTAGTTTTAGAGTTCATTTATCATGCTCATGTTCAATTATCATGCTCTATATGTTGCAACCATTTACATCAACTCCTTCGCGCAGGTACGAAATTAGAAGATATGTAGAAGCACTCAGCTGAGTGACCAATTGCAGTGTGCTGGCGTTGCCATTTTAACATATTATGGTCGACGATATACAATTGTTATCGAATTTTAAAATAAAACTTTGGGAAATTTTCCGGATTCTTGTATTGCAGTTCACACAGCACATCTCTGGGTCAAATTTTGGCTTTCTACTCGAAATCGAAGGCAGTCACGGCTCCACATAGCTCGCTTTCTTTCTTTTGTTTTTTTGTACATTTTTTTCGCTTCCATATTTTTTGTCGTCTGGGATTTCACTTACTACGACGGCAACTGTAAATTTTACTGCATCTTTTTTCATTTCGGTAATTATTTTGGTTGTATTCTTCTTTTAACTTCACAATGTCACCAGTCCGCGAACGGAACCATAGGTTTTACAATAGGTTCGAATCGAAGTACCGAATTTTCTGCAAAATCTTGTTTTAGCCTAAAACTTTCGTTAGCTAGAAACGCTCTCTACCAAATCCAGTCGGTGCGTGCACGCTCCGAAGTACAGTTGCGGCGGAAGATAATCAGTCCTATTACTACAAAGCCTGTACTGCGACTGGTGGAGCCTAAAAAAAGCTATGCTGTGTGTTCAGTCCCCATTTTACAATTTTATAAGTTTTTTAGAAAGATATAATGTTAATTACTAAAAGAAATACATCATTTGTTGTAATTTCTTTCGCTCAAAGGATTTGTTGTTCATTGTTTGTTGTCGACCGTTGTGCAAACTGGGAAGTTTGCGTCCAGAAGTGTCACAACTTTCATGCCTTCATCATGTTAAAGCTGATTTTGAATTGTCGGATTCTTAGATAACAGTTTTCTCCCGCCGAAGTACGGCGTACTCCTTGTGTTTGTTTCCTCTTCTACCGAAGATGTCTGGTTCGCCCTGTCAATGCATATTAAGCCTGGAGCTGCATCTTCCATTGCGGAACTAATAACGCCTGGAGGTGGGACCTTTTTAGCAGACTTTTGTTTTAAATACTGACCACAATTTCTACTTAGCTCTATCAAACACTCTCTTTATTTTCCATCTTTAATCCCTGTTATTTGATCATTTATTATGCATTTTAATCTTTGTCCAAATGTCAAATTCTGGCACCTTTCCATGGTCTCTCAGCTGGCTTGTTGGCCCACAAACTGCTGATGCTGCAAAACAAACGTTCTATACGACATAAGCGAATGTAATAAAATTTTAAACACTCACACGGGGGGCAGAGATTTGGGGCCAAGTGCTGGCTGCCTCAATTGCCTGCAAATGATGATGGCACAGCTGAGAGAAGCCAAGGAAGGAAGATGACAACGTTGTCGGCATTCAGAAAATGTCAACAGAGGCAGGTGCAGCAACCAAAAGTGCCAGGCTAGACAAGCTTGACTTGAAGCGTCTTTCAGGCTTCTAAACTTATCCGCAGCTGTTGCACTTTGGTCCTTTGGTTCCTCCTTTTTTTTTTGGCTGTTTTACATTTTTGTGGTCTACACGAAGTTTGCGTGTGTGGCATGCGGGTAGCCCAGCCACAGCCACACGGCAACTTTGAAGGCAAACACATGTGCGCCACCGCCTCCGCCTCCTCCCCTAACATGCAGGGTCCACAATTCCCGCTGACGTGGACATTAAATGTCGCTTAATTTGAGTGCCCCGTGTGATTTTCCTGTGGCGATGCTTTGCAGACCATAAAAACCAAGAAAAATCCATCAAATGTGTAAAAAAAATATAAGAGAGAGTGAAAAATATTGCTGAAATCACTTAATGGTGTATTGATTCATGTTTGGGTGCAGTTTTCCTTAAAAAAAAAAAGGTATGAGCTTATGAACACTGCAATTGTCCTGCAGATTTCAAAACTCTTGAATAATCCGTCGGTGTCACAGAACTTCAAGAGATTTAATTTTCTTATTTGCAAATCTATTTAGATAATTGTCCAAGATAATGTTCCATCTCCTCGATAATGTTCCATCTGCCAGAAAAAAATTCACATTATCTAGTTATGATAATTTATAATTTGATGTTTAATTGAATTGTTTTACTAAGTTTTATGAAGCATTTTTAAATTACAACTCAAATTGAATGTATATTCTGCGAAAATAAAATGCAATATTTAAAAATATTTTCGCGCCAGTCATGAATATACTTTGGCATCCCTTAGTCCGTTTGTTGGTACATAGATGGCGCCACTTTAGATAGATGGCGCCACCTGAGGTTGAGGAGGCAAGTTGGTATTAATTTATACTTCAGTCTACGGTGTATTCAATTAATTTTGCCCTATCTAAATTGTTTGGGTGTTAAATTTTACTAAATATCCTACCTAAGAATTGGTCTTAGGTTTCAATTCCTGTGGAAGAGGTTTTCGTAACACCTACGTATTACTTGAATATTTTTTAAAATTTTATGACACCAATCTAATTATACCTTTAATCAAAAATTAATTACCTTTAATTTTAATCTATGATAGCTTACAACTTGCTAACAACTTACGCTTTGTAAGTTCAGCTAAAATTGAAAAAGATTCATATTTTAAACTTCCTTGTTATACCCTTGGAGAGGGTATATTAAAATCAGAGTTCGTAAATAACACAACAATATAAAAAACATGAAGTTCTAAACAATGTTCAAAACAGTAAGCATTGTTTTTTTCAATGTTTTTATTGGGAATGTTCAAAATGTTTTGAACAGTGTTCTAAACAATTTATGTCAAAATAAAAAACATCGATAAAAAACACAGGCGTTTTGAACACTTTAAAAACAAAGTGTGTTTCTAATACTAACATTTTCAACAAATAAAAAAACATGTTTATTTACATTTTGAACACTTAACATTTCGACACACGAAAGCGTTAACATATTGAACACTGTAAGTACAATTGAACTTCCCTTACAAATTTACATTAAATAAATATTTGGCTCAAAGTATGCTTTGCATTTGTGATTGTGATTGAGCTCGTCTGTAAAATAGAGCAGCTACTGTTTAAATTTTTGAGCAAAATGGGAAGACCGAAAAAATGCGATACCAAGGGGCTGGTCAGGCATAGAGATCGATCAGATAAAGTTGCGTGCAAGTTATGCGGGAAGGACTTGGCTAATACATCTTCTAACATATTACGGCACTACAAACTGATTCATCAGGATGAGAATGGCACCTACTTTTGAAACTTAATACAAAATTAGATAACCACACTTTGTTTGAATAAACTAAAAAATACTCAAAATGCAATTTTTAGATTTGCTTAGAGCTTGCTTTTGTACTAGTTTTAGTTTTCTGGATTTATGTCATATGATACCAAGAAGCTGGTCTTGCAAAAGATGAATCAAATATGTGGCTAGCAAGCCCTGCAACGAGGATTTGACTAATACTTCTGGAAATATATACGGCACTACAAGCTAGTAAATATGGATGAGAAAGGCAGCATAACGAAACCGTCAAAAAAAGGAATCTTAAAGGCTGAGCTGAAAATCACGAAAATGTAATTCCATTAAACAACACCATATTTGAATAAACTTACTAAGTACTAAAAATTAATTTATTTTGATTTATGGGTGCTTGCATTTTTACTAGTCTTAAGTTCTCTTTGGTCGTTTTAAAGGATACTTTTTAAAGCAGGGTTTGTCAAGAAGAGCGAAGCCAAATAGCAAGAGTGTATTGGTGTGCAACCTGGAACATTTAAAACATTTTTAATGCACTTTACGTTATTTTGCACCATCGTTTATCCATGGTTTTTTATCGCTGTTTAGTATAAGCAAAAGTTGCGCGGTCAGCTCATTTGCAGTCTTGTAGCACTTTTTCTTAAGTATTTACCGGTTCTATGGAGAGCCATCAGTTAGTAACATCCTGATGATTGTCATACGATATTACCAACCCCTGGGAGGAGCGATATTTATAGCTGATTAATATGTTTATATCTCTTAAAGATACGAACATTTCACCTAAACAATGACTTAAGATATGATGATATTTCGAACTGCGGGAAAGGCCAATTACTGAAAGTCCTTTTTCTTAGTCAAAATTTAAAGCCCGGAAGCTAAAAGACTGAAAGAAGCTCAGTTACTCAAGCCAAATATTTATTTAAAGGGAAGTTCAATTTGTAGTTTCAGTGTTCAAAATGTTATTGCTTTCGTGTGTCGAAATTTAAAATGTTCAAAATGTAAATAAACATGTTTTTTATTGGGTTAACATTACATGTGTTTAAAACACATATGATTTTGAACTGCTCAAAATGCCTAGTGTTTTTTATCAGTGTTCGTTATTCTGACATAAGTTGTACAAAACACTGTTTAAAACATGTTGAAACACACATGTTGTTTATGAGTTTAAAACATTTTGATTTTTTTTGAACAATGTATTTTATGTGTGTGTTATTTAAGAACCCTGATTAAAATTGTCCGGATGTTTGTAACGCATAGAAGGAAGCATCTCCGACCACATAAAGTATATATATTCTTGATCAGCATGCCGAGCTGAGTTGATATAGCCATGTCCGTCTGTCCGTCTGTCCGTCTGTCCGTCTGTCCGTCCGTCTGTTTCTATGCTATCTCCTCCGTCAGTTTTAAAGCTATCGTAACCAAACTTTGCACGAAGTCTTTTGGTATAAATACGCTGCACATTTGTCGGAACCGGCCGGATCGGATGACTATAGCATATAGCTCCCATAGGAACGATCGGTTGAAAAACTAGTTTTTAGTGAGAAAAACTTTTTGTTTTCAATGTTATCGCTCCCAACGCTCGTATTTATAAGTTTTTAGTGATTTCACATAATTTCACCAAGCCATGTCGAAATCGGACAACTATATAGTATAGCTGCCATACAAAAGTTAGGTCTGAAAAAAAGTCTTAGTGAGAAAAACTTTTTTGTTTTCAATGTTATAGCTCCCAACGCCCGTATTTATAAGTTTTTAATGATTTTACATCATTTCACCAAAATTTTTCGAAATCGGACCACTATAGTATAGCTGCCATACAAACTGTCAGGCACATATCAAGCTCCAAGGGTATATAAACTTCGGTCGAGCCGAAGTTAGCTTGCCTCTATTTTTTTTTTATTTGAACAATCTGCTGTTATTGATCATGGCATTGAAATACCATAGACCGCACTCCAAGTCGCATTTACAGATTTCGTTTCTAAATTGCAAAATTTGCATTGAAAGCCCCAAAAAAGCAGCACCACTCAGTACACTTGGGAGCCCCTCATAAGCATTTTATATTCACACACAGACACACACACTCGCATGCACACTGATGAGAGCCTCGACTCTTGTCGTTTGTGCGGCTCCCAATGCGTATACGTAATTTGCAGAGGCTGTTGCCAAAGTGGCATTTGAATTTATGCCGCCACTTGAGGCAGCGACGGGCATCCAAGGATGCCGGAGGAAGTTTGAAGAGGGTTGAGAGAGTGCGCTTTATTTTAAATTAAATATGCAAATTTTTCACACTGTTTTTCTTGTTGCTGAATCTGGTATCTGCTGCAGACAAGCAACATAAATTATTTTAAGCAGATGAAATATTTGTAACCTCCAACTTGCACTCAAAGATGCGGCTTTCTTAGAGAAGAGTAATTTAATCGCTCGAAATTAGTATGAAAGTGAAGCGAAATGCAAGGTTCTCTTTCTATAGATTATATTATAAAATATCTAGTACAATATTTGTTATCATACTCATTTTTATTTTCCACTTTAGTTTGTAGCTAAAAACACAGTGTTTCAAAATAAAAATCAGCTCGTACTTTTCACGGGACCCAGAACATATTTTTGGGCTAGTCGAGTATAGCAATTCCTTATACATGGCTTTCTCCCAACACCCCCGAAATCTGAAGTTATGGCTTAAAAACCAGTTTTTGCTTTTTTTACCTCAATTAAATTGATATAACTTGCGAATGAACCGACTGATTCAGATAGCCACGAGAGGAATCTAGACCGTTATAATCAATGGCTTGACTAATTGAACGCGATGGCTGAGAAATGCGACGTACAAATCTGGTATTTTCCATTTATTTTTTAGAAATTTGTACTTTGGCCATCACTAGTTTAACTATTCACAGGCCTGTTCTGGTTTTCACTTTCGACAAAAATTGTCGAATTCGAATTCGTTAAATATGCTGTTGCATAAAATTGATTAAAACGTCGTGTAAAGAAAAGCTAGAATCTGTAGGTTTGATACGGATTTCCTTTATTGTTGAATAGAAAAGAGAACATGTAAAAAATTCGAATTCACTTTAGTGGAAACCGGAACACAGCAGTTAGTTCTATGCGATGTTTCCTTAAAGTTTATTATAAAAGCCCATTTAATTCTTCTTTGAACGGTTGCTGCCCCAGTGAATTTGGATACCGTTTGACGAAGTTATGCGCGAATTTCTAAGTATGCCTCGACAGTTTAGTATTTTTTTTGAGTATTTTAACATATTTATATTTGCTTTAACATGAGGCCCGTATAAGTGGACTCAGTTTTGATTGGCGCCAGATTCACATAATCTTTTTAAATATTTTAAATGCAAATGTATATAAACCAGCGTTGGCGCTCGGTTCCATCCTGGGGCCGAAAACATTTAACTATTCACATGCACATTACCCGAACGCTTGCCGAAGCTGACACCGAGAGAGTAAGACAGCGTCAGTCGCTTGTTTTTGCACACTAATACACTCTCACTTTTTGGCCTCGCTCTCGCTGGCCATCACTGATATAAACTATCATGTTTCACGATTTCTGGGCCAATATTAACTCACTCCAATAACACAGTGCAACAAATTTCAACTTTTTTAAAAACTACCATGCAACACTATGCGGAATCGATAGTGCTACCCGAACTGAGTAAAACCATTTCAGCGTTTGGCTAGATTGGTAGCACTTTTTTTTAATGGACCCTCAAAGTTTTTAAAATTGGGTGTGATAACAAAAAAAAAAGGTGTCATCAGATTTGGGAATACAGCTCATTCAGCTTTAGTGATAGCTGCAAACTGTCTTCGGCAAAGTTGTGCTGACAGTCCGCAGAATAAATTTTTCTTACAAAGATTTTCAAAAAAATTATATTTTCCGGGAGTTTTTCTTAAAAAACTTTTTGAAAAATCGATTTTTGTTTTTTCGAGTATAACTTTTAAAAAATCAAAATTTTTGGCATACATTCTTTGGGAAAAATGAAGCTTTTGAGATAACAAAAATCTGTTCTGAACAAGGTTTTACAATCTGAACACTTCCACATCCAAATCGGCCCCAAAGTGTGTATATCCAATAAAAATCATTTTTTTGTTATCATTCTTCATTATGTTCTCAAGTTTTTTTTACCGAAATAGCAGCTAATTAATTTTTTTAAGCTTTTAGAGCAAAACACTACGTGTTTTACTTGTTGTAGTCCATGAAAATAGAAAAAAATAATTTTTTGACGGTTTTTTGGAAATTCTCCAATTTATTATTATTTTATTATATAATTATGTTATTGTTATTGTTGTTATTATAATTATGTTATTATTTTAACAAGCTAATACATTTTTTAACAAACTGAGATCATATTAGAGTTAATCGTTTTATTTTATTTTAATTTTTTTTTTATTTAATTATAATTATTATTATTATTTTAATTTTAATTTAATTTATTGTATTTTTATTATTTATTATTATTAAAAATATTAAATATTAACTCTAATATGATTTCAGCTTGTTAAAAAATGTATTAGCTTGTTAAAATATTTTACAGTATTAAATTGGCAACATTTTTGTTGATAAATTGGAGAATTTCCAAAAAAACCGTCCAAAAATTATTTTTTCTATATTCATGGACTACAACAAGTAAAACACGTAGTGTTTTGCTCAAAAGCTAAAAAAATTAATTAGCTGCTATTTCGGTAAAAACTTGAGAACATAATGAAGAATGATAACAAAAAATGATTTTTATTGGATATACAAACTTTGGGGCGATTTAGAAATGTGGAAGTGTTCAGATTGTAAAACCTTGTTCAGAACAGATGTTTGTTATCTCAAAAGCTTCATTTTTCCCAAAGAATGTATGCCAAAAATTTTGATTTTTTAAAAGTTATACTGAAAAAGTACAAAAAATCGATTTTTCAAAAAGTTTTTTAAGAAAACTCCCGAAAATATAATTTTTTTGAAAATCTTTGAAGAAAAATTTATTCTGCGGACTGTCAGCTACAACTTTGCCGAAGACAGTTTGCAGCTATCATAAAGCTGAATGAGCTGTATTCCAATCGGACATTTTTGTTATCACACAATTTCAAAAACTTTGAGGGTCCATAAAAAAGGCACCAATCTAGCAAACGCTATTTTACTCAGTTCGGTAGCATTACGATTCGCAAGTGTAGTTTGGTAGTTTTTTGGCTGAATGTAATGTTACCTATTGAGGAAAGTTTAGCAGCAAAAAAACACCCTTTTAAGCGAGTCAAAGCCACCCACACTGCATTTGGTGCTCTGTGTGCTTATGCGGGCTGACGTCAACACTCTTGGATTTAGTTGTTTTAACTCACTTCAAATCGAGCTAATTACACTTGTTGCGACGTCAGCTTGTGCGGGTCCTCGCCTCATAAGGAGGCAATTTATAATGCGCTGAGTCCACCAAGTATTTTATTGTCCCTTGATTTTTAGACATTACTGCCTTAGTGCAGTCACATCAGCGACTTTCTTCTCATTTTTACTTGGCGTGGTCCTCTTTGGTGCTTGTTTGGTATTTATTCAGTTGTCCATCCTGTTATAGTGGTTTTTATTTTCTTCATCATTAGTCATCCATGGTGTTTTATCGCGGTTGCTTCCTTCTATGGGTTACAAACATGTGGACAATCTTAATATACCCTTTCCCAGGGTATAATAAACAGAAGCTTTTAAAAGCTAGCTGACCGTAAATCGAATAAGTACACAGAGGGAAAAAACCGAGAACATTGGACTCAAAACGAGCACAATCGTTACTAAAAATTATGCATGAACGGGTTTTCTCATTTGTAGTAGGTACAATGTTCTTACATGAAGTACAATTATTTGTTCCATTTTTGAGAATATGATTTGAGTTAATCTTGTTCCGTTTTCAAGAACATTTGAAACTCACCTGGGAAGAAAATTTATTTGCACTTGGACCAGGTGTGAGCGATTTCTATTATTTGGGTGGAGAATAAGGAAACGGTGACATACCTCTTCTTTTGATTGGAAATGAAGGGAGGCAATATTCCTGGATATGCGTGCGCCTGCTGCTTCTCCCTCCACCCATATATTCCATAGGAATGGGAAACATTGCTTCAACGACCCACTCTTAACCTGTCTCATTAAATTTAACACAAATTTAGACAGAAAAATTTATTCGGGCTTCACTGGGATTTGAGCCCGGTACCTTATGCACTCAACGTATGCAATGACGCGCTGGACAATTCAGCCGTTGAACAGTTTTGTAGTTGCATGGCTACTTATGCACTGTTGAGCAGACAAGAGAGAGATCAAAAAGAGAGCCAACTCGCTCCCACACACTCTCTCTTCTGTATGTCTCCCTGCTGAAAACCGGTTTTTTTTTTTGTTAATTCGATTGAGATCAACTTTACTTATTCAAAAAACATTTAGAAAAATTTTGAGAACGTTCTGTTCTCATTTTAAGTTGAAGGCAACTTATTTTCTGAACACGTTTTTTCCCTCTGTGTATACGAATATTTTCTCAGTTGCCAATGAGCCCTTCTCTGTCTCCATTGCTGACCGCTAATCTAAATCAGAGTTCCCAAAAAAGAGAGCGCGAAAATGTGACTGTGTCTATCTAACGCACAGTGATGGATGACTTTGGCAGCCATTGGGTGTGAATTGGCGAGTATATTCGGCCACCAAGTGCTGCGGAACTCTGATCTAAATACCCAAAACAAAAATTTTGTTTAATTGCAGTTAACCAGGAGTTTATTATTTGAACGGAACCGAAACTAACATTAAAATTTTTATTAAGATACAAAAACCGATTACTATTTTGAGAGAAACCTATACCAATCCATTGTTTACTGACTGTTCTCTTTAAAAAACTCATATTTTATTTCGACATGAAACTCCTCAAAAGGGTCATAGCCACACGAAGCCAAATCAAAATGTGGCTCCACCAGAAAGGAACATTTTAAACAGGCCTATTTACTGAGGCTGCTTCTTATACGCCGAGACGCTTTTTCAAAAAATTAATTTTATTTCATATTGCGCTAAAAGACTCAAAGCTTACAAAGCTGCTTCTAATCAAATTGATGCCAAAAATTTATTTTGTTATTTTTAATTATAGCTTAGATCATGTGACCTAGTCATTGTTTGAAGTATGTAAAAGTTATGAAATATTTTGCATAGGAAATTTAAGCTGTACGCACACATACACATATTCATGCAAACGTTAACACAGATACTCATACTAACGCAGGATGTCCTCGCTTCGAGAAGCGGGCAATTTTATCATTTTTCACTTTAGTAAACAAACACAAAAAGCAAAAATAACCAACGGGTGAGAGGGGGAAATTGTTGCGGCTTTGTTGTGCAAACCTTAATCGCTCTCTCCGGCAAAAGCTTTGGCTTTCTATACGTAGCCAGGCGATCGAATGTCATTCAAATTGTAATATTTTGCAGCCTCCTTCGTTGTCTGTGCGTCATGGAGTACAATCGATATAAAGGATAAAGGCAAACAACAATGCGCCAGGCGGAACAATAAACAACAGGCGCACAAAAGTGTAACATAAATAAACCCGTGAGGGAGAGGGGGGAGAGGAGATAGCGAGACGAGAGTTGAAAGCAAACAATAAACAGAAAAATCATAATGTTTACCTTTTGCACAGCGGCAAATATTTAACATCTACCTGCAGTTTTTCCTAACTGAAGACCAACAGCCTTTGCCAAAAGTTTTGCCCTTGCAAAAGTGGAAGTGAAAACCGGTCTTAGAATGCTTGATTTTTATAGGCTCTTTCGATTTTTTTGTCAAAATTTGTCATAAAATTATATTTTGAAATTTCTTGGAAATTTTTCTCTTATGGGACAACTACAATTCACATCCGAAGATGTGGCCTTAAGCAATGAGCTGATTTTCCTAAGAGCTTGTACAAAATTTAAAAGTTTTACGCCGTCCCAACAGAATGATTATGATATAACCATATTGATCTATAATATTCAAGTTGGTTGGTGTGCCAACTCGTTAACGCTCAAGAATTTTCCTAGTGCGACTCTGCGCTTGTGCTATGGCCAAGCGGCGGGTAAGTGGAGAAAGAGTGAAGAATTTAAATCAACAACTGTTTGCAATGGAGCAATTTATTTAATTCCGACTTGTCATCATTATCATTAGTAATCAGTTATGCATTTCACTCGCTTTTTTCTCCCATTTTCCTTATTCATGGTTCAACTGTCAAAAAGCGGCCTCATCATTCATCCTCATCATCAACATCGCACGTTGCGCGCTTTAACCTTCAAAAGGTATTTTCATTAAGCGCAGGCCTCTGTGTGCGTGTGTGTATTGGAAAAATACCTTTTGCTTTCGCTTTTTGACTTTTACTCTCTTCCGTTTTTATTTTTAATTAAAAGCGATTAGTAATTCTTGTTAAGGTCGCCATTAAGTATGCAACACAAATGCTTTAATTATACAAATGCCAGAAAAAGTTCCCTTTCGAATTGAAAGTTACTTTTCATTGTTTGCACGCCGAAAATATCAAACGGAAGTTGTTCGTTTCGCGCGAAAATGTTGGCCCAGGCTGAGGCAGCGTTAGAAGTAAAAGAAAATTGGTAACGAAATGAATTCGTTTTCGAATGTCAGGCACGCAAACGTTGCTCTAACTATGGGGTATATATTTGTATATGGAAGTACAGTACTTTTGTATGTATTTAAATTGTACACTCAAAAAAAATGTATTAACAATCTGAAGTCCAAAAACGAAAAAATGTTTGGATCCTTAAATTAAAACCAAATTAAACCAAATAGTTATTTCTCAATAAATATCATAGCTTTTTAATGTCAATCGCCGAAAGTTAAAACCGAATTTGAACCGGAAAGCAGAAAATAGTATTCAAGCTGCTATAACCGTTCATTTTAGTTTTTTCCAATATATGTAAATTCAAACACATATATTTAAAGAGTTCTCAGAAAATCATTCGCACATTCTTCATTCAATCTCAGTTCTCACATATTTTTTTTGATTCAAGAAACTTAATTGTTTGAAAGTGGCTCTTATGAATTCTTAAGTATATATGACCTTTTAGAAATCTTCAATTACACGATCCGATCTCTCAGATGAGTTTTCGTCAGACCTAAACTCACCTGATCAACTCAGTTTCGTTTTCACGCGTGCCTCAGAAGCCCAGATGAGCCAGTTGCAGAACCATTGGTTTATCGAAATTATCTGTTTTATATGAACAACACAAGTAAAATAGAAAAGCATTAAAAATTATATTGCCGTATAATTAAGTGAAATCCATGATGAAAAAAATATGGAAGCAAAATTTTAATTTTATATTCGCTAACAATTGTATATCGAAAACTCAGCTGAGTGGTAAATAGAGCTAAATAGAGCTTAAGCGAAGCTTAAAAAATGTTTTAAGTATATATGAGGAGTAACTAGCAAAGCAACAATTTATTCCTGAAACCCGGTTCGAACCCGACCCTATTTCAAGATCCCTCTGAACCTGTGACCAGAAGCCAAAACAATTTATTTTTTATCTCATCTGAGTATAGGCCTGAATTCTAAATTAAAAACCCATTTATATTGACTTTGGTATCTCTTTGGATTGGGAAAGATATTTTACAAGCGCCGATATACTGCTCCGCCCAGAGCCCATATTCCATAGTATGACAGATATATCGCTCTAGACAAAAACTTCAATGATCCACCCCACCTAATTTGAGTTTATTAAGTCTTTCTTAAAAAGAAAGAAAATTTGTTTAGAAATCAAATCCAGGACCTCTTTTACAGAACGGATGCAAATTGAATAACATCTTATCGCTCTGCACCATCGCACACTTTTGAAGCCCTTTGTTAAAGATGCTACTTATTCTTTTCTTTGCAGTGTTTGAGTGATGTTTAGTTGAGTCCATTATAAGCACTTTTCGAATAATTGTGCTCCAAATTTTTGGTAAAGTTTTGAGTTTATGGCATCTTTTTTTCTTAACAGGATTTTCCCGCTGTGTTACTTTCATCGCTTCTTAGTTAAGACAGTGTTTTATATGATTAAGAATCTGCAAGTTGCAATTACTTGTCTTGAAATAAAAAGAAAGGAATAAAATTATATCATATCTCCCATACGATTTGCCACTTCATTTTACCTTTCTTTTTATACCCGTTACTCGTAGAGTAAAAAGGGTATACTAAAGTCGTGCAAATGTATGTAACAGGCAGAAGGAATCATTTCCTACCATATAAAGTATATTGAAGATAGACCATTTGTTCCTTCTAAAGATAGTTAGTAATTAGCAAAATGAATCGATTTGTCGAAGAAATGATAAAGATCGGATGAACGGTTCTCAAGTTATGAGCAAAAAAGTGAACCAAGCCCCCCGCTACCCCTCCTCTGATCCTTAGAAAAAATGTTGCATACTTTTCAGATTGTCACCCTAAGGAACGTAGGAACACTGTTAAACATTTTTTCCGTGAGTAAAGGGTATATCGAAGTCGGTCAGAGCCGACTTTAACTTACGCTCTCGTTTTTTTAAAGATGACATTGGCTCCGAAAGAACTTTATAGTTTTTAATTAAGTACTCGTTCTTCTATGCAACCAAAAGTGTTTACAAGACCCATTTCTACAGGAACTATTTTTGAATGTTGACCACAGCAAAGTTTTTTAAATATAGTTAGTTCTTGGCTTTAGAGACCTATTATCAGTTTTTTACGAAATAGTTGACATGTGTTATGTGATTTATATCAAATTAAAATATTTCGAGATGCCGTCGGCATTCGATTGTTTTCTGCGAGTTTTTTTTGCGAATTTTCTTATTCTGTTTTGGTTCAGCCATAATAAATAGACATTTAAAACGCAATAAACTTTATTTGCAAATACATTGGAAAGTAACGCCTGTTATTTAAATCAAACACCAAACAAAAAGATGAAAATTTGTCAATGAAATCTAAAAATTTTAAGAAATGATGCTAGTCAAAAGGGGCTATTAATGAGGTTTACTTTGAAATAATTTTTTTTTACCTTTTTTAAATGATATTTATTATTATTACAGACAACTTTCCTACTACTCAAATACATACCTATATATAAACCAAATCATATGACAATGTCTCGCCAATGTATTTTAATTCAACATAATAAACTTTAAAATTAAAAATATTGGAAGGAAATACAAAATAGTTAAAAAAATAATAAAAAACGAAGTTCGAACAGACAAAGAAAATCAAAGATAAGAAATTTTCAAATCTAAGAATGCTGAAAAAATTGTATAGAAGAAGTAAAGCGATAAGGAAATACAAAACCATAACTCTATGACACCAACCTGCGAAGGGGCCCAAATAGACTTGTAAATCCTGACCTTGATTTTTAAGATCAAACAATTTTTAAAGCATAATATCCATCCCAGCCTTTCCAAAAGTTAGACTGTAGAGTATGGGGAATAAGCTCTCCTTTAGGGAAAATTCCAGCAGATTGGTGAAAGTGCCAGAGCTTGACTCTAGGATGCCCACACTCCAAACACCTCCATATATTTCTGTGAAAAACCGCTACACGAATCAACCCTTGAATGACGGGCTGCTATTGCAAAAGTCGTCCTAAAAAGTGGCGAGTATAAAATCTTTCAGTAATCAGGACGACGCAGCATATCTCCGGTAAATAAAGGGGCACACTTCCTTGAGAGACACCAGATTTAATTCTTCCACAGTAGAATGAATGTGCGACTTAAATAAAAAGTTCGGATTAATATAAAACTAATCTAAGACCAAAAATTCCCTAATTTTAAACTTGCATTGAGTATTTCCATACTTAATGCACTTTTGACACTGTTTCTTTTCGACCCAAGTTCAACTTACTTGATTTTTTTTCCGAGTGTACTTTTTTTTCTCTAAATGTTTTGCCACAGACCGCATAAACGGAGGTTAGGAGTTGGGCTAGGAGAAGCGCACGTTAGTCGTTTTGTGGTTTTTAGTGGTGCGGGTTTGCATTCGATTTGAGTTGGTGGAGAATTTAAAGCCTTTAGCCTTGGTGTGTAGTAAAGCACAAACTGAATTTTAGTTTAATTGACCTGCAAAATATTCGTGTGTCTACAGAAATAGAATTTATTAGCTAATTGCAATTTGCAAATTGGGTGTTAGAATTCTGGGAGAAAATTTAATAAAACGCACACAATATGCCCAATCAAGGACGCCCACGCTTCGCCTGCGTCGCCCACTTGACGGCGGAAACAGAAACAAAAGTTCGGCGTCGTTATGCAGAAAACCCCCACCCTAACCCCGGGCTAAGCCCTTAAGCAATCAAGTCAAACTACGGTTGCGGGAGGCGGACCTCAATTGCGATGGCATTCGGCGATAAGCTCCAAGAACGCATTAAATGTCGTTTTACCCTTGTCCCGACTCGGCATACGGAATTGGTGGAGTCATAAAAAATTGAAATATAATTGATTGGCAATGTTGTCGAAAGTTTCTTTCCGAAGGAGGAACCGCAAACGGCAAACGACATTGACGTAGTCGCCTGGCCAAATTAGTTTGGCGTTGTAATTTTAGACACCATCAATGTTGATTTTATTTTTTTGTGCATTGCCAGTGCCTGATGGATGATGATGATGACAATAACAACAACATCCACCAACGTTGACGAGGCAAAAGTTTCAAATTGCATAGCAAAAAACTTTAACCATTTAACTCAATTACCAAAAAAGTTGGGTAAATAAATTTCTGGGCCATTCGTACATAGGATAAGTGTGAAAAACAAACGGATAAATTAAGCCATAAATTCTCAGTCCACCTGTACTCATCACTGTTTCTTTCTTCCTCTTAGGCATCTCCTCACTCTCCAGCTGTGGCGATCCTGAACGTTTGCCAGAGCTTCCACCCTTAGACGAGCAGCGACTCCAGCGAGCTGCTCTCCATCTCCAACAAAAGTTGATATTACGCGAATGGCTTCGCGATCATCGCATGCAACATCATTATCAACGTTTGCTGGCCGTGGAGGTGGCCTCTCTGGAGGACGTCTATTGGCTGGAGGACTCGCGGGCTAGTAAAATACTGGGCAAAGATTGGCAACTCTGGTCCACGGCAAGACAGAATTTGCCCACCTCGAAGGCCCAATTGGATGCGCTGAAAGCACAACTCTGGTCTACGGTGGTGAAATCGAGCCAACATCAGGACGCCTGGACATGGGGTGGCATGTTGGTGGTATCCGTATCAGTTGCCGGCCTGGTTACCCTAGCAGCCATGACACAACCCTCGTTGGCCCCGGAGGCGCGACACTCGCTGTTGCAGTATGTGACGGGAAAGTATTTACTGCCTGCCAATTGCAAGGTTCAGTGGGACTGGAAGGATCCGGCACGAGTGGGCGGTACCATGTGCTTTGTGGTACGCTTCTTTCAACGCAACGGTCAGCCTTATCCCATCTGTGATACGGATCAGTTCTTTGTGGAGGTCACAGAGGGCACACGTAAAGTGGTCACCATCAGTGAGTTGGGCTCGTCCACTGACCCGAATAACGCCAATATAGCCAAGGTCAAGTTCACGGTACGAACAGCTGGACAGTATAAGATCTCGGTGCTAATTGGTGCCAGTCACATTGCGGGGTCGCCATTTATGAGGAATTTCCTGCCCGGAGCCATTGATGCACGTCGATCAAGGTTCATACGTCCAGCTAGTACGGTCATTTGTTGTGCCGGAGCTCCCACATTGATGCATATAGAGCCGAGGGATGAGTTTGGTAATGCCTGTCTGTTTGAGCAGTCCGATGAAGCCTTGCAGGTGAGATTACAAAAATTAAAAAAAAGAATTTATTTTACAGGACTTTATCTCTCTTAGGGTTATCAGGTGACCATCTACGATCTACGTGGCGTGGTGGTCGAAAACCTACAAAAAGCCATCACCTTTAACTATGATCGTGTAAATTCACGTGTCTCAGTCACCGCTTTATTCCCGGAGCCCACGTGTCTACGTGCCGTGATTAGCTATCGGGAGCAACAGCTGCCCAATGGCGACTTTGATATTATTGTATTGAGCAGTAAGTATTGATAAAATGAGACTGACTGACTGATTTTTTAAAATATACGTAAAAGTTTATATTATCATTCGATCTTCACCTAAATCTTCAGTGAAAAAAATCATGTACTGTAGTCTCAGAAAAATTTAATAATAATATATAATATAATATAACTTACTCGATTTTCCATAGACATACTTTGGAAAATTTTGTTAAAGAACCACAAATAAAAACAAAGAAAGTCGGTCAAGTCCGACTATAATATACTCTGTTATAGTGGTGTACCCATAACGTGAACTTGAACGGGTCGCGGTGTGTCATGACGTCATCGTGAGCAAAGACAGAGTTCCGTGCGTGACCATCCGTGTTTCCTGAGAGAGTCAAAGTCGAACATCGTTAATATAAGACATGCAGAACTTACAAAATTTTTAAAATTTATTATTCCTATAGAAAATGTTTCTGGAATTTTTGAATTTTCGTTAATTTTATCTTGCTTACGATGTTTTGCTTAGAGTAAAAGAAATGTGCAGCAATCTTGCGATGAACAGTATTGTGCAAAACGATAATGAGGAGTTAAACTATTCTAAGGGCAGTATTGAACAATTCACTTTGTTTTTAGATACATCAAACAACAATCCGAAATCTTATAAAGATAAAATTGCATTAAGTTTCCTGTAGATATTGTATCTGGAATTTTGTAGAAATATTTCGTGGTTTCCATATATTAGATGAAAGGCGATCACGGCTATTAAAATATGAATCTATGGAATGGCCGATAAATTTAACCCTTAATTTTAGGTGTTTATGTAGGAACAAAAAGAACCTTTTTTAGTTTGTACATAGCTGGATTTTTAGTAGATGCATTTTATTTGTGCGGGATCATTCGTGAAGCCTTCTTAAATTGTGTGACAGAGATTTTTATTTTGTGAATCTATCGTGACGTGAGAGAAAATTCGATAACGCTCGCACCTCTAATCTGTACTCCGTCAAATTTGTATATGTCTGATCAACTTAATTTAGAAGCCAAACAATGTGGAAAAGACTGCCCATCGCCGTTGCGGCAGATGCTACCCAGAAAAATTGTTTGTTTCCCTTATAACGTGACTATCGTTCATCCAATCTTCACTATTCGGATCGTGATGGGCGTGGGTAAAAGAAACACATGTCCCATACATGAAAAACCTCTATATCTGCATGTCTGAAATCTGTTTGTTTATACGGACAAATAGACATGGCTATTTCGACGAATACATATTTAATAATATATTTATATTTTATAGGGTAGGAAACGATTCCTATACATTTCCACCTTTCCTATACCTTTGCACAGTGGTCGGGCTTGTATGGAGCAAGCGGCCAAAAATACTTCCAGCGGAGATATCATAGTGTCTCTTTTTTTATAGTTCTTGCCCTAAAGAGAAGAGAAGGAATTTGAATAGCAAGATCTATTATGAGTTAGTGTGAACTTTGGTACAGAGTATAAAAATGTAGGGTGACTATGCAATTCTAGCTCACGACCTCGTCGTTCTTAAGGGACGTTCTAAGCATTTGTACCGTCAAGTTTTTTTGCATGCTGAGAGCTTTTACTGTGATTGTAGTCACCATGCGTATGTTCAATGGTGAAGGGAGTTAAGTTGCCCTGACGTGTGTTTAGTTCCCCGAGGTTTTGAGTTTGAGTCCCGGACAGTGAGGATAACGTTAAACTTTTATAAGTTTTGCATAAACATAACCCACCTGCGGTCCCGCTCATCTATTTTAAAAAAGGGTCTGAATTTAATATGGACATTTCCATGACGTCAAAATGACAAAAAAAAATAGTCTAAATAAAACCTTGTTTTAATTTTCACAACAGGATTAACTTATAGCTTTTTAGTAGCCTTACAATTGGTGTAAAGATTGACAAGATCGACATTCAAACGCAGATTTCAGCGAAGCCTGAGGCAATATATTAATGTGGTTAATTTTAGAAAATACTTTAGAGTATTTTCAAAATGTTAATTGGAAAAATTGTGCTAGCACGGCTGGGTTATAAGTAAATGTTAAATAAGGCAACATTAGTTTAATTTGATTGCTTCCATAGGAAAATTCCGATAAAATATAGAGTTTTTAACTTCTTTTAATTTTTTGGTCCTGGTTTATCTCTTGGTGGAAGTGTCCATACATTTTTGCCTTATCAATTTCATTTTAGAAAGTGCTGTTGTTTCATTTTATATAAACGAACTTTATCCAAGATTGTTGAATGTTATCTTAAGATTATTTCGTCTCTGTCCAAGACTATAATATTTTGTTTATATTGATTTGTTTCTCAGTATATATTTGATATTAATCTACTCTCCAAATTCCAGGTAGCGATACCACTCTGGTGCACAAGAACATTGCCTCACGCAAGCATAACATTTGCTATGAAGCCAAATTGCTGAGCATCTATGGAGCCACCAAGAGTAAGCCACGCAAAGTGCTCTGCTATGTGGGACCCAAGCAGGTGAGTAAATCACACCAAAACCTCATCCTTAACCCAACGAAATGATGAGGCTCAGAACTCTTTAATCTTTCAGGTGACCATCAAAGAGATGATTTTGAAATTTATACCCAAGAGGATAGCCACATTTCGTCTCTGTCCATCGACCAAATTTCATTTTCTACCGCAACTGGTGACACAATTGCATGGCCCTGTGTTCATCATCGATGATGGAGCCCAGCCACGCATTGAGTTGGCCTCCAAGGACAGGAATATTATAGCAGCCACTTTTACGCATTTTTTACTCAAAAATATTGGTGGCTCAGAGACCTTTAAGGATAAGCAGGATTTCTTTTATCACGAAGTCCGGAAATTTCATGCCAGCTACTACCATGAGAAGATGGCTCTGAAGGTGCAAAGAGAAAAGATTTTGGAGAGCAGCATGAAGTCTACCAAAGGATTTTCTGTTTCCGATTGGTGTGGCAACTTTGAGGTGACCTTTCAGGGTGAACAGGGCATCGATTGGGGGGGATTACGCAGAGAATGGTTTGAATTGGTTTGCAGTTCTTTGTTCGATGCGCGCGGTGGACTTTTCTGTACATTCCATGACAAGCATCAGGCCCTGGTGCATCCAAATCCTACACGTCCTGCCCATTTGAAATTGAAATATTTCGAATTCGCGGGCAAAATGGTGGGTAAATGTCTATTTGAGAGTGCGCTGGGGGGAAGTTATCGGCAATTGGTAAGAGCACGGTTCAGTCGCTCGTTTTTGGCCCAACTCATTGGACTGAGAGTGCACTATAAGGTGAGTGAAGCAGGTTTCTTAATGATGTGTTCCATCAATGAAATGAGCAGTCTTACCCATCACATCCATAATTCTTAATTTCTTTTCTTTATTTTCCCCTTTAGTATTTTGAGCAAGACGATCCCGACTTGTACTTGTCCAAAATCAAATACATTTTGGACACTGATCTCGATGCCACGGATACCTTGGAGTTGTATTTCGTGGAGGAGGTATATGATGGAAGTGGGCAGCTAAGTAAAACCGTTGAGCTTATAGCAAATGGTGCCAAGACCCGTGTCACAAATGCCACAAAAAATCAGTATTTAGATGCCTTGGCCCAGCAGCGCCTTTGCAATAGTGTTAAGGATGAAGTGGATAGTTTTCTCAAAGGACTGAATGCAATCATTCCCGATAATTTACTCAGCATTTTCGATGAGAACGAACTGGAGGTGAAATTAAAACATTAATTTTAATTTAATTTAAAAATATATTAAATAAATGAATCCTTTCCTCATTAGTTACTCATGTGCGGCACTGGGGAGTACTCCATTACGGATTTCAAATCTCATCACATAGCCAATGGAAATTCCGCTGAATTCCGGCGAGTCTTGGCCTGGTTCTGGGCTGGTGTCAGCAATTTTAGTCAAACGGAAATGGCTCGTCTACTGCAATTCACCACAGGCTGTTCCCAACTGCCACCAGGTGGCTTTCAGGAGCTCAATCCACAATTCCAAATAACAGCGGCACCCACATTTGGCAATCTGCCCACGGCGCACACTTGGTATGCTATATTTCATAAAAACAAATTTCACAGAATGCTTTAATTTTGTTATGGGAAATTGTTGTTCGAATGGAAGAATGTTAATCATGTTCTTGTTTTGTGAGAATTGTGGTTTTTTCAGTTTATTTTGAGAGGAGTGTAGTCTGAAATTATATGAAAATATCCGTCATGGATATTTCGATCGATCGATATTTAATTGTTAAGTTATGTAACATGAAATTATGTAATATGAAATTGAAAATGGTCACGCCGTAGGCAGAGATTGTAGGGGACGCTGAATATAACTGGACAGACAGACAGAAAGAAAAACGCGTATCGACAAACCGTGAACAAATAATGTAAATAAAAAACCGTGTAAAAAGTGTGTAAATAAAACCCTTGTTTACAGGTGTTAACAAATTTTATTCTGTCCGCCAAAATAATTTATTTATTTCTTTTTCATTACAGCTTCAATCAACTCTGCCTGCCGGACTATGAAAGTTATGAGCAGTTTGAGAAATCGTTACTTCTTGCCATTAGCGAAGGCAGCGAGGGTTTTGGCATGGTCTAAAATGGAAGATCTCCCTCTCTCTATCAATCTAACTCTCTGATTTTGAGCAGCAGCTGCAAACTGTGTTCCTTTTGCGCTTTATATGTCATTTTTACATTCTATGTAGTTTAAGGATAAATAGTTGTCTAAGAAAGAAAAAAACTTTGTTTAGTCAACGCCTTTTTGTTGCTTGCCAATGTTAAATAGTCGCTAGATTTTTGTCCTAGGCTTAAACAAAATACCAAGCAATAATTCAAGAATCTTATTTTGAAAGAAGTCAACAATGAAAATGAATTATATATCATCATCAAAAAGAATGTGATAATTGTATTATAAACTAATGCAAGTTAATCGTAAAAAAACCAAATCAATTTTTAAACTTATGTAGAAACTAAACAAATTTGTATACTATTATTAATCGTTAGCTGTGCTGTGTAAAGAGAACCCCCAAAGCAAACTTTGTAGTATAACAGTCAGATAGTCAAAAAGCAAACGCAAGTAAATAAACCAAAAAACATAAAAATCGGCTAAGCAATATGGAAATTAAAAAGATTCAAGAAATTTAATGAAACGAAAATGTTAAATGGTAGTTTTTAAATATTGTTGAAAAGAAAACGATTCACATCAAAGAAATATTAAAGGAATTGTAGTTGTTGAATTGTATAACTTGGAAAATGAAAGAACTATTAAGCTTATGTATATCACGGAATGGAACAAAGGTTAAATGAATAATAAAACTTACCAAAAATCTAGCAATCAATTCAATAACATATATATTTCTTATTATCAACCCTGCACAGTGGATTTTTGGTTATTATTTTTAAGTTTAAACATAAACTGGTCTTATGGTATGAAAAAGGTTACCAGTTTCAAAAAAAACAATGGACCAAAAACAGTAATATTGAGTCAAGATCAGAGTTTATCAAGAAGAGCGAGTTTCAACGAAATAAAGCGACAGAAGAGCTTTAACCTGCTTCATCGACCGCTTTTGGCTCTTGTAGGTATGAATAGCGAAATGTGTTCGACCCCTGCGGGTAAGGCGTGGCCATAGTCAGTCTAGTTAGCTGCGATGTCAGCTATATAAAATATTTATCCAAGTTGAAAAGCGTGGACAATAGTTAAAAAAACGAGAGCGCAAGTTAAAATCGGCTCTAACCGACTTCGATATACCCGTTACTCATGAAAAAACATGTTTAACAGTGTTCCTGCGTTCTTTAGGGTGAGCATCTGAAAAGTATGCAACACTTGTTTAACTCGGCTATTTTTTTACATTTTTGCTCATAACTAGAGAACCGCTCATCTGATCTTTATCATTTCGTCTATCTTCAAAACTGTAGGAGATATAACATTTTTTCCAGGGTCAAAAAATGAAAAGGAAAATTTCTTTATTTAAATACTCAAAAAGAACTAATAAGTAAAAGCTTTGAGAATGAAAAATAAAATATTTAATGATTCTTTACCATGTTTTGATAAAGATGAAAAGCAATCTTTAAGCTTTAAATCTATGTGAAGAACGTAAAAATGTTGCATTTGCTGATCCTGTAACAAAAGTATAAGTCTAGTGCGCTATATTTGTTTTATCCAGCGATATTCATAGTCAGTAATAATAAAAGGTTGCTGGAAAACTAACTAAGGACAGAGAATTTGCCCCTCTAATATAGAAAGGTCGAAATGGGGCACACAAATATACAACGACTTCTGTCAATTTGGAGCTGTCAGTTTTGCCCTTGTGCTGCTGTGGGAATTTCCAAACCGTCATAGCAATGCTGCCATTAGATGGCCTTTGTCAACTACTTCTTGAATCAGTTCATTGGTCGGTGTATGCTGTATGTGTGTGGTTTTTGTTTTAAAAGTTATGAACAAACATAAATTTAAAATATATATAGAGTAAACGACATGCAGACATGCTTTTCACAGCTTCGACTATTTTCAACTTATTAATTTGAGCAGCAGTAGACGTTGCTTTATGATTTTATGGTTTTGATTTTTATGGTGATTTTGTTCAGTGCCGTAAGTGGTAGCAGCAGCATGTGTTCGGTTCTGCAAGTCATGGAAGCGCTGTCGCCACGATATTTTCTTGGAATTAACAACACCACTTCCCCAGTTTAGTGATGGCGACATCACCACGGTCAGTCTGGAACTGGGGAGTTCAACCATCAGACTGGCCTCCTTCTATCTGGCTCATGACTCCGAGAGCCCTCCACCATCAAAAACCTTCCGAGACCTGATAGGAAGGAGCAAGCAAACACACACAAGCCTCATTCTGGGAGGCGATGCCAACGCGCACCATACACTATGGGGCAGCACAGACATCAACGAGCGAGGTGAGTCACTGTACAACTATATCATACAGACTGATTTACGAATAGCGAACATAGGGAACGACCCTACCTTCATCATTAAAAACAGAAAGGAAGTCTTAGATATAACCCTTATGTCTGACAAGCTTTTTGACCAATTGAAATCATGGAAGGTGCTACCAGATCACTCCTTCTCTGATCACCGATATATAGGGGTAGAACTGACCAATAAATGTCCCTCACTGAAAAAGATACAAAATCCTAGAAAGACCAATTGGAAAGTACACAACAAACTTCTCTCAAATAAACTTGGACCGTCCCCACCTTATACACCAAGTACCGAAGAACAGATAGATGAACTTGTCGAAACGCTCACCATCGCGTATACGGACTCGTTCAATAGGGTCTGCCCCCCTAGAAAAACAAAATCTACCTTCAAACCACCTTGGTGGTCTGCAGAGCTGAATAAGCTCAGGAAAGATTGCCGTCACACCTCCACTGGTAAGGCTCATCGACCAAATGCTAACCAGCAGGTCGGTGTACTCCCAACTAGGTGGTGCGACGGCTCGCAGATATGTTAACAGAGGCACTCCGCAAGGGGGTGTTCTCTCTCCGCTGCTGTGGGTTGTAACAGTTAACCAGCTGCTGCGACTTATGGAGCGGAGGGACATGTAGTGGTGGCGTATCGGATGATATTGCCATCTTCAAATGTGGAATGTTTCCCAAACACTGTGTGACCTTATGCGACTGCACTGCAACACTCGCTCAGTGGATAAATCGTGTGGCTTAGGCGTGAACCCAGCCAAGACGGAACTAGTTCTTTTCACCAGAAAGTACAAAATTCCCGAGCTGATTGCCCCTAAAATTAACGGAGTCAGCCTTGTATTTAGTGACAATGCCAAATACTTGGGTGTAATTCTGGATAAGAAACTACTCTGGAATGACAACACATATGAACGCATGAAAAAGGCAACCATCGCTTTATACTCGTGCAAGAAGGCAATAGGCCGAAAATGGGGTTTTTCCCCTTTAATTGTGCACTGGCTGTACACTGCCGTCGTTCGGCACGGATCACTAGTATGGTGGCCGGCACTCGGGAAACAATCAGTCCTGAACAACCTCCACAAAGCACGAGAAGTGCGGAGATATGTATTAGTGGCGCTCTCGAACGACACCAACGGAAGCGCTTAATACTATCCTACATCTTCTACCGCTAGACCTTGTAGCAAAGCAACTGGCTACCATAACGGCCTTAAGACTAAGAGAATCGGATGCCTGGAACAGGGGCAATTCGGGACACTCTACCATACTTGAAGACCAAATGAGTATACCATTATCTACAGACTACTGTATACCACAAACGACGTTCGACAAGCTTTACGACGTCTACATCCCAACCGCCATGTGTGGGGAATCACTCCCCCACAGAAGAGCCAACGCCATTAACATCTACACTGATGGCTCTAAGCTCAACGAAAAGTAGGAGGGGGCGTTTTCTCCCCCGACCTAGGTTTAAACTTATCGTTCCGCCTTCCCGACCACTGCAGTGTGTACCAAGCGGAAGTGGTAGCCATCCAGGAAGCGGCCACCTATCTTAGCACACTAAAGGACAAGGAAGGCAACGTATTTATATACTCAGACAGTCAATCCGCCCTCAAAGCACTTGACTCACACACAAACAATGCAAAACCCTTACTAATTGTCGCGTATCTCTTAAGAGATCGCACGACACTTTAGTATACACCTCATATGGGTGCCTGGACACCGCAACATAGAGGGAAACGAGTCAGCTGACGAACTGGCCAGAATAGGAACCACCATCGAGCTCCTTTCAGAGAAGAGCACGATTGGGATGCCTATGGCAACATATAAGCTGTACAAGAAAGCTGAAACACTAAGTCTCGCTACGGATCGGTGGGAAACCATTCCCTACTGTTCAGTATCAAAACTCACGTGGCCTACATTCAACCAAAAACGCCAAATACACTTTTACGACTCAGAGAGAACACATATCGCTTCTGATTGGAGCCCTCACGGGACACTGTCTCATTGGCAGACATGCAGCACGCCAGGGTTGCCCACATGACTTCTGTAGAAGCTGTAAACATGAAGAAGAGGAGAAACAGTACAACACCTTCTCTGCCTTGCCCCGCTTTAAGTAGAAGAAGACTAAGGACACTTGGTCAACCTCTCCTACTCAGCCTCACGGAAACATCCGATATAGAGATCCCAGCTCTATTAAAATTTATACTGTCCACACAATGGTTCAGTACCGAGGACCCGCCTCAGTCTTAAAAGGGTTAACAGGGAACTAATATGGCATCGCAATGGGCCCATAGCGGCCTAAGTGGGAGAGCGACTTGTCGCTCTCAGCCATCGCAACCTAACCTAACCTAACAACACACAGGTTAACAAGCAACAGATCTTTGATTGTTGCGAACAGGTGATGCTGTTTCCACTTACGGCACTGAACGAAATCAAAAGCAAAATCAAACAGCTGCTGCTGTTTGTTATTTCACATTAATCATTTTTTTGCTTTTGATTTTGCTGCGAGCTCTGTGTTTATCAAAAGCAGAAGCAAGAACATAACCAGACGAAATTAAAGTTATTGCAGTTTTAAATGTAAATATTAATAAATAGGGAGATACAGGACAATCTCAGGCTGATGAATAGCTTTATAATAAAACGAGCGCAAGTTAAAGTCGGATCTAACCGAAAACCCGTTACTCATGAAAAAACATGTTTATCAGTGACAAGTATGCAACACTTTCTTAACTCGGCTATTTATCACATTTTTGCTCATAATTTGAGAACAACCCATCCGATCCTTATCATTTCTTCGGCAATTTATTTATTTTGCTAATTACTAACTATCTCTAGAAGGTATGAATCATGTATCTTCAAAACTGTAGGAGATATGACGTTTTTTCGAAATTGCGGGGGCGGGAGGGGGCGTGGCCAAAATTTGAAATAAACTTGATCCTCGTGCAGATAAAAGAAGCATTTGTCCCATACATGTCAAACCTCTATCTCTTACCATCTCTGAGATCTAGGTGTTCATACAGACAGACGAACAGACGGACGGACGGACAGACAGACGGACGGACAGACGAACATGTCTATATCGACTCGGCTGTTGATGCTGATCAAGTTATATGGTCGGAAATGATTCCTTCTGCCTGTTACATACATTTGCACGACTTTAGTATACCCTTTTTACTCTACGAGTAACGGGTATAAATAGCTTATCCAATTTCCTTAAAACCTGTCCAGTATGACAAGTACTTTCCGGGGTTGAGGGATTTCCTAAAGTCAGTCATTTAAGTTTACATTACTGCCTCCGCACCCCGAAATCCATAGGCTACTAAAGTGTGACTGAATTAGTACTCCCCGGCAAAAGGACAACCAACAAAATAAAAAAACTTATATATCCCAAAAATGTTTTTTAACTTTTAGAAGCCGCAGATTGATAGAAGTCAAAATTTCGGTTGGAAAGTAGCGTTAGTGCCAAAACCCAAAAACCCTACGCTTTTTCATTGGAATAACGTACTTTAATCTCCAAGCAGCATTATTTGACTTTTAAGTAGAACCCGTTTTTGAAATTAGCTTTTAATGATTTTTAGGATTGCCCCAATCCTTTCGTGTTGGTTTCACAGTTAATCCTCTGCTCATTTTATCTATCTTTCTCTATTTACACCTTTATTAACTGTTTTTTTTTATTTTCTTTTCTTAATTTAATCTTCTATTCATTCCACTTTTCATTGCCAATTTTCTCCGCTCTCATAAATATTGTTTAGTAATCACCTACTCCCAATTGTGCCTTATTCATACCGGTATACGCCACTACAAACTAATTTTATGCTTATGCTGCCAAAAATTAACGCTTCCAAAACCGGTGCTATATGGTTTCGAAACAACTTTCATTCAGCTCTTTATAAAGTCCACATTTCCAGCGCCTCGACTTTTTCCTAATGGCTAAAGGTCACGAGTGGAAATTTATGGCGGGGCGCTAGGTTAATGAACCTTTGTTGCGGGTTACGCAAGTGACCGTTACCAGTTTCGGAACGATTCGGCATAACTAAATTCAAATTTAACCAAGTGAAATGTGATCTCTCATTTCATGCGTGAGTGACAAATTACTGCACACAAAGAAAAAAATTATTATTATTGTTTGCGTATTATTTTCGAACTACAATTAGCTCCTAATTAGAGTATGTAAAAAACTATCGAGCGAGTGGCGTCTCATCTCATTTGTATTAAAGGAGAAAGTGGACTTTTCTTAGAAGCATGCACTGTCACTTTTTAAACGCGGCGCACGCGCCATGTTTACAGGTGACAAAAACTCTCTACAGGGTCATAATTATTATATGCAGTTGAATAACCCTTTTTACCTTAATGGGTACAGCCGTAGAAAGTAAAAGCTCACAAGCTAAGTAGAATTGTTGAATTGTGTGACCTTTAAGATGTTAGGAAAAGTCAAGATTTAACAAGAAGCGGCTGTCATCTTCAGCAGTTAAAGCGATTGTTTTTTCAATGTTTGTCTAAACAAACACAGGAAACAGAAATTAGTTTACGAATTTTTTCAAAATAGACCGTACACAATTAACCATATTAAATATCTTTATTGATGAATCTTCCACATTTGATGAAATAGCTTTGTGTTCAGAAATAATTTTATTGCCACCCCACAAAGTGTTCTTTCTTTCCAGCCTTGAATACAAAATTGGAAAATCTACTAATACATTGTAATCTCCTTAATTTCCCTTCTTTAACATGAACAATGACAATCTGCACAGTTCGAGTACATTTGTACTTGCCTTGTTTACAACCGGTTGGTAAGTACCTAAATTTAGCACATACAAAAATATAGCAAAGTATATTTGCCACACGCTTGCTTTATGGCCACCGTTTAGTTTCTGCTTATGTTTATTCAACATAATTGGACTAAATTTGTTGTCAACGACCAAAGCATAAATGGCACATGTTTCGTGTAAAAATTATAAGTATGTAGCATTTGGACAACCAACTAAAATAAAACAACTGAATAGGTAAAAGCTCTGCTAACACATTAAAAAAGTGAAATTTTTGGTCAGGTACCGGTACAGGAGAGGAGTGCGTGGACCAGAGGGTAAAACTAATGAGCATTTCAGACATATAATAGCTGAAAAGTCCGAAAACAGCAGGAAACGCCAAAAATTATGATTTAAGTAGATCCAGTAAAATACTTTTCACCAATATCAACCCGATACCTGACCGATAAACCAAACCTGGAAATACTTTCTTTCAGATTCTTTTTCAGATATCACGCGTGACTGGTGTCATTCTGTCATTTTATTTTTTGTTAAGAATTGTTTCTTAACAAACGCCGTTGTTCGCTGGCGAGTGTAAGTGCCACTTCTGTGCCGTATATGGGTTGCAGCAGCCCACAATCTAAGTCTCTCTGTCCAATCTTTAAAAAAGGAGACCCTGCAGTTTGCGCCAGCTACCGCGGGATCAGTCTCCTCCCCATCGCATATAAAGTTCTGTCCCGCATTATTTGTGAGCGTCTAAAGCCGTTTATTGATACACTGATTGGACCTTATCAGTGTGGCTTTAGACCTGGTAAATCCACCATAGACCAGATTTTCACACTTCGACAAATCCTGGAGAAAACCTATGAAAGAGGCGTCCAAACACACCAAATCAAGCTTCGACACACCGATAAGGTCAAGCTTCTTCAAAGCCCTGTCTACTTTAGGTATTCCAGCAAAGTACGTTCGACTTTGCATGATGACGTTGAGAAGTACGCAAAGCTCCGTCAAAATAGGAAAGAACCTCTCCGAACCATTTGATACCAAAAGAGGTTTTAGGCAAGGCGATACCTTATCGTGTGACTTCTTTAATCTACTGATGGAAGATATACTGCGCAAGTGTAGACATCCAACAGACCGGCGGATTTAAACACGGGCAATAAGCAACGGGCGTAAAATTTCAGAGATTGAGAAGGAGTCTCGATTAATGGGTTTAGCGGTAAATGAGGACAAGACGAAGTACCTAGTATCCGGGACAAAAAGTCATTGCGACTTGGACAATCTGTTACAATGGAGGAGTACAACTTTAATGTTGTTGAGGATTTCGTCTACCTCGGAACGATGATAACCAGCAAGAACAACATCAGTCTAGAAATCCGACGAAGAATCACTCTTGCGAACCGATGCTACTATGGGCTAAGTGGGGAGTTCAAGAGCAAAGACCTCAAGCGAAGAACAAAAATAGCCCTGTTCAAGTCTCTTATCATCCCAGTCCTGCAATATGGCGCAGAAGCATAGACAATGACAGCAGCGGATGAAGCGGCGATTGGCGTGTTTGAGCGAAAAATTCTCCGGAGGACTTATGGACCTTTAAAAGTCGGCGATGATTTCCGCAGTCGAGGAAACGACGAACTGTAAGAGCTCTATGGGGACACCAGTCTGGTCAAGCGCACAAAGCAGCAGCGGCTGCGCTGGCTAGCACATGTCGCCAGGATGAAGGAAGAAGCTCCAGCAAAAAAGGCGTATAAATCGAAGGCGGCTGACTATGGAGGCGGCAAGGTGGGAAGACCACCACTAAGATGGGAAGACCAGGTGCGGGAAGACATTGTGTGACCAACTGGTGGCAGCTCGCACAGAACAGAAGCGAATGGGGAGCGTTAATCGCAGAGGCCCAGACCGTCGAACCGGTTGTAATGGCCATTAAAGAAGAAGAAACTTAATTTGGAGGAGTTTGAAATAAAAAAAATGTTTATAAATGTCTTGTTTTAATGTTAATTTTAGTTTATAATGAACTGAATTTATTCCACAAACTTGATAAGTAGTATTATTAAATTAACACAAGCTAGTATCAAAATGATACAAAAAGTTTGATAGTTGAATTATCAAATTAATAAGACCTAGCCTTATACACGTTAGTATCAATTTGAAATCCCCGAAATATCATGTTAATACTTTCAAAGATATCAATTTGATTATAATCAAAGTTACATATTTATTTATTTATTTAAATATTGTAAGCTTATAGTTAAAACTACAGCTACAAAGGGGGGACAGCCATAGCTACTGTGGCTTTCGGCTGGCAAAGTTAGATATATCTTTTAACTTAAATACAAAATTTATAGAAAGAAAATATATTCATTTTTGGCGAAATTATTTTGGAAAAACAAAACTATGATCACAGCCCCCTATATAACCCAGCAATTCTTGTTTGTGCCCATACAAGCCAAGATGCACTGTCACAAGCAATTGTCTGGATTTTCCACAAAACTGTATCGAAGTCCCTGCTCGGGCGCCAATGAAAACTCCGTGAGGATTTTCACGAAGTGTTGATCGAGATGTTCCACACAATTAGGTCAAACGGCGATACAGGTTTCCCGCTGGCTGCTGGTTGGTGGTGGGTTTATTTGTCTGGCTGCTGCCAGCAATCAATCGCAACTAAAACTAAGAATAATAAGTGACCACAGAAGTAGCCTAAGCAAACGTTTTGTTGTCGCTTTGTGGTCGCTTGCGTTACATGGCGAGCGCCAAGCACAAAGATAAGAGCGGATGAGATAGAAGCGGGCAAGGTAATTTCAGATATTTAAATGGAGGCTGCAAGCCTCTCTTAATTTAGTTATGCCCTTTTTTCATTGTTATCTCGTATTCTAATACTTTGACAAACTTAATGTACAATTTCAAATATCTTAGTATCTAATAGGTAAATATATGCTCCAACAATTACTTTTACGAGATATAATGTGGACTACATTTACTGTGAAATTTGCTTTTTGGCACTAAAATTACGAAATAGTATGCTATCTTAACCAAGTCCACTAAACTTTTTAACTTATTTACACATTTCCAAATAAAACCTCAACTTCCACTGAAGTTTTTAGGTGTGTTTAATTGCATTGCCCTGACTCGCACTCATTCCGCTACTGCCTGGCCAAATACCTTCAAGAAATGTGACCGCTTGGCATACATATACTTACTTACGGGTAGGCATATAAAAAGGTCAGTTTTCCCCCCAAAGAACAAAACCCAAAAAAACAACTTTCTTACTTCCATTAAAAGCAAATTTAATTTAGGTTTCTTTACTAAAACTAAAATAAATAATCGTATACAGCTAGGCAAGTACAAAACTTTCGTGGCAAATGTGGCATATGCTTAAGACTAAATCCCATTTATGTTACTTCAACCCGTACACTTGGAGGCGAAAGTGCACAAAAGCGTTTTGGGACAGAACAGTAGGTTCTTGGAGCAGGTCATTTTATGACCCTTCATTTGGCCTTGGGCGTTCTTATAGCAAACAAAATAGCTGCTTATCGAGGTTTGATCGGGTATCTTGTCACCCTCCTTGCAATAGTATTTGCGCTTTTTCGAAGAACTACTGCTGGCTGCATCCGATGATGTACTTATGAAAGGAGGGGGTGTGGGACGCATAGTGGTGGTGCTGGTGGTGGTGATGGTGGGGGGAAGATTTGCCATATAAGATTCTAAAGCATTCTGTTCGATATTGGAATTAATTCCCATGACCATGGGCATGCTGGGGGAAGAGGGACTGGGACTGCCATATTGTTGTAGTAAATTGGCAATATTTTGCGCCTTTAGAGCTGCCTCCTGTCTCCGCTTGGCCTCACTTAACATTTTTAGGGTCTCCATTTGTAGACGTTTGTTCTCGTCTATGGAATAGCCATTGAAGGCGGGAATGGTGCCACACTGGGCATAGGTTTGAGCATCACAAATGCGGGTTTGGGTATTGAAGCCGGTGTAGGGCGGACATGAGTAGGACAAGACTTTGCCATCCTTCTTGCTGCACACAAAATAGCGTGTACAGTCCGTTTGATTGGGCTGACGCACACCCGGTTGGCAGGTGATGACCTCTACTTTACCCAACTCTGACATGGCGCCGGGAGATTTGGTCAATAGGGGTAAAATGGACTTCTGGAAGACATCTAGACTGAGAAAGTGACCATTGAAGTTCACCAGCTGACCGTTTGAAGAAGGATTCCCGGGATACTTTATAAGATTCGCTGGGGGTTGACTGCTAAACAGGCTAAGCTCCATATTCCCCGACGAATCAGCGTAGATGCTGCTGCTCATTGTGGGTCTGGGCAGGTATTGATGCTGCTGCTGATGAAGATGTTGCTCCAAATACATGGGGCTAGGTGCTAATTGCTGGCTCATGTCAGCGTGGCTGCCGCTGCTGTAGGTCAGTACGTGAGGCGTTTGGTTTTCGTTCATAAAGTTGGCCTTAATCACATCATCAGCCGTCTCCGTGTCCATCGCCTCCATGCTTTCGATTTTTTGTGAATTGGGACGTATTTTCACTTGACCCGCTTCCAGTTGGGAAGGAAACATATCAAACTGTCGATTGGGATAACTTTCGGTGGCCTGGAACACGTGATTCGCATTGTGGTCATTCAGGTGGGGACTGGGGGTGTAAAAGGTGGCTAGTGTAGCCGCAGAGGGTGGTTGTTCGAAGGGTCGCGGTGTGGTTAGCGTAAACTCTTGACCGTATTGTTCGTCATATTGATGGGACATGGTGGTTACGGCCATGCCAGGTCTAGCTGTGGTCATACTGGGATAACGACCCAAACTATGACCGTAGGTATCCAGCACTTCCTTCTCTCCGGAACTGGTGCTGGACACGTGCACGGGTATCACGTTGTTGTGTATAATGGTGGTACTCGGTTTGTTGTGTGAGTTTGTGCCATGTTTCTTGTGTTGGACATACATCTTGTCGTAGCTCACGGGAGAGGGAGCATAGTACTGCTGAAAGGGATTTCCATGTGGGGAGTATATGAACGGCTGAAGCATGGGTTGAGCATAGTAGGCTCCATTATAACCCGGATTGGGTATAATTTTAGGTACATTTTGTGCCGCTATCATTTGCTTGGACAGCTCTAGAACCGTTTTGAGGGTTTCTTCGGATATTTTGGGCGCATTATGTTCCTGGTACGATTCATGACTTTGACTCGAGTGCTGAGATTCGGGATTCATGTTATATGGCGGCGGTAGGGCAAACATTACTGCACCTTCTGGACGGTTTACTACTATCTGAGAGTTGGCATAACCTGGTCCTGTGCCGGTATGGCCATAGGGTAAGGAATTGGACAGCATTAGCTTAGTCTCGGGTTGCAAGCGATTCTTGTTAAGGTGTTCCTGCAGTTGAGTCTTATTCGCCGTGGGTTTGGGCAAGTTGGTGGGTCTCATGGTGGTGGTAGTGGTGGGATCTATCTGATCATAGCCATTCTTGATTTTAAAATGTGCCAAAAACGCATTCAACTGATCCGGACGCAATCCCATTTCCGGTTTGTCTGTATGCTGGTAGGTTTGCTGCAAACCATCAATCAATTGCGAAAGGCGTTGCAAATGTGCCGTCAAATTGGGATCTATGGGGGCACCCATTTTGGAGTTGGTACTTACATCCTTTACCCTATTCAGCTCGTCCTTTAATTTATCTACGGCAGAAATCGACTCTGTGGTGTGTTTGCTCATTTCGGCCTCATCTTGGCGATTTTGTGCGGGCAGTAAACCATCCAAATCTACCAATTCGCCATCGCCACTGGAATCGAATTGCTGCTGGGAGGATGATGTATCCTCCGTCTGTTCAGCCACCTGCTTAATCTGTTCTTCCTCTTCCTCCTGTTCCTCGCTACTCAAAGCACCATCTAAAACTATTTCCACATTTCCATCGTCTTCTGCGCTCATCAGATGCGGTACCATATCATTTACTATCAGTATATTAGTGTCCGGACTGGGGGTAGAAGGAGATTTTGTCGAGCTCATTAGCTCGCTGGGTGTCACGCACTCCCAATCCTCTCCTGGCAAAACACACAGGCCTATATTTTGCTCATATACTAAACCCTCCGAGCATTTCTTTGGCACCCAGACATACGAGTTGGACGGTAGCTGACGGCATTGGTAATAGGCATCGCATCGTGTTTTGTGTGGGCGTGTCTTTTGAGGACAGGGTTTACCTGGTATTCCAATTAAAAGAAAAAGAGAAATTGATCAAATTAATTGATATATTGAAGTAATTTGGAAAATGCGAGTACCAATTCTATACCAAGGGCGTTCCCTTCTAAACTTTAGATAAACCTTTTTTAAAAATTACGGAAAGAATTTCTGAAAATAATGCAGATGTTTATTCTACACACTCACAAAAAACTAGAACGAATAATTTGTGAACGAACGCTCTTGAAACAAATATAGTCGCTCTTGAATTTGTAAGAATTTCGCTCTTGGAATCGAGCTAAATTCGTTCCCAATGTGGTTCTATAGACAAGCAAAGTGAGGGAAGGCAAACTTTGTCTCTCTCAGAGAGAGACAGTGCGTTGTCATTTGAGAGTGGCCGGCTGTTAATTCAGATAATGTTGAACATTAAGATTGTGCAAAAGTAATCGATTAAAGGACTGTTTAAGGATATTAAAAATCTTTAACACATCACACTTAAAAATACAAAAAAAATCCTTATATGGGTTTTACTTATATGGTCCCCAACTCGTTATTCGGCGATACCAAGATTTATAAGGACATCTGTGTGGTCGTTTGAATGTTAGATGTGGATAAGATGTGGTTATCTTTGAAACAGCGATCGTTGTACGGACATACCAATTGTTATTCCAAATTGTTGTAATTAATCTCTGTTGATTGCATTGAATTGTAACTCTCCACCGACCTCGAGCCAGCCAAATGCAAAACTTAAAAAAAAAATCATTAAAACACTGTGGTCGGTTTGGCCGATTTAGCCTTGCACAAATCAAAAATTGATGTTTTTTTACCGCTTTAATTCGATTTATTAAAAGGAATCCCAACTGGCCCAAAAAAGTTTGGTTTATTGAATTTGGTCAATTATTTTGGTTTTTACACAGGTTCAAAGTTGAAAATTTTTATAACAATATTAATATTTGTGTTTTTTTGGTTTCAAATTTCTCGTTTGGAAACGTTTGAAAGCCAAACGGAAATTTCTATTTGAATTTGGTTTTCATTTTTTTAAGGCTGCATCAAGTCTGAAGTTGAATTATTGTCGTTTTACTGAAGTACTACTTTTTTACCTTATTTTCTCACTTTGATGGACCGTAAATAGTGCATTTTACCTCGTTTTAAGTTCAGGAGTGAAAATTTATTTAATACATATTTATAAACAAAATACACTTGCGCATTTTGCCTCTTTTGAGTATTTTCGATTTGAATATATCAATATGCATGAATTAATTGTGTATTGAGATTTAATCTACGCAACTTTGCTTGAGCACGAGTGGTCGGCCGGTTTCGCTTTGCAAAGATTGTAACTTTTGAACGAAAAAGATATTTGAAAAATTCCAGTGGGAAAATAAGGTTAAGCTCATCATTGTAGGTAGACAGGGTGACTCAGGATTGGCTGTCAAAGTGACTAGTATAATACACCAGCGATGGCCAACGAGAGCGAGGCCAATAAGTCAGAGAGAGTATTGGTGTGCGAAAATAAAGGGCCGAGAATTTGCTTTGAGCTCTGGCGAGCGAATGATGGCTTTCTGCTCTTTTGGTCTCAACTGCGGCAAGCGTTCAGGTCATGTATGTGTGAATAGCTAAATGTTTTAGCCCCCTGCTCCAAAGTTTTTGATATTACTCATACGCGGTGTGGCCTGTGATCTCTATGAGGCATTCCATACAAAAAAAGTTTTTTTCTGGTCATGATGTCTCCGAATTGGATGATAATTGGCCCAAAGGGAGCTTATTATGAGAGAAGCTTAACCCCAAAATTTTAACTTTTTTGGAGCTCTTTTGCGGAAGTTCTACGCTTAAAAGTGTAATATTGTAAATTTTTAAATTACTTAATTGAAAATTAAGGAAGTTACAGTAATTTTTGTTATGTAATCTCAAAAATATCAGTATGGGAATTAAGTCAAAAAATTTCTAATAAATTTTATTTTTGGTTTTTAATTACGTACAATAATACCACGTACAATATTAAACTTTTGCAAAGTGATTCCAAGAAGAATATGTCATATATTACTGGAATCAAGAGTACGGAATAGATGCTTGTGATGGGGTAGGGGGAGCGGTTAAATGGCTTGCCAGGTAATACCGCATGCAGCAAGGAACAAGAAATGAAATACTTTGCACCTCAAAAGATTATTTATATTTGAATACCAGGCTCGAAAATTTTAAAACTATCAAAGGGACGCTTGGGATTCATCAAGCGGTTCCTCTGAATGATTGCTCACTTAAAGTCAAGACGACATCAAGAAGTGTAATTTCAAAATTAGAGTGTAGTTTATTTTTTTTAGAGCATCTTGTTATTATTATTATTATACTATTACTATGAATCCGATTGTTTTAGTTTTTCTTTTCAATTTACTTTTATTTTTAGTTTAGTACAATTGATAAAAAAAAACAAGAAAGAAAAGAACAGTCGAGCACGCCCGGTCGTATTACACACCGTGCCAAGTGCGAAGTTATTGGAAGTCTTTTTTATATATTTTTCTGTACGTTTCACGACAAGGCGTTCTTTTCTGGCTCCTAAAATTTTATTCCATAGCTCAAAAAAAATGTTTGTGCATATTAAGAACCAAAAACAACATTTACTAGAAATTTTTTTACAAATTTTTCATACTAATAATTTTGAGATTGCATGAAAAAAATGGCTATGACTTCCTCAATTTTCAAGCTACCGATATATTCAGGCACGCAAAATGTGTGGAAAAAATGCGGCTTTTACATATATTTTTTTTGAGAATTTTTAAAGGATAGGTCTTTTTTGCTAGACTAAGTTTTTTGAAAAAATCACTTTTTTTACAAGATGTAAAAACAAAGAAAAAATTTCAAAATATTTTTTTAATGGGCTTTTTAATCATTAACATTTAAAAATTTTATTCAAAGCTCTATCTTAAACCGTCTTCGGGATATTTAAAATTTTAAAAATTCACAATATCACACTTTTAAGCGTACAACTTCCGCAAAAGAGCTCCAATAAAGTTTACATTTTCTGGTTAAGCTTCTCTCATAATAAGTTCCCTTTCAGCCAATTATCATCCAGTTCGGAGACATCATGCCAGAAAAAAACTTTTTTTGCATGGAATGCCCCTTATATACTTTTGTAGTTTGCGTTGATTTTAATTAAAACGCTACTAACTATGGTTAGCAATGAATAGGGATATACCAAATAAAATTATTTATGCCCACAATTCACGTTGCCTAATTAGTAAAAACTGTTGGATGAATAAACTAACTCTTCAGACTTCATTTATATCATGTTTCATAATGCTAGAGGGTACTTTTAAAAATGTTTAATGTTTAATGTAAATAATAAGACCAAGAAATAAATTAAAAATTATTTAAACTCATTTTATGGGATTTGCCTAAAAAAAGTTTCCATCTCTAAGATCTCTTTGTTCACACAGACGGACAAACAGACAGACGGTTTGATGCTGATCCAGAATATGTATAGTTTATACGCTAGGAAATGATTCCTTCTTCCTGTTACATACTTTTGCACAAACTTTATACACTCTGGTGTAGCTTTCGTATAAAAAATAGGTAGATAAAGGCAGATCTCTAATTATACTCTTTTAAAATCAGTTTTGAAGACAGTTTGTATATAGATTTTTTGTGCCTGGCCTCTTCTTCCAGCTTTTTCCTTTCCATTTGTTCTTTCTATCGCTCATCTTGCTCCTAATCCGTAGCATGAGCGGGAGCAATAATAAATTCCCCCGTCCCCCGATAAATTGAGCAGTTGGTGGGCAATTACATTCGAGCTTCCGTGTTAACCTTCGGGTTCTCATGTTAAATAAAAGTACAGACAGAAAGGTCTATCTGACTTGTACAATACGGATGGAGAGGACAACGAAGAAAGATAACCATTTTCCATTTTTGTTCAACATTGGGAATAATTTGACAAATTTAAATAATTGGCAATAAATTTTTTTTTTATTGTTTCCTTTATGTTGATTAGTTGAGTCCAGCGAAAATCCACACAAATTAAAGGTGTTTCTAGGTTCTTAAAAAAACAGTTGTTTCATTCTCTTCAGTCGACCAAAGTGTCATCCAAGGATACAAAAGCAACAGCAGTTCGCTTAGATAGCGGTTAATTAAAAAAACCATATTTTTCATTGATAAAATCCATAGTTTCAGTTGTTTTCAAATTGCTGCACTTTATGTCACATTCGACTTTCAAATTATTTCTTCACTTTCATTTCACTTTGTTGCTTTTTACCTTCAGAAAAGTAAAATAAACTTGTCAGTAGACACGCGTATATCACCAGTCCAGGACGCATTGTGTTGTTGTATCCTCCGTTTAATGTAATCCACTTTTATTTGTTCGTAATCCCCCGCGAAACGTAACTTCCGCTGCGTACAAAGCGCGCGCCACGAATGACTGCACATCCAAACCGAGTTCGACATTAAATTTTAATAATTTTCACTTTGGCCTGGGCCAAGTTCCAGCAGGTTCTCACTTACATATGGAAGAAATGAGAAATGACCAAAAAGTCGGGTAAATGTGTGAAAAAATAAGAAACGACTTGCGGCCAAGTTGGAGCAATTTCAGCGTCGCTCTTCAAACAAAATGCAGAAGAGATTAGCATGTGCGCTCAGCAAACGGAACTTGGTGCTCGCATTTCGGCGGGAGCGTTAATTGTTTAAATAAATAAGTTTACTTGCTGGAAATGTTTAGCAAATTGAAAGCAATTTCACTTTTTATGTTATTCAAATGATTTATGCATAACAAATTGAGAAAAATGATTTCGAAACATTTGAGTGTGTAATGAAGTAGACACGCTGAAAGTCATAGACAGGTGCAGTGGGCGGTGTAAAGGGTGTACAAAAATTTTATTGAATTAAGATAATTTAGCTGATGAATATTCGATTTTGGAGAGTTAAAACATTTTGTCAGGTTTGTCGATTTATCACAAACTAGTTAAATATTTTGTAATGTGATTGATTTTGATTAATATTTAAAAATAGTTTTGGAACCGATTTTGTAAAACAAATATATCAATCGAGACTCTTAAAATCAGGTCCAGAGTTAACTACCCTGTCTTCAGCTGACCCCTTTGAACCACCAGGACTGACCTGCACCATTCTTATAATGTATTTATTCATTATTTCTGCAGCTCCTGCCCCGCTTCATTAGGTTTTGTAGTAGGTTTCGATTTACTGAAAATTGTAAGTTCCATTTAACCTGTAATAACCCTTCAAGGGTATAATCTTATTTGCACTAAATTATTTTCGTTTTTTATTTTTCTCCCTTTAGTTAGTTTTATGCTACAGTGTCGGTTTTTCTTTATTTCAAATTTAACGCCCTTTTCCACTCCCAATGTGGCAGCACTGTTTTGGCTTTACTCATAATTGCGCTCATGGGCAAAATATATCGATAATTAAATGTATATGGCAGCTTCTTTGGTATTATCGCATTAACAGTTTGCTGGTCACACTGTTAACAATGGCAAAATTGCTGCAAGTCGAGCCTAAAAACACGTAAACAATTAACGGAAATACGAAATAAATTGTTGACTAGGTAAATCTTAAGCCAAGTGTGTGATTAAGCAAGTGCAACAATAGTTTTAAGAGTTTTTTTACGTTTAAAAGCTGTGACGAACCACAGCCAACCCACTCACAGACACCAGTCAACAAAACACACACACACACGCGCATATCGAATTATAGGAGCAGAGCACAGGCAAAAGGCAAGTCAGCAGAAGGTAAGGCAGGTAGAAACAGAAGAAGGAGGCAAAAAAAACCTAAAGTGCGACGTTTAATACACATGAAAACTAGAAAATTGTTTGCAGGCATGCAAAACACCTCTGTGCATTGGAATTTTTCGAGAAACTTGCGAGGGGAATGGGGCGTCGCGAGAGTTGCCGCGACCTTTGCCTCAATTACAAACAAACAGAAGTGACACACATACAAAAGCGAAGAGAGCGAGCAGAACAGTATTTTTTCTTTCTGTTTTTTTTTTTGACATTACATGACCACCAATTGTGCGTTGTTGTTGTTAGAGTGTGAGTGCAAGTGCGTATAATTTTACAGATATCGAAACGGCACTTCAGGTGTACACACCACCCTCCCCCACCCCAGTTACCACCAGCTGTTGTGACGGACAACTCGGATGTCGGTGTCTACTGTCCACGTCTCGCCTCGATGATTACACATATATTATTTTTGCTATGTACTTCCCTTCTGATAAGTCTCTTCCCCCCCGTCCGCACAAATGGCGGTCCCTTCGCTGTTCGATTCTTTGTTTGTTTGTGGCATTTATAAATCATTATTTTGTAGTTGCTTGGTGATTGTTCCCGGCTGATAAGAAAAAAAAAGGCCTTTCATACAGCTCCAAATTAATCGGAAAGTAATTAACTTTTGCTTTTGTTCAAATGAAGAACATAAGCAAAAAATAAAGGCATGCATTTCATTTACAAAAATCTTTACGGATCTTTACCATCGAAAACAAATGACGTGAATAGTATCAGCTGACTTGCTGAAGTCATGCAAGATAGTGTCAGTGAGAGATAGTCCCATTTTCCGTCCTCTCATCTTGGGGGGAACTCTGCTGTACTCTTCTCTCGGATCGGGAAGCAAGGAAGTGAGAGAAGTCTCTAGCCTTTAAAAAATTCTATTATCTTTTAAATCTTTAGAACAAAGTCTTGGTGCTTAAGCTTTTAAGCTAGAGCAGGAGAGAACAGAAAATTAAGCCAACTTACTTACTTTCTGAACTCGCAGATTTACACATTCAAAAGTTCGGCTCGTGTCTGTGTAAAAAATTAAAGTGACTTCGGCCTCGGATATAAAGAAAGAGATTTTGGTATAAACCTATGCATTTCCAATTTGAATTGTAAATCTTTATTATATGTAAATTGAGAAATATATCTCCGGTTGCTAGAAAACGGTGAATTTTAGCGATTTGCATTCAACTGCTCAGATTTACTTGGCTTCGCCATCTGATCTTGTAACTGAGCATTTTTGTTCCAGTTTTTGTAATCAGTTATTGTACAACAGAAAATCGAAAATCGGTGGGCACGAAATTTAAGTTTGGAATCAGTCCAACAACAAAAACAATAAAAACCTTATCACCTCAGATCGAGTCCACAATCCGCTTCAGTGCCAAACGCGTCTCAATCGCGCACACTGTACCTGCTGCGCCCTGCTGCTTTCAGTAAGGTATTTGCACTTCTTAAGCGTCTGAATGACGATTGTTGCCAAAAAACAAATCTTAAATCAATTGGAGCATGGTCATCCGAGGTATATATCGCGGTTCAGTATTGATGATGCGCATGAATTTCACTGTTTTGTAGTTATGTGTGGTCATTTGTGGCATTCTTTTAAGTATTTAGCTGTTGCATGTTTCTCCACTTGGTTGGGAGTAGAGCTTGTTTGTTTGTATGTATGTTCCCTTTTGGTATATGTCCAGCGATTAAATATTATGTCAATTGCAGAAAGTGGTTTGAAACATTCTCTATGATTTTGACTATATTCTTTACCGAAAATTGATTGATCAATCTTGCTACAATTCCTTATGCACTTATAATAAATCGGTCTTTGAGTAATATTTTTGAGCAAACGAAATAAAACTCGGGCAATAACACAGTGCAACAAATTTCAACTTTTTTCAAAACTACCAAGCTACACTATGCGGATTCGATAGTGCTACCCGAACTGAGTAAATCCCTATCAGCGTTTGGCTAGATTGGTAGCACTTTTTTTTTATGGACCCTCAAAGTTTTTTAAATTGGGTGTGAAACAAAAAAAAGGTGTCATCAGATTTGGGCATACAGCTCATTCAGTTTTAGTGATAGCTGCAAATTGTCTTCGTCAAAGTTGTAGCTGACAGTCCGCAGAATAAATTTTTCTTACAAAGATTTTCAAAAAAATTTTGATTTCCGGGAGTTTTTCTAAAAAAAACTTTTTTTAAAAATCATATTTTTTTACTTTTTCGATTATAACTTTAAAAAAATCAAAATTTTTGGCATACATTCTTTAGGAAAAATGAAGCTTTTGAGATAACAAACATCCTTTCTGAACAAGGTTTTACAATCTGAACACTTCCACATCCTCTAAATCGGCCCCAAAAGTGTGTATATCCAATAAAAATCACTTTTTGTTATCATTCTTCATTATGTTCTCAAGTTTTTTTTTTACCAAAATAGCTGCTAATTAATTTTTTTTAAGTTTTTAGAGCAAAACACTACGCGTTCCAATCCATGAATAAAGAAAAAAATAGTTTTTGGACGGTTTTTAGAAAATTCTCCAATTTATCAGCAAAAATGTAGCTAATTTAATACTGTATAAAATATTTTAACAAGCTAATACATTTTTTAACAAGCTCCTCTAAAAACTTAAAAAAATTAATTAGCAGCTATTTTGGTAAAAAAAACATAAACGTGATTTTTATTGGATATACACACTTTTGGTTCCGATTTAGAGGATGTGGAAGTGTTCAGATTGTAAAACCTTGTTCAGAAAGGATTTTTGTTATCTCAAAAGCTTCATTTTTCCTAAAGAATGTATGCCAAAGATTTTGATTTTTTAAAAGTTATACTCGAAAAAGTAAAAAAATACGATTTTTAAAAAAAGTTTTTTGAGAAAAACTCCCAAAAATCAGAATTTTTTGAAAATCTTTGTAAGAAAAATTATTTGCGACTGTCAGCTACAACTTTGGCGAGACACTGCAGTATCACTAAAACTGTGAGCTGACCCAAATCTGATGACACCTTTTTTTTTGTTCTCACACCCAATTTCAAAAACTTTGAGGGTCCATAAAAAAGAGTGCTACCAATCTAGCCAAACGCTGATAGGGATTTACTCAGTTCGGGTAGCACTATCGAATCCGCATATTGTATCTTGGTAGTTTTTTTGACTGTTGCACAGTGTAATCATTAATTTTGATTTTTATTAATATTACTCAATTTATAATGATTATATCCTGAGATTTATATAAGAAAATCAAGCTTAATCATTATTTTTGAGAAATCAATAGAAATCAAAAATTAAACATTAAATATAGTCTTTTATTAAGGCCCTCTTCTGGTCTAGAGGGCTAAATTTTACACGTTTTTTAAAGTTTCGTGGAAAGAAATCGGGAATAGATTTTGTAATTTGGTTTTTTTGTATTTGGTTTTTGTTTGGTTATAAAAAATACAAAATTAATAATTTGTGAATGCGAGGCTGTTCAAAAAAGTTCTCGGGATCCAAAGTAGGCTCTTCCAAAAAAAAAAAGTGTCGATGGTACCCACGTTTCCGGGAGTTACAATTATCAGAAAGCAAAACGTAAGATGGGAAGTTGGTTAGTATGAATGCCTTAATCGTCAGTAGCAGAATTGTGAAAATAAAAATGAATTTGAAAAAATGGCGGCCTCTTAAAAACGAAAAATCCATTTTTGACCTTTTTTTTTGCCGTCCAGTGTAAAATCTTTATTTTTCCCAAAGATTGAGGTAGGGACGATAGCCACGTTAATTCTGCGTCAATAAAGCCCTACATAATCAAAATCGGTTCAGTAGAACTTGAGAAAACGTGGGCACCATTTTGAAAAACGCGGTTTCGAGATAAATGCGTTTAAAGTAATTTGAAAATTGCTTGTATTAGCGAAGACATTAGTCCACAAAAAAGTCTGTATCTTCTTAAGTATTTCGAATTTTGAAAAATCCTTTTGGAATAATATTTTTGAATATTTAAGCTAAAAAATTTTGAAAAAAAAATTTCCTTACCAAACCAGAAGAGGTCCTTAAAGAACTCATAATTGTTACGGTCCCTGATTTGTAGCGTTTAAGTATTGTCATAATTACATATAAATGTAAAAATAAATGGGTTGCTAAGTGCCATAGGCACTTATAGCTTTTATTACCATGAAAATTCTGTAGCAGTGAGCTGCGCTTGCGCATTTATTCTAATATGGGTTTCCATCCCTTCCCACCCACTAGGTTCCACTTCCTTTACAAATTTCTTGTAACGAAAGGTTTTGTTTTTGCATAAGAAGACTCATATTTTGTTCACAATAGTAAGTGTCTTTGAAAAACATAACAGAAAGGTATGAAAATATATGGTTCTCACTGAGGGAGACATTGGGCGTATTCAGCAGATAGTTCCGATTAGCGATTTCCGATTTGCGATTGATGATGAGTCTTTGCTGAATAGATTTGATTGCCGACTTTAAGATATCCGTTGGCTTTAGTACTTTTCATCAATGGAAATCACTTACACAAAATCTCCAATATTTCAGGATTTGTTAAATTAAATATTTCAATTTCCCAACAAAGGTTCCAAAAAGCAGGTTTTTTTACAACACTTTAAATTTGTGTAGGGCTGCTTTCACACTGTTCGACACATGACCCATGACATCTATTAGGTCCGCATTTCCCCATGAAATTCTATGAATTTGACAAGCTGTTCAAATTTACAACAGAACAAAAATCAGGACTACTAGACTATCATTTGTCATGTGTCGAACAGTGTGAAGGCAGCCTAAGATATTCCAGACCTCTGCTAAAACATTTCTTTGTAGACCTCAAATTAGTCAGACCTGATTTCGGATTCTATCAAATCGGAATTCCAATATTTTGCCAACAATAAGGTTAAAGAAATCACAATCATTCGTCGGAAAAAGAATTAACTGTTCATTTGTTATGAACAGTTGTTAAAAATTCCCATAGCACAACAAAGGCGGGTCGCCTGGAGGAAAATACTAGAGTTTAAAGACCAATTTTTACTTCTGAAGCAACAGAGAACGTCACTTATGTTTGTAGCCCTGTAAAAGTATGGGTATAACGTGGTTGACTCTTTTAGCTGGTGCGCAATAGTCCAATCTTGATAGTAACTTTAACTTTTACTGAGTCTAAAAGCGGTGACACTGGCAGGAAGGGGTGACAAATATATATTTTGTAGTAAAAGTTCTTCACATAAATTTGAATTATAATTGTTAGCTTTACAATACAAAAGCCAGGTGTAGAATTCCAAGACTTCACGTGCTTGGCACAGGCAAAAACATGCCAAATGTTACAAAAACAACATCAATCAATTGTAAACTAACACTTAAACAATTGAGAAAACCGTTTGGCGAAATCGTAGACGACATAGTGCATTTAATTTACACAATATCAATATGCAATACTCAATCAACAATGGCAATTGTACACAGTGCGCTCTTTTTCTCTTTTTTTGTTGTTGATGAGTCACTTATGGGCTGCGATTATTATACAATCGTCCGGTATATATATATATTTGTGTGTGTATGTACGATGTATTAACATTATTAGGAAAAAATAAGCCACAAATTGTGCCGAAAAATGAATAATTTATTTGAAGGGAAATCGAGGGGTGACTTTTATATTTCTAGCCTAATAGTGAAAGGACTCAAACTTGGTCTGATTTGAAATGAAACCCTTCATGCTACCTCTCTTAATTGAATATCAATAACCGAATCCAAAAGAAGTCAGATCTGTTAGGTTGTTGATCCACCACACAGGCCAATTGTTGACACTGATTCCAAAAGTGGTTTCGGATTAGCTTTATCAGCCATATGTCTAAAAAACGTATTTGTAGTATTTTGGTATTTTGTAGGATAATCAAGTAATTAAATCAGATGCCATATTTTCCACTAAGCACCTGTCCTATATCTTATCTCTATATTCCTAAATGAGATAATATTTCAAGATTCAAGATTGATTTAAACTAAAATAATAGCAAACATTTGTTTAGTTTCGAATACTCTGACGACAATCCCATTCATATTTTAACCTATTTTTTTGCAGCTAAGATAAGCATTTTTGGTACATTGCGAAAACAACCGGCTATAAATTTTGAAATGGTTGCTATCCATACATAAAACTCTGAATGGCGTTGGGCCTCCCCTTTTCCCCATTCGTTGACAGTCTTATCAGTGTCCGTTCTACGCACAATCTCTGTGTTGATAAGTTTTAGTTTGCTTTTATTAACCATTTTTGCACTCTTTCTCTCTTCCTCTTTTGTTATTACAGCCCCCCCTTAGGTGGTGAGCAGCTGACAAAACTAGGTGCGGTTCTGGGCAAGCAAGGAGCAGGGGAAAGCACACATCAAGCGTTTAAATGGCCGATGGAAATGGGCTGCCATCGGGTGCAGCTTCCGGTGGCGTTGATGGCGCCGGACACACGGTGATCCGTGCCGCTGCCGATAGTAGCACAAATCCAGCAAGTGGAGGTGGAGCAAGCAGCAGTAATAGCATCGGGAGTGGCAATCAAGGATATCATCAATTAAGTGTGACAAGTAAGTGATTCAAATAATGGGTGGTTAGGCCAACGCGACCAATTCCTTCTAGGTTCGCTACAAATCAAGGTCCATTAATACTATCTTAAGATGGTCTTCTTGAGAAAGTAGGAATTGGGAAATTTATGAGCTTTTTTTCTTTTATGTGTGGACGATATGGGGATATTTGATATATGGAAAAATGTAAGGCCATACTGCAAAACCTTCAATTTCGACTTCAATATCCGTTCTAAATGCATTTCTCCATTTGGTCGTCGACAACTATAAAAAACTAGAGCTGTAAATCACAATTCTAACATGTGATTTGCGAAAAAAAATTTTTTACAAATAACTAGAAAGTTAATTAAACTGGCCTTTACTAAAGGTCTTTACCAGAATTTACTTTTGTTTGAAAACGCCGACTTTCTATTTATTTTTACAGAATAAATATGTGCCTAACACATATTTACCTGCAAATGATATTGTAACTGAAAATTAAACAAAACTTAATAACTAACCTTAAACAGAATTGGCAGAGCAGTTGAAAACTAATTATTATATCTCTGCTGGTTTTACTATTATCGTAAAAATTACAGCAAATCGGAAAGTAATGAAAAGAACATGATTTGCAAAATTATTTTAGTGATTAAATTATTGTTTTGTTTTATTGTTAGAGCCACCTTTGGACACTACTATCAAATGTGGTGCGCATGTCACATTTTAAACTTGTCCATGAATGATCGCTTTGATAAAGGAAACATTACAGAATTATTTTGAGCTGCCACACGCAAACAAAATTAGCAAAAATTGTGTATATACCGAAGCTATTGGAGTATAGAGCCCGGTTCGTTCTTTTGCTTAAAGTGAAAATAAATACAAGTTGTGGTTGTTTAGGAGCAAACTGGTGATCTTTGCTTATCATGAAATAGATGTTGTTTGCCTTAAAGTTCAATTATTTGCTCCTTCCATTTTGCTTCTCGTACTATGAGAAGTAAATGCTCAATTGTTAAATCTTGTTGGAAATATTTTTTTGAAGAATCGATTCAAATAATTATGTTAATAATAAAATCTTAGATATAGATGTCATATCGGAGATGTCTATAGATGTCTTCTTTTACTTAAGGCCCTGACAATGACAGAGAACCGCTTCTGCAGACGCCTAAATGTGCTGCAGTTGTTCTTACCAGAAGCGATGTGTTCTCTTTATTGTAAAAATGTGTGCAACATTTAGATTAGAGCTAGTGTGGCTTCACTTTTTGCACTTCTCTCTCGTTTAGTCCTATCAATAATGATGTTTCTTTAGTCATCACTCACTTTTGTGTGCGTACATACGCATATGGGAAACTATGCTTAACAAACAGTATGTCAAGAAAGTGTTTTGACTTTTTATACATTTTAATTTAAAATTTACAGCTTATTCATTGAAGATATGGAGTTTCTACACTTTCTACAATTATTGGACAGTCCGAAAATTTTAGTAGTAGGAGAATGGGAAAGCATAATACAACAAAATCAAGTACGCAGAATGAAAGCTTAATGAATTCTGCTTAAAATCGAATGTTCTTATCTCTGATTTCATTTCGCATTTTCAAGTTGCGGCAGTAGTTCCAAGTATCTTCAAAGCACAAAAGTTAGATTTTTGTCATGTCTGCAAGTGTATCAACACTGTACGACATATTTCTTCTATTAATTTAATGAATTAGAAACAAAATACCGCGTAGACGTTTGGTATCCGACGAGTAAAAGGGATAAGAGCCCACAAGGATGCTGGCTTTAATGCAAACGAAATATCGCGGAAAATCGGTCGAGCACGTTGTGTTATTACCAAATTTTTGAAAAATCCGGTTGAATATGGTTTGAAGCAAAGCTCTAAAAGAAACCCCAAGTTAGACGCAATTCGTTTGCTTCGTGCCGCATGTTGCAATAAGCCTGTGTCACGCAGGACTGTTTGGCGAATGCTGCAATCATCGGAGTGCATTGCCAGAGGAGACTTAAAAAAGTCTCCGCTTTTAAAGCCGCACCACAAAATTTGTGGAAAAAACCTGAAGAGAAACTGGGCCTCGGTATGAAATTTTGATTTATTATTCTTTATACAACTATTGAAGTTTTCATTTAGATCATTTTTCTGATGCTAAAAAAATTGTATATTGGCGGCCCAGATGGGTTTCGCCACTATTGGAGAGATTTGCGTAAGGATCCAATTATGGTTTTCAAACGCAATTTCGGAGGCGGATCCGCAATGGTTTAATGAGCCTTTCATTCGTCTGGAACGCGTGATCTGTGCTTCACAAGCTCCATGATGAACAGTTTAAGTATGCAAAAAAGTATTGGAGGATAGTCTTCTGCCATTTTTGGAAAACAATATGGAAAGAGATCTTGTTTTTATTCAAGATAATGCATCTAATCAATGTAAATGTTTTGGATTGGCTAGAGTGCTCCCCTGACCTAAGCCCAATTGAGAGTGTAGCTTTGATACTTCTACTAAAAAGAAGTCTTCATAACTCATTCTCTTGGATATAAGTAATATCAGTAATACTAGTAACATCCAAGAGAATGGCTTCACAAAACAACAACAAGTACTCGATATTTATATTTCGACATCCCTATTAAAAAGATTTGGTTCCTCATTAAAGTGTTTATAAATCCAGCTCAATATCAACGGTTGATTAGAATTAAAAAATCATCACAAAACAACAGAGATTAAATACAGTCTCAAGAACCTCCCAGTCCTTTCATTATACTATATATAATATCATTTCTTATTCCATTTATTCTCACCCTAGTCGAGGAGGCTTCACTGCGAAACAATGGATTTCTGAAACCCAATCCCTACGTGGAGCTTCTTATTGATAGCAAAAGCAAACGTAAAACAGACTTGGTGAAAAATAGTTATCTACCCAAATGGAACGAAGAGTTCACGGTTTTGGTAAGTAATCCTCGACACAAAATTTGTAAAAAGTGTGTAACCTTATTCCTTCCTTCGCAGATCACTCCCAACTCTACGTTGCACTTCAAAGTGCTCGATCATTCAAGTTTTCGTAAAGATGCCATGCTGGGTGAACGCATTATTCACCTGGCCCACATCCTGCAGCACTACAATGGTCGTTGTGAGTTTCTGGAGCTGACCATTGATCTGTTCGTGACCTCCAAGTCGGATAACAGGCAAACGAAAAGTGGCGAATTGGTGGCCATACTCAATGGCCTAAAACTGGACATGAGCAAATTAATGATCCAGCCGCAACAGCAGAATGGCAATGCCGTCCAGGCGGTAAATCCTGTTGTCAACGAAGCCGCCGCCGCTGGTCGAAGTTGCATGATCTCTGGTGGAGTACGAGCCAGAATGCGATTGCGTTCCACAAATAGCAATAATAGAGAGGCAGCCGCCGAGGTAAGCACCAATCGCTCGCCAGTGCCCAATGGAGTAGATACACGTCGCAGTGGACCGGCTCCTGTATGGGAACAGCAACAGCCCAGCCCTTAAGAATGGTTAATGGCAGTGGAACAGCTGCTTCATATCCTCAACAGACACCGGCACCCAGCGCAAATCCGAGTCCGCGACCTCCTACACAGGTGTATTCAAATGGCGTGAGTCAACAGCAGGATAACTCCACACCAGCTTGTGTATACATGCCCAATGTGGGGGACCGGAGCCGCCTCAACCTGCCGGAGCTGTGCTCCCAGTTAGCCAGTCGACCGATCCTCAGCTTCAGCCCCAAACGGCTGATGATGAACCTCTTCCGGCTGGCTGGGAAATACGCCTAGATCAATATGGTCGCCGTTATTATGTGGATCACAATACACGGTCCACTTACTGGGAAAAACCAACGCCTCTACCACCCGGCTGGGAGATACGTAAGGACGGACGTGGGCGTGTCTACTATGTGGATCACAATACCAGAAAAACCACCTGGCAGAGACCAAACAGCGAGCGCCTGATGCATTTCCAGCATTGGCAAGGGCAGCGTGCCCATGTGGTGGCACAAGGCAATCAACGGTACCTCTACTCTCAGCAGCAGCAGCAACCCACAGCGGTTACCGCCCAGGTGACGCAAGACGATGAGGATGCCTTGGGTCCGCTGCCCGATGGCTGGGAGAAGAAGGTGCAATCGGACAATCGGGTGTACTTTGTGAATCATAAGAATCGCACCACCCAATGGGAAGATCCTCGCACCCAAGGCCAGGAGGTTAGCCTCATCAATGAGGGTCCCCTGCCGCCCGGCTGGGAGATACGATATACCGCCGCCGGGGAACGTTTCTTTGTGGATCACAACACCAGACGCACCACCTTCGAAGATCCCCGTCCTGGTGCACCCAAGGGAGCCAAGGGTGTGTATGGAGTACCGCGCGCTTATGAGAGAAGTTTCCGTTGGAAATTATCACAATTCCGTTACCTGTGCCAGAGCAATGCCCTGCCCTCGCATATCAAAATAACCGTCACCCGGCAGACGCTCTTTGAGGATTCTTACCATCAGATTATGCGTCTGCCTGCCTACGAACTACGCAGACGGCTGTATATCATTTTCCGCGGAGAAGAAGGCTTGGACTATGGCGGTGTCTCGAGAGAATGGTTCTTCTTGCTGTCCCATGAAGTACTCAATCCCATGTACTGCCTCTTTGAGTATGCCAATAAGAATAATTATAGTTTGCAAATTAATCCCGCCTCCTATGTGAATCCGGATCATTTGCAATACTTTAAGTTTATTGGCCGATTCATTGCCATGGCTCTGTACCATGGCCGATTTATCTATAGCGGCTTCACCATGCCCTTCTATAAGCGCATGTTGAACAAGAAGTTAACCATCAAAGACATCGAAACGATTGATCCAGAATTCTATAATTCCCTCATTTGGGTAAAGGACAACAATATCGATGAATGCGGCCTGGAGCTATGGTTTAGTGTGGATTTTGAGGTATTGGGACAGATAATCCATCATGAACTGAAAGAGAATGGGGAGAAGGAACGTGTAACGGAGGAGAACAAGGAGGAATATATCACGCTCATGACGGAATGGCGGATGACGCGGTAAGTTTTGGGGTGGACAACGGTGGAAAATCAGGACTTTTGAAAAAAAAAAAACAAAATATTTTTCAGTTTCTTACATACTTGATCCATTTGAGTCACTTGCACATACATTTCTTATGTTAGAATTGGTTTGTAAAAACTTATATAAATCGTTATTTTTACTATGGTGGCCGTATGTGGCCCAGTGGTTAGTGTGCTGAACTGCTGGGCGGGTGGTCGTGGGTTCGATCCCGCATCTGAACATCTAATAATAAAAGTTTTTTTCTTTCTTTTACACATACGGTCACCTTCACCAGCTATTGGCGCCAGCTGTGAAGTAACTAGCCATGAAAAAGCAAATTCTCAAACTTTGCCGTTCGGATCCGGCGTTAAACTGTAGGTCCCTTTCTCTTGTGCGAAAAATTTAAGGCACACAGACCAAGAGATTGAGAGAAGCTTGGCTGGCCCCGTTGGAGAAGCTGTATAGCCAACATTTAAATTTTTAATATGGTTAATAGGATATATCTTTCTGATGGTACAAAGGGCTGTACAAGAATGCTTAAGAAACCATAAGAAACTATGCCAATGTAATTAACTGTAATTTATTGCTTCTCATTATAGCAGAAACCACATAAATATGATGTTGAAAAAAATGTCACGTTCGACATGTCACGTATCGACAGAGATAAATATTTTTATACCCTTGGAGAGGGTATATTAAAATTGTCCGCTGGGCCACATACGGCCACGAAATGGAAAAAAGGGTTTTTTAAAATCGTGATATCTCAGGTTTGGTTTATCGGACAGGTCTCAAGTTGATATTCGCGAAAAGTATTTTACTAGATCTACTCAAATTATAATTTTATAGATTTTTAAATTATTTAATAATATTAAGTAACTATTGCTAAAAATGATTTATAATTTTTTCTCAGTGTTAACCCCCATGATATAGCTTTTAAGGATAAAAAAAATTATTGCCGTAAATATAACTTAAATTTTGGTGTTTTCAAAAAGATAGAGACTTTAATAGTTTAAAAGTTAGGAATTTTTGAAGTTATAATTTAAATGCCTTTTAAGTATAATCATATGTTTATTCAAATATGGTGTTGTTTAATTTTCTCTACGCGATAACTTGAGCTCAGTCTTTATGTTTGCTTTCTTGACGGTTCCGTTACGCTGCCTTCCTCATATATTTCTAGAAATATTAGCCAAGTCCTTGTTGCATAGCATGCTAGCATCTCTATATTAAATGTCTTTTTACCAGTCCAGCTCCGTGGTATCGCATTTTTTCGGTCTTCCCATTTTACTCATAAATTTAAACAGTAGCTGCTCTATTTATCAGACGAGCTCTATCACAAGCACAAATGCAAAGCATACTTTGAGCCATATATTTATTTAATGTAAATTTGTAAGGGAAGTTCAATTTGTACTTACAGTGTTCAATATGTTATCGCTTTCGTGTGTCGAAATGTTAAATGTTCAAAATGTAAATAAACATGTTTTTTATTTGTTGAAAATGTTAGTATTATAAACACACTTTGTTTTAAAGTGTTCAAAACACCTGTGTTTTTTATCAATGTTCATTATTTTGACATAAATTGTTTAGAACACTGTTCAAAACATTTTGAACATTCCCAATTTAAACAATGAAAAAAACAATGCTTACTGTTTTAAACATTGTTTAGAACACGATGTTTTGTACATTGTGTGTTATTTACGAACCCTGGTTATAAACAAATAATAAGATGACCTTGAAACAAGCTTCGCCATGCAGTCAGTTTCAAAGCTTTTCGATTGAAACTTGGCACGTGTGCTTTATATTTATCAAGCTTTTCAAAAATGTCAACATCGCACGGATCGGATGACTATATCATATAGCTGCCATACGAATGCTAAATTTAGTTGTGTTATAATTTGCTTTGCAAGCTCTGGCCACCCTAATCCACAACAAAATTCTATTTTTCATAAAATTGGTATGGCAGCTATATGATATAGTCATCCGATACGCGCGATGTTGTCATTATTATTCATTTATGGTTTCTTTTTAAATCAATATCTTTAAATTTAAACTTTAAAATGTTAGGTTGAGCATAAATGCCTTTCACCGCCTAACAAATGTTATAAATGCGGTGCAGAATAAAAAATGATCTATATTCATCAAATAATTCTGTCAGGATAGCGAATATGTTTATTTTTCCTTATGGCCACAGAAGAAACGTCTGATGTAATGCCACAGAGAATAATAATTCGAGAATTTATCCACATTCCGATTCCAAAAGCGATCTTCATCGCGCGATGGCTGGTGTATCTAATGACAGTTTTATTTTTATTGACACGACGAAAAGCATATGGGCATTTCCACCAAAAGGTCAACCTGGGCCAAAAAGTTAAAAGTGGTTAAAAAAACTACATTTTATCGAATTTTTATAGGGAATCAACCAAATTAAGCAAATGTAAGCTAATCTTACATTTACTAATAACCCAATTGGATATATTCGGTTTCACGGCCGTGCTAGCTCAATTTTTCTCATTTTTACATTAAAATTGCTTAATTTTTTGGAAAAAAGTGACTTTAGATTACATGTACTTTCGCTATCTAGAATATTTCTGATGGTACAAAGGGGTATACATGAATGCATAAGAGACCATGAGAAACTATTTCAATGCAATTACCTGTAAGTTTTTGCTTCGCATTATAGCAGAAACCACATAAATATAATGATGGAAAAAACTGTCCCGTGCGACATGTCCCGTGCGAAAATGCTTAAGTTTACATTTTGAAAAAACTATTCATTATTGTTGGGTGAAATAAAAACAATTTTAAAGAGACATCTGTGCACTACATTCTAATATTTATCGCATTAATATATTGCCTCAGGATTCGCTGAATTCGGCGTTTGAATGGTTTTCCGCGAAAACCACTTCTATTTTTGTCCCGTGCGAATGTCAAGTTTTTTTGCAATTATCTTGAAACCAAAAATTTTTCCAAAATCAATCTTTGCATCAATTGTAGGGCTTTTGAAGAGCTATAAGTTAAGCCGTTTGTGAAAATAAAAATCCGTTTTATTTTGACTTTTTTGAATGTTTGAATGCGTACGATTGTCCCGTTCGACGTCATGGAAATGCCCATATACAAAATTTCAAAATTTTTTCAAAAAAAACCATAAATGACCGCCGCGATTTTTTTTTGCATGTAAATTGTTTATAATTCGCGATCTATCGAGTTTCTATCTGGAATTTTTGGCTATAATTTTCTGAGGTAAGGCCCCTTTACTAGACAATTACCAACATTTTTGTTAAAAGGATGACATGCATAAGTCAATCAACTCTTCCAGTACAAAGGTCCTCTTCTTAGCAATAATCAGAAAATTTGCATGAAATTTATTTAAAAGCAAAAACTAAATTCGAAGTACTAATGCGATTACACAGAATTTGTATGGGCGAAATTTATGGCCGCCAATTTGTTTCTGCAAGTAAATTCTTCGTAATTCGCGGTCCATCGATGACATATTTTTTCAAAATTTACCACTTGACACTTTTACCAAACTCCAGCATTTCTTTATGTTTTTTGAAAATCTTTAAAATAATTTCAAGCACTTTTAGGTTTTATAGAAACGTCGATTCACCTTCAGCTGTAGGCCAATGTACACGTGTTTTTTGTGCTTCCAAATGATTAGTACAAATAGATTAATTGGCTTTTGTTTCTTTAACTCTTCTTTTTCAGCGGCATTGAGCAACAGACCAAGACCTTCTTGGAGGGCTTTAATGAGGTTGTTCCCCTTGAGTGGCTCAAGTACTTTGATGAACGTGAATTGGAGTTAATTCTGTGCGGCATGCAGGATGTGGATGTGGAGGATTGGCAACGCAACACCATCTATAGACATTACAATCGTAACTCCAAGCAGGTGGTTTGGTTTTGGCAGGTTAGTTTAATCAAACTTTTTACGGGAAATTACATTAGGAATTAATATTCAAGTTTGGAATTGGTTTAATTAAACATTTTTTTTCCTAAAGCTTTGAACCTTAAGTTTTGTATACTAATTTTGGGATATTTAGCTTATTATTAATTTATTAATCTCATTACTAAGCCCATTCTTCTTAATTTCCCTTTTAGTTTGTGCGCGAAACGGACAATGAGAAGCGTGCCCGCCTTTTACAATTTGTGACAGGCACTTGTCGTGTGCCCGTTGGTGGATTTGCTGAACTCATGGGCTCCAACGGACCGCAACGGTTCTGCATTGAAAAAGTGGGCAAAGAGACGTGGCTGCCGCGCTCGCACACTTGTTTCAATCGCTTGGATTTGCCGCCATACAAAAGCTATGATCAGCTGGTGGAGAAATTAACATTTGCCATTGAGGAGACTGAGGGATTCTGCCAGGAATGAGTGGCAGTCGATTTGTGGTCGATTTGTTGATTAATGTTTAATTCCAATTGAGCGCGCCCCCCTTCCCATCGTCGTCGTCGTTTGTCGTTCATGTTACTGTTATAAATTATTACATATGTATTACCTATGTATTCCTATGTTCGCTACCACCTACAAAATCTAAAGAAAACTGTATACTTTGCTACTGCACTGCAATCCTAAACCAATTTTTGCTGCTTTTGGTTACAGCGTTAAGCAACGATTTTAAATTTGTTTTATTTAAATTATATTTGATTTGTATATAGTAAATTCGGAATGTTAACCAACAATCAGAGTTTTTTTTACCAGCCAGCAACTAAATATTCTAAATAACAACACAACAACTGTTTTAAACTGTTCAAATACATATATAGAAACTATATTTTAAATATATATTAGAGAACACACCGCAAACATCGTGAAAACTTGAAACACCGCAAATGAAATTTATTAGGTTTTTAAACGGAGAATGCAAGCAAACAATACACTTAAATCAATAATAAACACAATATAGCAATAATTGTTGTTAACAAATAAAAACAAAAATCGAAAAAGTAGAAAACAAACTTTGAAAACTATATATCGTATATATACATAAACTAAATGGCAATTTGAGTAACGGGAATGTTGTGTAAAGAGCAGCGTGGTTATGTACGAGTATATATATAAAAGTATGAAATATATATATATAAATATATTTATTAGATTTTATTTAGTTTAATGCAATGTGTAATGTATTATATAAAATAAATGCAAAATTATTTAGTGATATGCCACAAATAGAGAGAGCAGAATGTTCATTTCCTTGGCCAGACGGGACTCGGAGACTAATTTAACTGAAGTTTGATGGTAAATAATCCACTAAGAAGAGATATTTATTCATTAAATTGTGATTTAAATTTTGCTAAAACCCATCCAAGGACCTTCTCCTGTCAAACTTAACCAGAAAAGCTGTGCCCACATTGTGGCTGGTTTTCGCTTAGTCAGCTGCCAATTTATTGATGCGTCGATAAATGTAATTATTTTAAGCGCATTTTCCAAAAGCAACGCAATGCATATTTAATGTTTTGCAATTAAAATTTAGTTTAAATATGCATAAAACGTATCGAATTTAGAATTTTCCGTGCAGGCTGGAGTTCCTCCCGTTTTTCGTACACCCAGGAACAGGAAGTGTGATAAAATCCAACCACGAAGCGGCATTGATAAAATATCAACAACAACAAAAGCAGCAGCAGCCACATCAACAAAATCTTCAACGTGGAGGAGACCCCCAGCATGTGGTCGGGCGTCTAACCTAGATTTTGATGCTGTGCGGTGTTTTCCGCTTCTGGTTAAAAATTTAACAAGCTGCTTCATTATTTATTGCGGTAAAATTGCAAAAACGCAGCAGTCAAAATAACAGCAACAAAACCATTTAACAGGATTTGGGCCTGTTACGGCTCCAGGGGCCCACCACACTGTGCCACGTATTGTTTTGTAATTATACGGCGCAAGGGGAGCGGCGGGAAGAGTTTGCCTCTCTGCGTGTGCCCCTCACGCTTGGGGACTTTCGTTTCGTTTGGTGCAACCAATTTTCACTTTCATTTATGATTTATGCCGTTATAGTAAACGACGCGGACCCACCGATACGGCTTGTCTTGAAAAAGGGCAAACGACAGTCTTAAAGCACAACAAAAAGAAATGCAATTGCAATTTCGAGTCTTTTAAGGAAGGTTGTAAATCTTTATAGAAAGAAGTAAGAGTATTTAATTGCTATCAACACCAACTCTTAAGGAACCAAAACAGCGTGTTATTATTGATTTACGTTAGATATTGATCTATCGGGGGTCACTAGAGATTTTCGGAGAAAATACAAAAACTGCCCCCACTCCGATCACCCAAATTTATGTAATAACATCATGAATGGGAAACTCACTCTCTCAAATTTGATGTCTCCTAATCGCTGTTAGAGTACAGTGCTGAGGGTGGAAAGTTAAATAAATAATCTCGAATTTCTCGCCCCATTTCTTGAAATAAATTTTAAAACAAAAAGCAGGCCTATCAAAAAAGTCAAATTTAAAACTATGATAAGCATATGAGGCCTCACGAAAATATTTTATGTCGAAGAATAAATAAATAAAATAGTAGTAGTAGTATAACTTTATTTTGGCTCATTATAGGCATGGCGATTTGCCGTTAGCCTAAAGCCATTTTGCTTCTTTTATAATTACATATTTTCTTTTAGTCTTAATATTAGTAGTTCAATTATATAAAATTTATTTAAGTTTATATTCAAAATGTAACATCATAGAAAAGATAAAATAATAGCAGACTTTGCCAACAAAAATTTCATTTATATATACTCGCATATAATTTGGCCCCTATATTTTAGCGCGTCTCTTATGAATAAAGCCAAATTCATCCAGTTCCTTCCGTTTAGCACCGTATGGCATTCCTCCTCAGTCAGTCTAGATTTTCCCATGTAGGCCATACTCAGTTCCTGCAGCATCGGGCATTTTCCCACAAAGTGCCGAGTGTCTTCCCGTTCTTTCAAATTGCACAATGTGCTAAGACTGTCTTCGGTTTGATGATGCGGTCTGTAGTTAAGCTGCAGCATTTCCACTAGAGCCTTGAAAGTGTATGAAATCATGTTTGATACAATATCGTCTGGAAAGTAATTATTTTTAAGTTACAACAACTTGGAGTAAGTGTTTCTCGCAACGCTCTGTCTCGCTTCAGTTTCCCATCTTTGCCGCATTGTACATTCTATACTACGTATTAGCCTGATTTGTTGTATTTTCCACTGATTGGGATTTATAAGAGTCATCGCAGTCCCGAACGAAAACATCCCCATACTTGTGATGAGTAGCACGTTATCGCCTTGGCGGTCGCCTGGTACATCCTGTATTTGGTGCTGGGATTGACATTTTTCGGCTTAAAAGGTGTGTCCACCCATTTTGACTCCTTCTGGGAGGACCTGAGCAATGTCGTCTACAAAGTGGGGAAAGAGCAGTGGGCTGAGTAGGCAACCCTGTTTAACGCCTTGATTCCTCGAGAATTCTTCCGATAATGCTTATCCATCCTATACCGTAGTTGTGTTGTCACTGTACAGACCTCTCAAGATATTGATCAGTTTTGCCGATGTACCCTTGTTTCTCAACTTATAAAGAAGTTGTTGTCTATTTATTTTATCGAATGCTGCTCGAAAATCTATAAAAAACATGTACATCTTTTTTTGTTCTGCCGGTACTTGTTCGAGCGTCGTCGTCTTTTTCCTTGATTTTGACCAATAAAATTTGACAGACGCGCAAGTAACACTGATGAAAAAATTTTCATCGTTGCGTTCGAGAATGAAATTCCTCTGTAATTCTGTGCTTCTTATGGGTTGCCTTTCTTAAAATTGGATACAGAATGGTAGTAATGGTTATAAATAAAATATATATGGGCATTTTTTCCAAAAGGTCAACCTGGGACAAAAAATTAAAGTGGTTAAAAACACTATGTTGGATCGAATTTTTATAGGGAAACAATCAAATTAAAGTATTGTAAGCCAATTGTACACAATTTTTCTCATTTTAACAATAAATTTCCATAATTTTTTGCAAAGAAGTGATTATAGATTAAATGTACTTTCGGGGTATACATGAGTACATAAGAAACCATGAAAAACTATGACAATGCATTATAGCAGAAACATCAGAAATATAATGATGGAAAAAACTGTTCCGTGCGAAAATGCTAAAGCTTAATTTTTGAAAAAAATGTTTTTTTTCCATTTAATTTTGACTTTTTATACACTTGAAAAGTGTATTATAATTTTGCCCAGAAGTTTGCAACGCATAGAATGATCTCCGACCACATATAGTATATATATTCTTGATCAGCATGACGAGCTGAGCCGATTAAGCTTTGTCCGTCTGTCTGTCCGTTCGTCCGTCTGTCTGTTTCAACGCGAACTAATCCCTCAGTTTAGAAGCTATCGAGCTGAAATTTTGCAGAGTATTCTTTTGGTCATGGGTAATATTAAATATTTTTAATTTGATCTGCGAAGTTTGGTCGAAGTCGCTAATCGTTAAGACAAGCTTCTTCAAGTGTATCGAAACTTCGGCAAGGACGAAGTTAGCTTGCCTTCTCGTTATTATGCAAATCGTTCGTGAAGTGAATGAAAATTGGCTCACGCGCGCACCTCTATTTTGCAGCACATTACCGACCAAGTTACAGAAAAAATTTCTAGGCAGTAAGTCTTATTTTTGACTGTCAATCATTTTTGTTAAACCGAACCGAATATTTAGGTTCGGAGCAGGTTCTGGTTCAGCTACGATTTGGTTAACAGTTAAGAAAAAATCGAAATTCCGAGCTCAAATCGGTTCGGCTTAAGACCGGTTTGCAGCCCTGAAAAAAAATTTACTGTGGAATTTAAACTCAAAATAATACATGGAAGGTGACAATCATGTCTATGGTTACTAAATCCGGCTTGAGGAAAAATCGAATGTTTGCAAATTCCATATCAATTTTTAAATTTTAAATAAGAAAAACTGTTTTGAAGAATAAACAGATGAGATGGTAAGAGATATATAGGGACATAAACTTCTTATCCTTACAGGCAGATCATATTTTTTTTAAAATTTTGCCACACCCCCTTTCGCCCCAACTATTTGGAAAAAACTTCATATCTCCCACAGTTTTGCAGATAGACGGTTAACACCCTGTAGAGATGGTAATTATCATTATTTGTCGATTTTCCAAAGTATTTTATTAAATTTGTTTATTTTAAAAAATAAAATTTAAAATTAAATTTTTTTTAGTATATTCCTATATTTGGGGCAGTTTAGGATATTTTTTGATGTTCCATAATTTTTTAAGTTATCTTTAGTAACTTGCTTTATTTAATTGTAATAGTATTCGATATCGATAGTAATAGTATTTGATATCGATATTTTCATTAGTTAAGTAACGATCGCATCACGATCACGACTACAGTCACGCTGTCGATCACTTCACATTCTCATCTCTAAAATATCGCTTTATCGTTCGCTTTAAAAATATGTCAACAACGCTACAAATAATATACATATAATATACTTAAATATGGATCCTCAGCTCGAACAAACTGCCCAGCGCTTAAAGGAATTGGGAGGCACACCCCTAACGATTGATGGATTGTAAGAAAATGATTTCCTAATGCTAAAAATATTTGGTTTAAAAATTCAACATATTTTAGAATACAGATTTATTCACCCTGTACGGATCCGCGTCCACTACGCACCAAGGAACTCTTGGAGAGACAGCGACAGGAGGTACTTAACAGGCAACCCGCCTCCACATCCAAGTTATACGGCCAGCATTTCCTCAAGTCACCCAGACCTGGCCACCGAAATACACAGAAAACTCTTGTTGTGCCGTAAGAAAATTATTTAACAATAGGTGAAAAATCTACTGTTTATTAATTAACATATTTTAGTAAACAGACATTCGCAACCAGCACGGAACCGCGTCCACTACGCACCAAGGAACTCTTGGAGAGCCAACGAAAGGAGGTACTAAACAGACAACTCGCCTCCACATCCAAGTTACAACATTTTCCCAAGTCAACCACTTCAAAACACCTTGATGTGCCGTAAGGAAATGTTTTCGTAATGTTAAAAATATTGATTTATTAATAAGCATCTTTTAGTATACTGGTTTTTTCACCCTGCACGGAGCCGCGTCCACTACGCACCAAGGAACTCCTGGAGAGACAGCGACAGATGGTACTTAACAGGCAACCCGCCTCTACATCCAAACTACACGGCCAACAGTTCAAGTCGCCGGGCAAACCTGGCCACAGTTTGAGGGTACCAACACCGTCGACCTTAATCCACAAGCTTCCAACCTCATTGGCCAATAATTTCAAGACCAGGCGCCAACTGTTTTTTAGTGCAGACAAGGAAAAGGATGAAGTGCAGCAAAAAATACAAAATCTGGTCTCATACCTGAGGCAGGTGAATCAATTCCAGAGAATTACCGAAGCCAAGCTGAGCCAATTGAGCATACAGGATTTTGTGAGCATACTAAATCATCTGCTGCCACTTAGTGGAGTGGCACAACAAACAAAATTAAATAAGTTTAATTATGTAGAGCAAACAATTAGGGCACTCGAAATTCTAAAGTATCCACATAGAGTCAACAGATCCTTGCTGCTGATGCCTGGCACTAGACAAGTATTACGGTCTACAATTAACATATTGGAATTTTTAGTAGATATTGCTTCAGCAGGAAATATGGAAAATGTCGAGGATGAGAAAATCTTTGCGGATTTACCCAAACCAAGTGGAAATTGGGTAGCTGAGGTTAAGGCTTATGAGCTATTGGTGGAAGAACTTACCTTTTTAGATACTCAACTCGAAACAGAATGTAATCCTGGTCAAGAGTTAGAGCAACTTCTGGAGGAAAAGGCTCAGCTTGAAGAAGAATTAAAAGTCATCACGGATGAACTGAAAGAATTTACAATACAAGATCAAAAGTTGGCTCAGCTTCACATTCAATATGGGAGTCAATACGAAGTTTTAAATCAGCTTAAAGTTGCTGTTGCAATGCAAACCCAAACACCTCAATATTACCGGGCTCTGTTGAACGATCAATCGCGAAAGTACGATGCACTGCGATTCCAACGTCGTTGTCTGCAAGACTTGGGTGAACGCTTAAGGATAGTAAATCTTAAGAGAAAGCGTTCACGCAAGGAATTAAATGAACATATCGAAGCTTTCAATGTTCAAATGCGTGACATACAATATTCCACTGTAATTAATATATCCTGCCCCAAACTAGAATTACCTTTGAATACCTCATTGAAAGAGATAATGAATCGTCGTCTTCTATTGCAACAAATAAGACAATATTTAGAATCAACTGTGTGCAAGGGCATTAAGAAAAGAGAACCCCTTAAGGAACTAGAGCCATGATTAGGTTATTTAAACTGAAAATTGTGTTGGATATTATAAAAAGTGTGTTAAAATTTTATACTTATATACGTCAATCTCAAAAAATGTATTCAATATATAAAAAAGTTGTTTAAGCTGATCGTTTTTTTTGATGTTTTTTGTTCTAAAAAGTGAAAATGTGAGTATATTCCTACTTCGTGATATTATTTTCGAATAATTTTTCTTTTTGTTAATAGCTAAATCTATCTAAAAATAATGTCAAAACACTTCGCTTTGCTATTTAAAATAACCACATTTTCCATCATGTATTTAGTTCAAGTCAGTGCAAGACTTGTGGATTGGCATTAATTTAGTGGCCTTCGCAAATCCCAATCCTGTGCAAGGACAAGAATTGCCTGAAATGCCAGTGCTGGGGTTAGGATTTATAATGTGTTTGTGTTTGTGCTTTGGAGTGGAACTAATAATCTTATTACTCAACTGGAAGATATGCAAGCTAGCTAGTAGCTACACAAACTGTTGCAGCACACTTTGCCTAGACACACACACAGATACACACTCCCTCATACGCACGCACACAGTTGCCGTTGCCTGGCTATGCAATTAAACACTGTGTTGCATAAATTATTTTCTGTTGCAAACAAAATGTTTAAAGCCGGGCCAAATGCAAGGAAGTGTAATAAAATACATGAATTAGTGTAATGGAAATGCAAGCCAAATCCCAGCCGAAGTTGCCGAAAATGTAAAATGCAAATTCTCTCATAAAACAACAAGCCAAGAAATTTGAGCAAATTAAACAATAACAACATGATGGAACACAATTCAAAAATGCTTACATGTTTGCTAAATTAGGGCAAAATTTTAAAGAATAATTTTAATAGAGAAAATGTTAAGGTTGAGTAGTTGCATTCCATTTTGAATGCAGAAAATTTTCTTAAATAGTTGGATGTATTAAGATTAGCCTGTTCATAAATATGTGCACTCCGTGCCATTTGAAAAGCACAACCTGTACACAGAAAAAAAGATGCCCGTAGAATGGATATTCGAAATATCTAATTTAAGATCCAGTTTTTAAAATATCCTTTTCACATTTTTCAGTTCCTTTGGATGAAGAATAAAGATCAATAAAATATTTCGACTTCGAAAATATGCAATAGATCCCAAAAAAGGTTAGTTAACTATTCAGTCCAAATGGATACCGAAAATGTCCTGTGGATTATCAAAAACTAATCGGCGCTGGTCACGTTGGCTTGACGTCGGCTGACGTCCTCCGTGTTTTTTTTTCAAAAATTTCGCACAACTTTGTCGGAGCGACCTATTTTTTTTTAGACAATTTCACGAAATGAGCTATTCTCACTTTTCAGCGCCAGAGCTTGGCCTTTCTCGCCATCTGACAGCACTGGCCCACTTGGCATATTTACAAATTTATTACAAATAGTTACTCAACCAAGTGTACGCAAATAAAATCGACGCCAGCAAACACAGAATAAGAAATTAAATTAAATCTCACAAATCGAGAATGAAACATACAGTTAATTTTTGCACTGAAAGTGTTGATGTTTGTCATTTATTTTCTCTCATTTTTAACGCTCTTTCAAACAGTAATGGCAAAGATTTCCTAGCTCTACTGATTCTATGAGTACACTGAAAAAACAAGGTGCGGCTATAGTATTGCTCCAGAGTTTATAACGCTATTTTTGTTTTCAAGGGACGGCTTTGCTATTTAACTCCCTGCTGAGCCCGTAGAATTATAAGTTTGCAAAAGAAATTCTTCGGCGTAGTATCGTATGAATATCTATCAAGGACATTCACTAACAGAATACACTGTGCAACACTAAAAAGTTGATACGGTCGAGACCAAAAAATTCTGAAAGGGTATGATGGAAGTACAAAAGCCTTCTCTGCGTTTGGTCTTTATAGCACTTTTAAGTTTTAAGCATATGATTGGGACTTGTAACTCCATATCTCGTAAACTATTTGGAATTTCGCTTTGACGTCTTAAGGGAAGTTGTTGCTCTTGACTTGGTTTACAAAACATTTCTAAGTAACAAGTCAAAATAGTCACATCTTAAAACTCAAAATTGCAAAAGTTTCGTAAATTCATCATGTTTTCCCCTCATTTTGTACTGTTTTTTCAACTTTTCTTTAAAACTATAACGAATTTGACTAAAAGTAAAAAATATAACTTAAAAAATGTAACTAAAGAAATTTAATTTAGTTTTTTATCGAATTTTTTTTGACAGTTTTTCATGCTTTTGGGCTTTAAGCTCTATGATTTGTTTATTTTGGACTAATCAACAGCTTTTACCTACATTACTTGTCCAAATTTGTAACGGTTTTGAAAAACTAAAAAAAAGTTGGGATAACTTTGTTTTTTTGGACATCTTTTGTAATTTTAAGTATGAAGTATAATTTTTTTGATTTGCTACAAAGAAATGTTTTGTAGGTGAAGCCGTGAGCAACAGATTTGCTAAAGACATGAAAGCAAAATTCAAAATAGTTTACGAGATATGGTATCGTTATTCCTACTCTGAAGCTGAAAAGTTCAAAGGTCAATAAAAATAAAACGGCAGCTAATCAGACCAAACCCATGCAGGGTTTTAATACTCCCATCACACCCACACCCTTTCAGAATTTTTTGGTCTCGATCGTATCAACTTTTATAAGTTCAAAAATGTGTCACAGTGATATCAGAACCTTCACTGTGGATGGTGTCAACATTCTATTTAGAACCATACCCACAAATCGTGGTCCCTTAATCGAATGCCGCAGTTTTTATTGGTGGAGTTCTTTGGATAGGTGTGGGTACCAAGCCCGGCAGACCAATTCAATTAACAAGTTTTGAAAAGCAAAGTGTAGTTCTGTTAAATAAAGGTTTCCTTAAGAATATATTTCATATTGATATAGCGAATATTTACTATAGCTTCTTTTATTAATGGGGACTTCTTCGTCATTTTTTCGCTTTCCCCTTGTGTTCTGTCTCCTTACTTTCTCGGTAAACATTCCAGCAATAACACAGGGGAACAGCCATTCTGTCGCAGCCTCTTTGATGAAAAATTCTGGTCCAGCTTTGTCCACTGATTACAAAACTGGTCTCAGCTTGGCTTCATCAGCTTTTGTTTGAAATGTATAGCTGAAAATGTGTTCTACATGTTTTTTTTACTTTGAAGGAATTATAAAGGTCTCACTGAGCAAAAATTTCTGGACTTATGAGTCTTATGCGACAGAGCACATATCAACACAGCCCAAAAAATCAAGCGAGCGGCATCAGCAAGCGCGAAGGTGCCCAAATTGGCCTTTGAAGAGAGTTATTCCATAGTTTATTTAAATTTTTTTCAAATTTGATCGTCAATTACAAGCCAGAGCGGTGGTCGAATTTTTATTTCCACCACTTTAGCATATTAGTCCAAAGGCCCTTCTATTTTCCTGAATTTTGTTGCATTTATATCAGCTTGACGGACAAAGCTAAAAGTGGTTAATCCCGATAAAATGAATTAAAATTGATGGCAGGATAACTAGATTGATACTCAAAATGTGTTTAGGAAGTATTAGAGTACTACGTGATCTAACATAGAACTTACATTAATTGTCAAGCAAATGTACAATAACATTCAGGCAGTACTAGATTCAAACAATTTACCCCAAATAACCTCGCGAGAATTGGGCTACGAATGGGAATGAGTTCCGAATTTACCATCTCCCGATTAAGCCCCCTGTGACTATTATGATTTTCTAAATTTAATCAAATATATAAAATAATATATTAACTTTATGTGGTCGAAGATGATTCCTTCTATATATGCGTCGCAAATTAACATGCTTAGTGTGGCCAACAAAAATTCTAGAACGGCAAGAAAACGGATATTTACATATGACTTAGACATACCAACTCGTAATCAGTATGAGTAGGCACTCAGGAATTAGTAAAAGATGCTCGGTATACTCAAAAAAGGTCTCGATTTGTAGAACTGTGTAATCAACCATTTGAATCAAATAATTTCTCATATTTTAATAAATAGGTCTTTGATGTGCTATTTAAATGGAACGGAGTGTATGTCTGAATATTTGTTTTGCAGCGAAATAACTCGACTTGCCTTGGGCGTTGTGTTTGTGGTTTACCTATGGCAAAAAACCCAGAAATACCAAGCTCATCTCCTTGGAACTTGTCTAGAAAGTTATGCCAAATAATTATGGCTGAGGTGAGCAGAGAGTTGGAGCGTGCGCTGTGTAAATTATTTCATGTCATTAAGCACACTGTCAACTAGGCAGCTCTTTTACAAAGGCATCCGACTAGTGAAATAAGTCCATAAGTTATTATAAAGTTTGAACAGAGGGTAATGAAGAGTGCAAAGATCTAGCTAGAAAATAATTTGATATGCTGCAAAACTTTAAAGTTGAAAGTAAATTTAATTAAATATTGATTAAATACTCTTTTCAATTTTTTATTACACTGTGTACAAAGGCATGCTCTTAGGCAGAGATGGGCATGCCTTTGCTCCCAAAGCTCCGAGAATTGACTTTCGGTAGACGGCGCAACAAGTGCAATTGATAGCTGCTCGACTCAAGCCTTGCTGAAAAGATTTTATTCAGAACCTGTTGCTTAAAATATCCAAATCAGGAAAGCTATTATTAAAACTATATTTAATCCATTTTTACCATTCAAAAATAAAGCCAAACTAAAAATGCAACGGTGTCTTTATCCGCCCAATGACAAAGTTTATGTCGCAAAAAAAAAACATTTGCGGTCGTCAGCCAAAAAACTGAAAGCACTGAAAAATAAGCGATTACCAGCAAAGTTGCGGCTTTCTATGGTATATCGTCGAGTCAAGTTAAAATTTACAAATCGCGCAACGAAAGCAAATCAAATTTGTATGCGAAACGTAGGGCAAAGCTGCTCTGCTCAACCGTCCTGGCTACGACTCGCTGACTAACTGTTTTCGATGGACTTCCGCTGAAAACAAAAAAAAAGAGGGTAAAAATTGTCATCTGCAGGAGAAGCAACAACATGAGATGTCACCATGACGATGTCCACACAGCCAATGTCGAGTCATGGCGTTGCAATATTTATGCAGTTTGTGTTTCGTGCGCCATGTTTGACAGGTTTTGATGCTCTACGAAATAGATTGGGTACTTAGCCATAACCCAAGAAGTTGGACACAAAATTAATTAAAAAATACCCAATAAGATAGGAGACAAAATACCATAAGATTGTGCTTGCTTAATGCCATGGATATAATACAAGATATAATACAAGTACAACTTATAAAGCAGGAACTAACGGTTGTTGTTTTGGTATCCTTGAAATAAAGGTTACAGAGTATTTTTTAGTCGGGCAAGTCGATAGAATGTTCTTGATTTACCTGGCTTAACAAAATTTTAAAAAATTCAAAAAGAAGCCAATTGGTGTGTTTCTATTCAAAACTTTAGCATCAAGCAAAATGAAATATGACGGATGGGCATTTTCACAGAAAAGTCCACAGAGGAAAAAAAGTGAAACAGTAGGTTTTATCACGTTTTATTAGGAAAACAATCAAATTGTACTAATGTAAGACAATCTTAAGTTTATCCATTGCCCAATTCGAGATTTTCAAATGCAAAGTCAAGCAAATTTTCTCACGAATTTTTGTCTACAGCTACTTCGAATAACGAAGTTTTAAAAAGTTTTCTCAAAACTTTCGACGATGTTCCTTGCCTAAGAGTTCAAATTGTAAGCGTTAAAATAATTCGAAGGAAGGGTTTACTTAGAAACAAAAGTTTCTTCAAAAACCCACTTCGACGTGTCCTATTAAGATATAGTTATGTGAATATTAGAGGTAGTAAAAAAGACTCTGTGCAAAGTTTCAGCTATATTTAAGAGTAAGGTATTAAAATATGCATTGGAAACCTTAAGAAATAATATGATTGCAATTAATCTTTTTTTGCGTTATATTATAAAAAAATCGACCTAAATATAATGAAGAATAAGCATACAAAAACTGCCCCCACTCCGATCAGCACCAAATTAAAATACATATAGCTAAAAGAAAATGTTGGCATATTCTCAAATATGCTTTTAGGTCGAATATATCTTATTATGTCAAATATACAAATCGAATATTGAGAAAAATTTATCAACTTTTCATGAAACATATTTGTGTGCAATCAGACATTTTTTTGGACCACTCATTAAAAATATGTTTTTAACTAAAATCCAATGTCTAATAATAACTAGGAAAATAATCTTTTGTTATTTCAATACAAGGCTGCAAACCGGTCCGAACCCGAGTCCCTTAGAACCAGTTCGGTTCGGATTTTTTGGGTTCGCCGAACCGGACCATGAACCGAACCCCTAATAATTTTGCCCCCTCGAACCTGAACCCGAACCGGACCACTTTTTCGAAAAATTAGCTTCGGTTCACAAAATCAAGTAGTTTTCTCAAACTACTCATAGACATACAGATATTTCTTGTATTCTGACTGCTTTCATTCTAGAAGTTATACAATCACGTTGTCAGATTTATACTATCGCCGTCGATAATAAAGTGAATATAGTTTGAGCAGAACTTTTCAATGACAACTGTAGTGCTTAAAAAAAATGTCACTATAAAGAATGTAATGTAAATGAAGGTTGCAAAAGCATTTCTTGATTTGGACGATGACCAAGTTACCTCAATAGATTCCCTAGAGGACTTTTTAACTACAGTTCGTTGTGGTGCACACTCTCTAAAGTAAGTAGTTAAAGATATTTTTAAGGAAGCTCAGTTCGATACTAGTAGAGCTTTGTAAGAAACTCTCTACTCACACAATATGAAATCTATTGCTTATAAAAAAGTTGAAAAAACTAGTGCTGTGCGACTCGATGGAACTCAATCTACAAAATGTGCAAACGCTAACTACCTTCTAAAGCAGTGGCCGGGAAAACACACATGCTCATTTTGCCTTTACCTGTGTGTGTTTTCTCACGCGAGAGCGCTCCCAGTTAGCACTATTTTGTTGTTGCATTGAGAGCAGAATTAGCTTGTACACTGTCTGTGTCTTAACGTCGCTGCCGCTGAGCAGTATTGAATACACAAAAGATACAGGCGTGCCGCACACTGTTCTAAAGGTTTTTGCATTCAGAGTTCCTTAAACGAGTTCCATCTAAAATATTTGATTGAAACGTAGTTCCAATTTATAGAACTTCTTTAGAGCTGAACGATTCACAACCAATTGATTTTTATTACGCTTGCTTTTCATGTCGAGAAAATGTTCTAAAATCTTCAACAAATCATTATTTATTACTACGTGTTCTCAGTATTCTTAACACAGATTCCCTTCAATAATACCTGAATAAGTTTAGCAACGGGGCCCCTAGATGGAACATTGCCATAAACTCGGACAAGTGTGCTTCGGTGCCTTATTCCACCCGTCGTGCCCAGTACTACATATTGTTGCACGGTCAGCTTAGAAGAGAAGCCTGACTATTGGACAGCATATCAAGGCAATAGCTGCCGAAGCAAGTCTCAATGGGGCGGCTCCTGAACGCCAAGAACAAGCTGTCATTCAGATATAAAGTCCTAATTTGCAAGGCAATTCTGGCTCCGTTATGGAAAAATGGACTATCAATTTATGGAATCGCCGCGAAGAGTCACCTGACAAAGATTAGAGAGGTCCAGGCAAAAATCTTTGGGCGCATTACGGGAGCTGAATGGTACCTGAGAACCAGGGATATTAAAATTTCAGTGCCTTTTCAACACTCAAGTTTGATTTTTCTAATCATAAAGCTAGTAGTATAGATGAACAGCTCTTAAAAGATATACAGCCATGCTCCCATTTCTACTTTCGTAAGTCTTTTGCTATTTTAAACAGGTTTTTAAGGCAAATTTGGACTTGGAATTGGAAAATTTTTGCCAAAGCGAAAATGGGAGCATGGCTGATAATGCAAATTAATGATAAACTAAGCAGCTCTCTAAAGTTGTCAGTTTTAGCTAATGAATTTAAAAACTATTTTATCTAGTTAATAAAAAATGAGTACACAGTGCTACAGTGCGAAATAACCTGGGTATTGGCATAGCGTACGCTGTGAGCAGGGTAAAAACAACCCCACCTTTTTTGGGGCACCAAAAAAAGTTAAAAAACCGTTTTGCTTCCTTGACCTTAAAAATAGATATAACTCGCGAATGGACCTTTTTCTCAAAACCTTATCAACTCCGATAACCACGAGGGGGATCTAAAACATTATAATCAATGGGTTGACTAATTTAACGCGATGGCTGAGAAATGCGGCTTACAGAGTTGGCATTTTCAACTTTTTTTGAGAAATTTGTACTTTGACCATCACTGGTTTAACTATTTTATTCTATGCGATTTTTCCTTAAATTTTGTAATAAAAGCCCATTTAATTCTCCGTCGAACGGTTGTTGTCCCAATGAATTTGGATACCGTTTGACGAAGTTATGCGCGATTTTCTGAGTACACATCGACAATCTAGTATTTTTTTTTAAGTGTGCTAACATATTTATTTCTGCTTTCACATAATTGCCCCTAAAAGTAAACTCAGTTTTGATTTGGCGCCAGATTCAAATAATATTTTTAAATACTTAAAATGCATGTATCAACATTTTTTCGCAAATATTAACGGTCTCTGAATACTGTTATCTAGCATACAAATAAATTGAGCTATAGTGAGTAGATGTGGGCTGCAAGTGGTTGTTATTATTTTTTAATGAGCTGAAATTGGCATTTTAAACAAAAGAGCCGTGCACAGCAAGAATCGTATACAGGTAGGCACGGTTAAGGCTTGTGAAAAGCAGATTGCTCTCATGGCGCAAGCCTTGCCCACGCCTGGACATATGTGGTCTAATGCAGAGAATGAATAATGATGAACCCCTTTGGTACCTAAGAAATTACTTTTCAAGTCCACAAACAAGGCCCAATGATAACTGTCTAACCATGATTGTAGCGAACCGCGATAAAATACCATGGATGACCAATGATGAAGAATATAAAAATCACTATAACAGGATGGACGAATCATTAAATACCAAATAAAAACCAAAGTGGAGCACGCCAAGTAAAAAAGAGAAGAAAGTGACATCAGCTTGCACTTAAGCAGCGATGGGTAATGCATAGCCCGCTTGGGCCGCGACGCCAGGCCCGTTATCCTGTCTAAAAACTCAGAGCATATATTGCCTTCTTTTGAGGCGAGGACCCGCACAAGCTGACGTCGCAACAAGTGTAACACTGTGATAGTTTTTTTCAAAAAAAAAAAAAGACAAGACCAAACTCGACGGTTTCCCCCTATTTCGGGTCCTACGAATCGAACTGCATCATTACTTTTTTGAGTTACAATCATGGTTTCATACAAAATTTTTTGTTGAAGTTTTTCATTGTATGGCAGCTACAAGAAGTAGTTATCCGATCCGGTCGGTTCCGACATATTAGCAGCGTGCAGGGAAAAGAAGACTCTGTGCAAAATTTCAGCTCGATTGCTTCAAAACTGAGGGTGTTCTTATAGCCAATATGTCGAAAAAAGTGAAACTTAACATTAACATTTTATATAACATTTAACACTTTAAACACTTTAACATTTTTATACACTTGAAAAGTGTATTATAATTTTGGCCAGAAGTTTGAAACGCATAGAAGGAATCATCTCCGACCACATAAAGTATATATATTATTGATCAGCGTGACGAGCTGAGTCGATTAAGCTTTGTCCGTCCGTCTGTCCGTCCGTCCGTCCGACTGTTTCTACGCGAACTAGTCCCTCAGTTTTGAAGCAATCGAGCTGAAATTTTGCACAGAGTCTTATTTTCCGTGCACGCTGCTAATATGTCGGAACCGACCGGATCGGATAACTACTTCTTGTAGCTGCCATACAATGAAAAACTTCAACAAAAAATTTTGTATGAAACCATGATTGTAACTCAAAAAAGTAATGATGCAGTTCGATTCGTAGGACCCGAAATAGGGGGAAACCGTCGAGTTTGGTCTTGTCTTTTTTTTTGACTATCACAGTGTAATTGGCTTGATTTGAAGTGAGTTAAAACAAATAAATCCAAGAGTGTCGACGTCAGCCCGCATAAGCACACAGCGCAACATGTGCAGTATGGGCGACCTTAACTCGCTTATAAGGGTGGTTTGTGCTGTTTCTACAAAATAGCTTAACTCGCCGCAATAGGTAACATTATTGGAGAGCGTTAATCTTGGCCCAGAAATCGTGAAGCATTGAATTTTATATATATTTGCATTTAAAGTACTTAAAAATATTATTTGAATCTGGCGCCAAATCAAAACTGAGTTTACTTTTAGGGGCAATTATGTGAAAGCAGAAATAAATATGTTAGCACACTAAAAAAAATACCAGATTGTCGATGTGTACTCAGAAAATCGCGCATAACTACGTCAAACGGTATCCAAATTCATTGGGACAACCACCGTTCGACGGAGAATTAAATGGGCTTTTATTACAAACTTTAAGGAAAAATCGCATAGAATAAAATAGTTAAACCAGTGATGGTCAAAGTACAAATTTCTCAAAAAAAGTTGAAAATGCCAACTCTGTAAGCCGCATTTCTCAGCCATCGCGTTAAATTACTCAACCCATTGATTATAATGCTTTAGATCCCTCTCGTGGCTATCGGAATTGATAAGGTTATGAGCAATCAGACGGTCCATTCGCGAGTTATATCTATTTAAGTGAGGTCAAAAAGCAAAAAGCGGTTTTTGGGCCATAACTTCAGATTTTGGGGGTCCCCGAGGAAAACCAGGTATGAGGAAGTGCTATACGCGACCTGCTCTACAGCGTACGCTATGCCAATACCCAGGTTATTACAATTTTTGGAAATTTGTAGCACTGTGGTATTTATAAATGGAAACTTAGCTTTTATATTCAAGCGAACCGAGGTTCGAACCAGAACCTTGGGTTCAGGGGTTTCAGGAACCGCTCCGCGAACCGAACCTTAGACTTTACAACGGGTTCGAGCCCCCGGACCGAACCTTGTGCAAAATTTTAGAGGTTTGCAGCCTTGTTTCAAATCCTTCTTAAAAAAGCTGTATATAGTATATAAAGTTTTGGCCAATTTTAGTTTTTCAATTGTGCAGTACAAGTCAAAATTCGCATTTGTTTTTCGTAACGTCACGGCGCTTATACATATTTTTTCTTATATCTGTAAGTCCTTATCGTCGATTAATGTCATTGGTTTTCTCTGATTGTATTGCTAATTAATTGCTATACAAACATAAAAAAATCTTATGAAAAATCCCAGTTTTCAATTTTTTTAAGCATTTTTTTGTACAAATGTCACGTCAAAATGTAAATGCCCATATCAGAGGATTAATAAAGGATTAACCTCTCCATACATTTTGTGTGAAAAATCACTTCAAATTAATTCTAAGTGTTTATTTAATTTTACATTTTTCGTATTAAAACACTAATTAAATTTCCTTAGAGTATTCAATTTCCAAATAAAATGCAACGATTTGTTATCGTAGGCGTGACAGCATGACACAGTCATTGCTGTAGTGGTAGGGGATGCTGGGGGATGGAGGTGGAATCCACAACTGCAGCTGGTGGCGCGTGTGTTGCTTAAACGGAACGCAATTGCATTATCAGTAAATTATATCTGCGGCTGGGCGTGAGCCGGGTACGGCAATTCTCACTCGCTTCACGCGCTTCTCACATGATGGCCATGTTTACGGGTCGCCTGTGGCCATGTTTGCCTTGGCTGTGACGGGGATGCTGTTGCGAGTCCTGTCTGCTCCTGCTGCTCCTGCTTGTTTGTGCACCATTTTTGGCGCTTTCCTGCTGATTTATGCAAAACTGTGGCATTTTTCAATTGCATTTTACGCTCGTTCTGCAAGTCCTGGCTTCCTTTCGCGTTTGTTCGCTTGTTTGTGCAAATGTGTCTGTGTGTGTGTGTATCTGTGTGTTGTGCAATTTTCACACATTTGTGCTACTTTGCTTTTGAAATGTGCAACACATTGCCCCCCTCTTTGTAGTTGTTATTGTTGGAGGAGCAGCAGCATCTTGCTGCCCTCCTCAGCCGCAGTCAACTGCATTTTATTGCGGCACATGTGTGTTAGCCACGAGTTTGTCTGTGTGTGGTTGTGTGTGTGTGCAAGGATTCATATATTCACCGTAGCCACGCTCGGTTTTGCGCATTTACGGCCAAGTTATAACTTTCACGTGGGTTGCTTTAGTAGTTTTCTGCATACCTCCATGGCACTTGAATTACGCTCAATGCCATAAAAATCCTTGTACTTCAGAGCAATGGAATGGCTGAACAGGATATTCATGCATAGAAGATGTGCGATTTGTGATGCGTGTCACAGTTTAATCAACACGCCCTTAATGCCGTTTATTATATGAGTATGGTGGTCGATAAACTTTTCATTCATCACATAAATAAATGGCAAGTGACAACTGGAGAGGAGGAAAAATTATATAACTATGACTTCCATTATCAGGCAGAAAAAACAATATAGAGAACAAGTGAGAAAGTCGATCAAGCCCGACTATGACATACTCTGTACCTGGCTCTCGCTCTCTCTCTTTGACTTTGAATGAAATTCGTTTTGGTTGTTTTTTGCCCATAACTTGAGAACCGCTCATCCGATCTATATCATATATATATATAGCAATTTGGTAAATAATGCTAATAACTAACTATTTCTAGAAGGTACAAGCCCTCTATCTATGAAACTGTAGGAGATATGACGTTTTTTTTTTTAAATTGCGGGGGCGTCGCAAAAATTGAAAATAAACTTGATCTGCCTCCAAGTATAAGAAGTATTTGTCCCATACATGTCAAACCTCTATCTCTTATCGACTCGGCTGTTGATGCTGATCAAGAATATATTTTTTATAGGTTCGAAAATGATTCCTTCTCCCTGTTACATAATTTTGGACAAAATTAATATACTCTGTATACCTTTGGTACAGAGTATAAAAGTGCCATAATTTTTCAATACCGATAAATTCTAATCGAATGGATTTTATAGGCAAATCTTTTGTTAAATTTTATGTGTTAAAGCTATAAACAAGGCTGCAAGCCTCTTAAATTGTGCAGAAGGTTCGGTCCGGGGGTTCGAACACGTTGTAAAGTCTAAAGTACGGTTCGCTGACCGGTTCTCGGAACCCATGAACTCAAGGTCATGGTTCGAACCTAGTCTCGATTTATAATTACTTATTTTTCAAATAATATTGTTTATTTTAATGATGTAATTTTAGAAGATTTGACGATGAATGTTCTTTTGCACAATGTTTGTAAGAATCTATATTTGATAAACTTCTGTTCTTCGCAATCAGAAGTTGATTCATCTAAAGGTGAATTTTTTTCTTTTCTGCATGTCTGTAATGTACTACTTGTACTACTTTTTTGTCGGAAGTTAAGGAAGTTAAAAATCTCGGGTCTAAGAGCACTGTAGCCAATTCTGGTACTGAGCTTTTAACAGAAGAACGTTTATCGAACGATTCTAGAAGCAAAATATTTAAGAACCATTGCTCGGTCTGAAAAGCAGAGAAATAAAAATCACTTGGTAGTAATAGTAAATCCTCGACTTTTTAAGAAGTTTAATAAACTGTCTGCAGCAACAAACAGATGCTTGGACTACGTTCCATTCAAATGTTTTTAGTTGGAGCTCTTTCAAAGAACTCTGAATGAAATGAAAATCCTTAAGAATCCATCGAGTCACATAGACTAGCACTAGTTTTCTCAATTTTTCTAATTTTTAGAGTCCTCCAGGAAATCTATTGAGGTAACATGGTCATCTTGTTTAAATCAAGAAATGCTTTTAATGCACATGAGCAACCTTCATCAACATTATGTTCATAATTGCAATTCTTTTCTGCTGTGCAAAGTTCTTTACCTCGATCCATATTCACTTCATTATCGACGGTGATAGTATAAAACTGAACTAAAGAAAAGTCGTGTGATTGGAAACTTCTTGAATGATAGCAGTCAGATAGCAAGTAATTTCTATATAATGTGTCGTGTATAATGTGTCGTTGGAAATACTACTTAATTTGTTGAACCGAACCTAACTTTAAATCCAAGTTAATTTTGCATAATTTGAAAAGCACCATATAATATTTCAGCGATTTGCAACCGCCTGCCCAAAGCCTGGTGGATTTTAGTAAGGAATGGTAGCCGGACTGACCGTCCCGGTCATATTCTTGTCACTTCACTAGTTAAGTAGTCCAAATTTAGCTTAAAGGGCAATCGTTTATACGAAAGTATCTAGAGATCTTCAGAACACCCTTGTCTGTAAAAGTATATTTTGATACCGCCGTCCGTATTGTGCCAGAAGCTCTACTGAGTACAATCCCTTGTAATTGTAATGGTGCATTGCGTCCACCTGCTTCGGCTTTACTTCGATATGGCTTTCATCTTAATAAACCAAGGGCAACAATTTAAAGTTGTCCAAAATCCAAATGTTTTTTAATGGAATAATAGTATACATATTCAAGCTTAAAAATATCTAAGCAATATTGTTATTGGTTTGTTTGTTCAGGGCAGAAGCATACCTACACCTACCTCTTGCTTGTATTAATTCTTAAAAAAACGAGAGCATAAGTTAAAGTCGGCTCTAACCGACTTCGATATACCCGTTACTCATGAAAAACATGTTTAACAGTGTTCCTGCGTTCCTTAGGGTAACCATCAGAAAAGTATGCAACATTTTTTTAGGGTGGGTAGCGGGGGGGCTCGGTTCACTTTTTTGCTTATAACTTGAGAACCGTTCATCCGATCTTCATCATTTCTTTGGCAAATCGATTCATTTTGCTAATTACTAACTATCTCTAGAAGAAACAAATCGTCTATCTTTAAAAATGTAGGAGATATAACGTTTTTTTCCAAATTGCGGGGGCGGGAGGGGGCGTGGCCAAAATTTGAAACAAACTTGATCTGCGTGCAGAAAAAAGAAGCATTTGTCCCATACATGTCAAACCTCTATCTCTTACCATCTCTGAGATCTAGGTGTTCATACAGAAAGACGGACAGACGGACATAGCTATATCGACTCGGCTGTTGATGCTGATCAAGAATATATATACTTTATATGGTCGGAAATGATTCCTTCTGCCTGTTACTTACATTTGCACGACTTTAGTATACCCTTTTTACTCTACGAGTAACGGGTATAAAAAGTATTTTTTATTGGTCAAAAAAATGGTAAAAACAGTCTTTTTAGAATTTTGCGCTAAGCAAAACTGAAAATTTGTTTTATTTTCTTTAATTTAAGGTACTCATTGAATTTGTAAGATATCTAACATATATTAAAATCTTAAACTAAAAATCTGTTTACTGTGTGTAATGTCCGCAACGGAAAATAGTGTTTTTTTTTTAACAGAATGAGTTGTAATAATTTGGTTTTCCAAACTTGCTTTATAAATTCTTTTAAAAAGAAATTATGGAAGACCGCCGCGTTTTTATACTCTGTACCGAAGGTACATAGAGTATATTAAGTTTGTGCAAAAGTATGTAACAGGGAGAAGGAGTCATTTCCGACCCTATAAAGTATATATATTCTTGATCAGCATCAACAGCCGAGTCCATATAGCCATGTCCGTCTGTCCGTCTGTCTGTCCGTCTGTCCGTCCGTCCGTCCGTATGAACAAACAGATCTCGGAGATGGTAAAAGATAGAGGTTTGACATGTATGGGACAAATGTTTCTTATAGCTGCAGGCAGATCAAGTTTATTTTCAATTTTTGCCACGCCCCCTCCCGCCCCCACAATTCGGAAAAAACGTTATATCTCCTACAGTTTTGAAGATAGACGTTTCGTACCTTCTAGAGAGTTAGTAATTGGCAAAATGTATCGATTTGCCGAAGAAATGATAAAGATCGGATCAGCGGTTCTCAAGTTATGAGCAAAAAAGTATATGGCGCTCGCCCCATCCCCTCCCACCCTATTACAACTAACACCACACAATATTAGAGAGAGAGAGAGTGAGAGAGAGAGAAAAAGAGAGAGAAACTTTGAGATGAGCGCACCACCAGCATTGCATTCAGCTTCTACTCCAGGTACAGAGTATGTTATAGTCGGGCTTGACCGACTTTCTGACTTGTTTTTTTAATGAAAATTCATCATAATTCACCATCTATCGAAGGGAATTTTTTTTAGAATTTTCTGAAGTAAGGTCCCTATACTAGACAAATACCCATTGATGTATTCCACTGAGGAAGTATGAGGAATTCAAAGCCTTTTACGCGGTCCTTAAGTCTGGCCTGCGAAAAGCATAATAGCCCCAAGTAATCCGGTGCCATATTTTGCCACACTAGAGCACAGAACCTTCTTCAGCAGTCAATACGTCTGGCAAAAGCCCGGTACTCTATCCGGTACCCAGTCCAGTACCCAGCGGCGCAGCGGTGAATGAGGTTGCTCCACAATATGCATCGTAGTAGGTGTCGACCTTATGGGAATTTCTTGCTACGTTTCGAATACACAGTTGTGTGTAGAGATTTTTTGTAACTTTGACTTCGTTTGTGTAAATTGAGTTTTGAAAGAAGGCACCTCAGTTGGCATTCTGAAATTGCTTTCATTTCAAATTTGGATTTTCTCGACAGTTAACACTTGTGCCTTATTGCAAAAGTTTTTTTTTAATATTATAGATGACGCATATGACGCAAAAATGAATGTTTTTGGGAGCTGACATTGGATCCCAAAAAAAAAGTTTGTTTGAGATGCGGTATCGATTTGTGCAGTGTCTTTGCTAATAGTCAAGTGAGCTAAGGCACCGTCTGTCGTGTGTTTCTGTGTTCGAGGTCCCGAGTTTAATTTCCAGTAAAGTAAGTGAATAAAATTATAGTCGGATATAAAATTCAATCGCAGTGCATAAAATAGTGGTATGATGGGGTATTGTGGTCAGTCGGTTGTGTCTCTCCCCTTCCAAAATTTGTTTATAGTTTTCAATCAAGACTTTTTAAATGTTAAATCGACTTTTTCATTCACTTAATATAAAAAGTGATGGCAAGCTTTAAACCATTCATAAATGTGTTCTACCTCTGGCAGTTAGTAATCCCCTTTGGTTTGGACCAAAAAGACTCTTATGTCTAAAATAGCTGTTGAAAATTTTTCGCTCCCAACCAATTGAACTTTCATTAGGCTTCCCTAAATAGATGATCGAATGTCAATTCCACATCTCTCACATAGCTGCATGTGTCAAATGAACTAACAATTTACTCTGTCATATGTTAGGTCATGTGAGAAGTGAAATCGGCCCTAAGCGAAATAATTAATTCAGTTCACAATTCAAGGAACCATTTGTTTTTGCTCCAATTTCAGAAATGGCTGCATTTAATGTACCCTTGTTGGAAAATGTACTGTGATTTGATAGCATTAATTTTCCCGCTAATTGCGTAAATAAGCGAAAATATGTCCGCATTTGGGTTTTATGTTGGTCATAAAGCAAACATTTTCCTTCGTTCCTTCGTCCCCTTCTGACAACTGGCAATGGAATTTATGCACTTGGATGGCACAACGCATTTAGTGTTAATCATACGCACTGTTGTCCAGCCAGTTGCACGCAGTGTGGACAAAATGGTGACAAACATTTCAGCTAATATTTTATTAAATCTTGAAAAGCAGATGGGAGCCAAATTAATTTATTGGCGCATATTTCAATCCCGCTGACGATGATGCATATACCCAAATCCTATGAAATGAATGGACGTGAGTCGCAATTTATGGCGGGTGCAAGGCCACTGCTGCGCCCAAGTGAAAATGACACCAACAATGGAAACGGAAACGGATATGCAATTGTCACGCACACACGCAGAGCCAAACAAACGTCTTGCTCGGGGTGAAATTTTAATGGAAATTTGGTGTACTCGTCGTGGGCAATAAATGAAGCTCCACTATTTCTATACGCTCGGGCCTTAGCTAATAAAAGGACTCGCAAAAGGGGCCAACCGACTGACAGGCAACAAGCGACTAGACAACAACAGCCTCAAACACTGAATGGGCTGGCCAAAAGTGGGTGCTGGGATTGAGTGGCCACCTCGTTGGCCATTGACGTCAGCCGCGCCTGATGAGTGCAGCTGAATGGGTGGGCTGAAGGACCGAGCTGCTGTCCAACACAAGGTAGCAAATTTCATTTGCTTGTTTAACCTGGTGGGTTAGGCAGCGGGGGTATGATGAATGCGTGAAGTAGTTGGTTGGCCAAGTTAATCTCTCACAATAACGATAAGAGCTCTGACCTGTAGAGGCAGAAATCTGGAGTGTATACAAGTGTATATAGCAGCGGCTGCAAAACTCATTCAATTTAAAAGGGATTATCTCAGCGGTAAAACCGGGTACAAGCGGAACTTAGGCTTGGAGATGAGCCACTTGCAGAGTATTCGCATATCGGTTTTCTCAACAAAAGTGACCTCTCTTCCCCCACATGTTTAATCTTTCAATTTGCATATTACATAATTGGCTGGTTTGGTTGAGGGCCCAACCAGGCCCTACAGATATACACCTGCTGCTGCATGATCGTCGTTGGTCCTGCTTTATGGTCACGCACCAGTGGCCCAAGAGCCAGGATAGGGGAGGGCAAGTACCCGGCCACTGGCCAACACTTGACGTGCGCTTATGCGGCACAAGTTGCGCATACGCCGAGTGGGCACACTTATCGAATATGCTGATGCACCAAATATGCAGGTGGGTTGATGACGATGCTCCATGTTGATATATGCCACACAGGCTTACAAAATAAACTGCAGCATGTATGTATGTGTGTGTGGCCTACTTACTTACATTGATATCCTCCATATTTGGCGTTGATCCAGTTGTTCTAACAGAATTAGCTTTGGTTTTGCAGTGAAGTGTTTGAACAGGCCAGGACATGTGGTTGTAATAGATAGATTGAGCCTACTTCTACTAAAATGGTTTATAATAAGTTAGAGACTGACAGAGAGAGAGAGACAGTTGCCATTTTCCCTCTGCTATGACGTAAAGGGAAATTAACGAATGGCTTCTGCCAACTGCAGTGTCAAATATTATGGCTGTGGCCAAAATAAAATGCAATTATTGTGCGTGTGTGTGTGCAGGAGTTGAAATTGATTTTGCTTTACTAATGGCTTTCACAGTGATGATACCCTCTAGCTTACCATAAAATTGTCAACTGCCCAAGTATGCAAATGGAATTTTCTCTTATTTTGACGTTATTGTTTGCCATGAAAAGGGATCCAGTTGTGTTTTGAAAGCAGGCTTTGAATATGTTTGTTGAGTATTTATATCACTTCTAGTTTCAACTTTAAACAGATTTAGGCTCGGAAATTAATTTTTCTGTGCAAAATTAATAAACACTTTGCAATTAATTGAAACACACGTGAACCTATTGATCAACCCTCGTAAATAATTTCGAATATTTTCATTTAATTTCCTATCAAAAGCAATTTGCAAGACTGCAATGATTCGGAACGGAACATGAATGTGTTAAAAATGTTTTGGAATGGGTGTGGACGGGCTTAAACTGTAAACTTGAAATCGACATCAAAGCGGAATAAAATTCTTTTGCACCGCCCATCTATAAATTTAACTTTAACTATTCTTAAATTCGGCTTATCAAATATCCTATATGGGAAAGGCTTGTGTGTTGATGATGACTGATGATGAGTAAATCGGGAGTTTATGCAAGAAGTTTTTAGCTTAAGGTTGAGAGAAAGTCATTTTAAATTGGATAAGTTGAAAACTTTTTGTAAATTGTCCACCCAGCTTTCCAAGAAGGTAGGTGGTGGCTGGGCATTGCCTAAACGTTTCTTAAATATTTCTTTATCTATATATTTTACGTCATGTTTTTAAGATTTCAAGGGATAAAGTTCGTAAAAATGCCTCAAAAGACAACTTTCAAAATTATATTAGAAAGACCATCTTTAACGATATAATATAATAAATAACACTGTGCGACAAATTTGAATTTTTTTATAACTGCCAAGCTACACTATGCGGAATCGATAGTGCTATCCGAACTGATCAAAACCCTATCAGCGTTTGGCTGGATTGGTAGCACTTTTCTTTATTTGGACCCTCAAAGTTTTGGTTGGCAACATTTTTGCTAATATATAATTTTATTACTACAGAGTTTTCAAAAAACCGGCCAAAAATCATTTTTATAAGAACAAGGAAAACGAGTATGTTTTGCTCATAAAGAAGAATGACAACAAAAAAGTGATTTTTTTTTTGAAATACACACTATTTTGGCCGTTTTAGAGGATTTAGAAGTGTTCAGATTATAAAACCTAGTTCAGAAGAGATGTTTGGTATCTCAAAAGCTTCACTGCTGAAGAAAGTAAGCGAAAATTTCTGATTTTTTTAAAAGTTAGTTTTTGAAAACATGTTTTTTAAAGAAATACTCCCGAAAACATGAGTTTTTCAAAAACCTTTGTAAGACAAATTTATTCTGCGGACTGTCAGCTATAACTTTGCTGAAGACAGTTTGCAGCTATCACCAGAAGTGAGTGGGCTGTTTGCCCAAAACTAATGACACTTTTTATACCCGTTACTCGTAGAGTAAAAAGGGTATACTAAAGTCGTGCAAATGTAAGTAACAGGCAGAAGGAATCATTTTCGACCCTATAAAGTATATATAGTCTTGGTCAGCATCAACAGCCGAGTCGATATAGCCATGTCCGTCTGTCTGTCCGTCCGTCCGTATGAACAAACATATCTCAGAGATGGTAAGAGATAGAGGTTTGACATGTATGCGACAAATGCTTTTTATACTTGCAGGCAGATCAAGTTTATTTTTATTTTTTGCCACGCCCCCTCCCGCCGCCGCAATTTTGAAACGTCATATCTTCTACAGTTTTGTAGATAGATGGTTTGTAGCTTCTAGAGATAGTTAGTAATTGCCGAAATGCATCGATTTGCTGAAGATAAAGATCGGATGAGCGGTTCTCAAGTTATGAACAAAAAAGTGAACCTAGCTCCCCCCGCCCTCCTATTCACAACCAACACCGCACGATCTTAGAGAGAGAGAGAAAGAGAGGGAGAGAGAGCGAGAGACAGAGATAGAGATAGAGAGAGAGACACAGCAGGAGCACTGTATTCAGCTCATACTCCAGGTACAGAGTATGTTATAGTCGGGCTTGACCGACTTTCTCACTTGTTTTGACTGTTGCAATCGAGGACAATAATCCAAATTCTGGGATGATGGGCAGAAAACCGCAAATAAATTAAAAAGGAAGATGTATAATTTCCATTTTCTTTTCAGTTTTTAATTGTTTTAATAAATATTTAATAAATATAGTGCTCAAACTCACTGAAGTCTTGTGTCAGAAAGAGACCATCAAGCAATCGGTTCAAACGAATGGGTTTTTGCCAGTTAAATTGTTAAGTTGGAAAAAAACGAGGGTACCAGCTCTCCGTCAAAGAAAAAAAAATAAGGACGTCATTCGTTGTCCCTTTGTCATTGAATAGAAGACGTGGATTTCAGTAGAGAGTTTTTAGTGAATTTCTTTGAGGGTACAGTACACCGCAAATGAAATGAAATATGTTATTTAAAGTAGACTTATTGGACGTTATTTGAAATTCTTTCCCAATCGCATAGCTGACACAAGTGATGAGCATGGGAAAAGATTTTATCAGGATATGGAAAGAATATACCATGTAAAAAGCCAAAAGCGACGACTACTGCTGAACGCTAATACCCGAAGACAAGGTGCACTTCAAAAGAAATTCAAGCACGATTTCGTTTCCAACTTCCATTTCTGTAATCAAAAATTAGGACAATGTTGTTCAATGCAAATTATAATTTATTGCAAGACTTTAATTAATTATACACTTGAAAAGTGTGTTAGAAGTTTGCAACGCATAGAAGAAATCATCTCCGACCATCAGCGTGACGAGCTGAGTCGATTTAGCTTTGTCCGTCCGTCTATCCGTCTGTCCGTCCGTCCGTCTGTCCGCCCGTCCGTCTGTCCGTCTGTCTGTTTCTACGCGAAATAGTCCCTCAGTTTTGAAGCTATCGAGCTGAAATTTTGCACAGAGTTTTTGAGAAAGACAGTTCCATATTCAAGATCCATTGTAAAGGGGCATATTGTTAACAGATTATACGGTGGGAGTTTTGACCTTTATTTCTTGTCGAATAGCCTGATATTTTCGATAGGCAATCTCTCTCTCTGTGCTGGGACAATGATTGGCATCCTTATCTTTTTTTTTGACGGAGTTTCCAGCGGCACCGAGTACATATGGACATTTCCCCAGAAAGGTTAACCGAAATCCCATTCGTTTGAACCGATTGCTTTTGAATTACTTTCACGGCACTTTAATAATTTGAAACCAGATAAAACTGATTTTCCAAAAAGCCCACGGCTACAACATCAATTTAGCTTGTTTGCTAAGAAAATATAAAAAAAATATCTTCCTTTTTTAATTTATTTACGGTTTTCTGCCCCTCAACTAAGAATTCGGTTTATTGCCCTCAAAAGAGGAAAGATCCCCCTATTTATCTAAATTTTCACAAGCATTATTTCGTCAAAGATGGCTTCTTAATATAGGTTTGAAAGTTGGCTTTTAAGACATTTTTACCAACTGTGTCCATTGATATTTTAAAAACTCTTCCGTCCAGCAGTATCAATATCCGAATAGCCGCCTCAGAAGGTCGCCCAATTCGACCATAAAATCAAAGAATTTCACTATGACCTTTCTTAACCGAGCATCAATTTTGACTATGAAATTCAATAATCTGCCGATTAATCATGTTTTGAAGTACGCTGATGTAATCTGCTGTTATGACGATATCATCTGCATACATTAAATGGCGTATATTACGATCTTCAATTTAAAGGCCTTCTAATAATTCGTGCAAACCCCTCAATTACCAACTTTAAGCAAGTGGTCGTCGCCAATTAAAAACAAAACTGACAACAATAATTTAGTGGAAAATAAAAAAGGAAAGCTCGCATAACAATTAATTAAATGAATATTCGTTTAGAACAAGTTTGCTGTCCTTTTGTTTTATTGTTGTGCAACACACAGAGAAAAAAGTGAAAAGGTAAGGTAAATAAAAAATTGAAAACAGAATACAGAGAAAATGAACACCATAATTATCAAAGCGTAGTGGAGCAAGTGACACGCAAAGTGGCCGGGAAAGGGCTTGGAAAGTAAGTGCAAAAGCAGACGTAAGCACAAAAACAATTAAAACTTCTACCAAAGTCAAAGGCAAAAACTTGCCACAAACAATTAGCTTTCAACTTATAAACATATAAAAGCAGGAGCGTACAGCTTGCCTGGCTGCCTTTTGCTTTGGACACTCGCCTGGAGTTGTTCACTCATCGATACAATGATTGACGGTTACGGAACAACGGAACCACCACAACCAACGCCCCGGATAGCTCAGAGCTTCTATCGCATACCACGCATCTCTGGCTTGATTGTGGGGATTTGGCCACAAAGCCGACGCCGCTGCCACACCCACTTTCTTTTTACGTTCAGCTTCTTTGTGGTCCTCGTTGGAGCTGTGGGTGAGAATCTCTATGGTTGTTTACACCTGGACAATCTGGTGATTGCCCTTGAGGCATTTTGTCCGGGCACTACCAAGGCAGTGTGTGTGCTGAAGATGACGATTTTCTTTATGCATTATCGGGAGTGGCATGGATTGGTTCAACGGCTGCGAAGGATGTTGTGGGCGAGCAAAAACGAGACGGGTCAGAGTATGCTCGATGGTTTGTCCATGACAGCGAACCGTTTCAGTCTATTGTTGCTCAGTTCGGGATCTATGACCAATGCCGCCTTTAATATTCAGCCTTTGGTTATGGGCTTGTATCGCTGGTGGAAACAGTTGCCGGGTGAATTGGACCTGCCTTTCAATATCATGTAAGTGAAGAGATTGCCTAATTCGGATGATTAGTTTAATAGTATTAATATTCAAGTATGTCGGGTTTTTAGGCTTTTATTTACACACTTATCCGGAAACCCGTGTACCGTTGACATACGGCTTACTATTTACATTGTCAATTCGGGTTTGTCTTTTAGAGTCTGTCTCTCGGTCGCCTCATCCATTCTTATTTACAGTGTGATTATCGCCTATGTTTTAAATTACCTTAATGCTATAAATCTATCGATAAATCTGTACATATTGGAGGCAATTCACAAATAATTCCATAGAGTACAGTGTAATAATTAGATCAGATCGCTGAGAAATTAGCCATTAGAATGTCATCTACTTATGATTTATCTCATTTGGACAGGCTTTTTCAAAAGTAGATTTAATATTTATCCGTTTATTTGTTGAAGATTAACTCCTATATCTTATGACAACGACAAAAAACAGAAAACTATTTTTATTAGAATTTTGCATTTTTAAGTCAAAAAGTTGTAAAAAATTGATTAAAAAACATTTTATTTTTAACCTGTATTTAAGATATTTCATTAGAAACATAGATTTTTTAAAATAATTTTCCTAATGTTGCAGAGCAGAGAAATTTATTCGCGCCTCCAGCTGACAGATTCAAACTAAAATAGATCAATGGTTAGGGTACTGAAATTTAAGGATCAAGGTTTTCATCTTCCTCATATGTCGAGTAATTCTAGGGCTATGCTACTTCTTTGATTAAAATATATTTTAAGGTGGAAAAGGCACAACGGCGTTAGCTTTAAATTCTATACATTGACGAGATGTGTTAAAATTTAATTTGTTTGATATCCATGGTCCTCTATTAATTCCATTAAAAGCTCAAAGTATGATTTCCAGCAAATTAATTACTCTCTCTCACAATATCTCTCAACAGTATCAATACACATATTAAAAATCTCTAGGTCAGATATTTGAATGTTCATACAAGCTCTCTTCTTTAGATTCTTCATCCATAAGATTTGCCTCTAGATAAACTAAGTATTTGAATGTATTGACGCGTCGTTCTACATTTAATTACACAATGCCCAAATAGAAAACTTTTGTTGTACTTTGTTTTCCTCACTGGACATTTTGGATCTGAATTTAAATGATTAAATCAGCCATATCCACATTTCCGTTTAGATGAATTACATTTCACTGGGTGTTTATAATTATATACCTTTAATATGCAAGGCTGTAGTTTTATATTGGCCTTTCAATTTGAGATTGGCTTTCAATTTGTTCGGTCAATAAACACTAGACTGGCCCTTAAAAATAGATTTCAAAATACCGGATGGAAACATTTTCGTTCAAATCCCAATAGATATAAGAAAAAGTTTGGCAGCAATCGGACTTTAATATGTGCAGGTGCGCTGGCCTTAAATTGAAATTTAAAATATACAGGGAAAAAGTGGATGAGTTTCGGATTTAACCTCTAAAATTTTGTTTATTTCTCTTTATATCGCTTTGGGGGAATATCATAGTAACTTTTTGAATAAAAATGTTGGTTATTTTGAGCGTATCTCGTGTATATTAATTTATCTTAAGAGGGTTGACCTGTGTGATGGTTTAAAAAAATTTAAATTTTTTGTTTCATTATTTGTATCTATAGCTAATGTGAAATTTGTGGTTAAAAGAATTTTTCGATATCCGATGTCATTAAAAAGTAATAGCGCTAAGAAAGTACCTCTTTACATATCAACCACTTTTTTTCAACTGGTCAACATGATTTCTTAAAAACGACTTGACCGATTGCCTTAAAACTTTAAGTGTATGTTCAACATATGTGGGGCTGTGAGCTGATGTAGGATATTTTAAATATGTCAAGACTTTTTTGTATGCAACAAAAGAGCCAAAAAGAAGGGGTTTTTTTCGAAAAAAATTCGAAGTCGCGTAAAATTGTTATTTTTTAATATTTTCCAATTATCTTATTTTAACTTACAGCTACAGTCCAACGGATTAAAACGATAGTTTTCTTTTAGATTTCACATTACTCAGTCGGCCGGAATCGTGTTGACTAGTGCAGTACCTTTTTCCAGCATAACTTACTCCCCGCGCGCTGTATCAAGGAAAGTTTTCATAATTTTGAATTAAAAAAAATTTTTTTTTTAAATTTACAAAGTTCTAAGTTTTAACGGTCTTAAAAAAAATTCGCAAAAAACAGTTAAAACAAGTAAGAATGTTGCGGTCGAGTGCCCCGACAGCAAAATACCCTGTTCCAAGTAATGTGGTTCCTAAAGCTTTAAATTCTATTTATTTTAAAATTTATTTCAATAAATGGGCAGGCGCACTTATGTACATATCTTCGGTGTTTTTGCTCGGATCTCATTGTGGTACACAGAATAGATAGTTGTTGGGCCTTACTGAATATATATTAAGTCACTTGGTTAAAACTTAAGAATTGAAGCTCTGACAGTTTTTCGCAGAAGTTGCCAGTTGAGCTTAAAGTGGTCCAACCAAATGGTAACACTCTCTTATTTAGAGGTAGTCGTACGTGAGAATAAAATTTCGGTAAAGCGTGCCAACGCTATTGGTATTAATGAGCCGGCTTCCCAACTGGCTGACATGTTAACTTGAATTTACTAAGAGGCACGGGTTAAGGGTAACTCGCTGATTGTGTAAAGATTCCACCAGCGCGACATGTGTGATCCATGGCTGCGACATCTATGAAGATGTAGCTTTTCATTTTGCCCATAACAACATTAGGAAATCGCTGCTAACATTTATGTAGATAGTAAAGCAGTTTAATTTTAATAAACTGACCGAGCAACTGCGCGAGCAAGCACCGAAGCCCTGATTTCACGCGCACGCAAACTCAACAAATCCATCGAAACCAAGCCGACTGTGTATTATGTATCAAACAGTATTAAAATTATCCTCAGTATTTAAAATAATGAACAATAGTTAAAAACACGAGCAATAGTTAAAAAAATGGCTACATGGCTAAATCGACTCGGCTTTTGATGCCATTTTTAATGGGAACAGGGTATAAAAATGAATGTCACACGGATCAACATCAAAAAAAAAAAACACATACACACAAAATATCATAAAAATGAGAAAAATTTGATGTTTTGATATTATTCTTTCCAAGTTTATGCTTAAAATGTACAACATTTATATTTAAAATGTTGTACTTAAAGAGAATTAACATTCAACAAAAATTTTACAATTTTGGAAAATTAAGTCCGCAACTCAGAAAAAAAAGGGAAAAGATTGGTTGTTTTTTTATGATTTTTATTTAAAATGTAGCTAAAATGTAGCTTCCCCCAGAAGAATTTAAAAAGAGTCGATGGGGCCAGTACAAGCAAGCGAAGGTCACTGATGATATGGTAGAGATACCATTGAAACAGGCTGTATGACCAACTAGCTTCACTTGTGGTGTGATGTGTTCCTCCTTTTTGGAGTTATGCGCAAGCATAACGAGACCTTGAGCCAGCTTAATATTGATGGTTTGATTATCATAAAGGTCGTTAAAGCACACACGTGTAAAAAGAAATAACATTTCAAAATTTTAGAAGTTAAATTCAAAACTCATCCCTTTATTTGCCAAAAGGAAATAAAAACGAGAAGGTCAAGCTAACTTCGTCTTTGCCGAAGTTTTTATACCCTTGCAAATGTTTTAATACATCATAGTTTACGAACGTTAGCATTAAAACAAACAATTTTTCTAAATAAAACCCACCTTCCGACCGATAGTTTCTATGGCAGCTATAAGATATAGTCATCCGATTTTGACCAAAACTTCCAAATCTGTGTACAAACGTATAAAACTAATAATTGCTGAAGCGGAAGGCGTTAACATTAAAAATAAAAAGTTTTTCTCACGAAGACCCACTTTTCGACCGATAGTTCCTATGTCAGCTATAAGATATAGTCATCCGATCCGGTCGGTTCCGACATATTATCAGTGTGCAGTAAAAATTGAAAAGAAGACTCTGTGCAAAGGTCAGCTCGATAGCTTTAAAACTGAGAGACTAGTTTGCGTAGAAACAGACAGACGGACAGACAGACGGACGGATAAAGCTCAATCGACTCAGCTCGTCCTGATCAAGAATATATATAGTTTATAGGGTCGGAAATGAATATTTCTATGCGTTGCAAACTTCTGGGCAAAATTATAATACCCTTTGCAAGGGTATAAAAAATTTGAAAATTTGTTCAAATATCGCGTTTTTTTTTTACCATTTTCTCTAAAATTTTTATTTATCTACTCTAAGCATGATCAAGCGCATTAATAAATAGTGTTATAGTAACGCGGTTTTTTTGACCATTAAAATAAAAGTTATATAACCTATGTTCAACTCCATGGAACTTATTATCCGTGTACCACGTCCGTGCCTCAAAGTTTCATAGCAATATGAAATTTTGCAAATTTCACTGGTTTTTCTACTATTTCCCGTCTATTTCTTCAATTTTGAAAACTTTCAGGGCACGCTTCCAACCGATCCCCAAAGTTTTATTTACAAAAGTCAACTTCATTTTCGCCAATTTTTTTCATGTAGAAACCATTGCAGGCAAGCGTCCAACCATTCTCCAAAGTTTCATCTCATTTTGATAAACGGTTTAAGCAGGCATAACCGACAGACAGACAAATATATATACAGATAATTTTGATTCCTTCTTGCTGTATTTTCTTTTCGTGCCAGTTCTTTAAATTCTCGTGTGTCATTTTAATAACCCTATTTAGATTATTTTCTACTTACTTTTATTGAGCTGTTCACTCCGAACTACTGCTCTAGACTAAACTTATTTAGTATATAGGATTGCTCCTACTCTGTAGACCCGACAGCCTACAAGTAAAGGGTATAAAAATATGTTTTAGGCTGTGAACAGGCGTCTGAAACAGTACTTTCATAGTTTGTATACGTAAATAACAAAAATTTTGGAAAATAAAGTTTTTTGTTCAGTGAGTTCATTTAATTTTAGACTGCCACACGGCCAGCACCAGCTCTCAGCTAGTGTCATAACACGTTCTTTGCGCTTTCCATTTCAGACTTCCCTCCTTTGCCACCCAGCCGAAAATGTTTCCGTTCACATATCTGCTGTTGACCGCCTCCGGTGCGTGCACTGTATTCACTTTTAGCTTCGTCGATGGTTTCTTTCTCTGCAGTTGCTTGTACATTTGCGGAGTTTTTCGTCTAGTGCAACAGGATATACGACAGACATTTGACGATTTGAAGGACGGTGAGTGCCGGATGTGAATGAATGCATGCTCTGACTTTGTTGCTGTGCATTTTTAGTGGAGATCTACACAGCGGCCATTAATGCTGGGATACGTAAAAAACTAGGATCTATCATCGAGCGGCACAATGCGATTATCGATTTCTGCACGGACCTAACGCGCCAGTTTACCGTTATCGTTTTAATGCATTTCCTGTCCGCAGCTTTCGTCCTATGCTCGACCATTTTGGACATCATGTTGGTAAGCCTTGGCGGCCGTTTAAAAGTTTTTCCTTGTTTTTGTGTGTGTCGTGTTTGGTTTTGTTTGCCTTCGCTGGCAATTTATAAGCGGATGAATTGTTACTGTGCCAAAAAGTTTTTAATGCTCCGTTCACACGTATTCCGGGCCACTTGGCAAACGTCTGTGCTCTCATAGGGGAATATCTGCATGCAAAAGCTTTTCGGTATGTGTGGAGCGCTCTTTTTGGTGGTTTTGTTTAAAGTGGTTTTGCTGTTACTTATATGTAACTTTGTTGTGTGTGATTTGTTTGTATGAAGTTAAGTTTAGTTGATAAGCGGTCTCATCAAAAACAAACGGAAGGGAGAGAAATGGAGCGCCCAAAGGTAGGCAAAGATATTTTAAGTGGGTTTTTACTTGCATCAAAATGTAAGTTATTCTACACATCAGATCATAAATCACCATTAATAGTGTGTTTGTGTAGAAACTGAGTAGATTCGAGTACCAATTCAATTTGTCTAACAGCCTTTACTCTTCAATTAAAAGTAAAGACTTATCTCAGCTTCTGCATATTTTCCTATTCCCTTCTTCTTTCATTTTCAGAATACCTCATCGTTGAGCGGCTTAACCTACATCTGTTATAGCGTTGCGGCATTAACGCAACTTTTTCTATATTGCTACGGTGGTAATCATGTCAGCGAAAGTGTAAGTGAGCCTTGTCCAAACAAAAAAGAAACATCATTTTTATCAACGTCATTTGTGTTTTGTAATTTCAATTTGGCAAAAGCATAAAAAATTATGTGCCATACACAAATTGCACTTGTGATAAAATTTTAATTACACAGCAAACTTCTCTCCTTTTCTCTCAAGGCAGAGCGCTGCTGTGGCGGACGTGCTGTACGACATTGAGTGGTATAAATGCGATGCGAGTACTAGAAAAATGATTTTAATGATATTGCGCCGTTCCCAGAGAGCAAAAACAATTGCGATACCGTTTTTCACACCCTCGCTGCCGGTCTTCAGTTCGGTAGGCAATGTTAATTTGGAGATGAGAGCGTGATTTCAGTTGGAATAAGTGTAGGAGTGGGTAGGCACGAAAGTCTAATAAAAATTGTTGTCCACAGTTTGTAAAACATTATCTACAATATCTATATATTTTGTGTAAAGGCCTAATTCCAGATGACATAAAAATCAATTTTTATGTTGGAGTTCACATGAATCAAAACACATTTGAACTGTTTTGAAATCTGAATGCTATTGCAAAGCAGAATGAATGAAGTATTGTGCCGAAATAAAAATTTATGTCAGCTGGAATCAGGCCTTAAAATAGGAATACTAGGAGGTAGCCGATGTACAGTGGCCGGTTTGGTGAATATAGCGTTGCAAATATCAAAAATTGATATTCGATTTTTTTGACCGCTTTAATTTAATTTAATAAGGGGAACCCCAGTTAGCTCGAAAATTTTTAGTTTATTGAATTTGGTCCATTATTTTGGATTTTACAGTGGTTCAAAGTTGAACAATTTTTCAAACGGATAAATTTTTGTATTTTTTTGGTTTCAAATGTTACGTTTCGGAACGTATAAAATCCAAACGGAAACTCCGATTGCAATTCGGTTTTTTGCTTTTTAAAGATGCATCAATTCTGTAGAAAAATGAAAAAGGAAATTTTTGTTATTATTTTAATTATTTGAGTTATTGTCGTTTTAACGAAGTTTTTTGTACCTTATTTTTCCACTTTGATGGACTGCGAAAAGTACACTCAAGCTTCTAGAGTGAAAATTTTTTTGAAATACATATTTCTAAATAAAAATATAATAAATGCGCCTTGCGAGTATGAGCGACTTGAACATATTAAAATGCATGAATAATCTACGTATTTAGGTGAAATCAAGCGCGTGCCGGTTTTGCGTTATAAATCGTAACTTTTGAATGGAAAGAGATATTTCAAAAATTCCAAAAGAAATGTGATAGAGAATTTCAGTAGCTTTCAAATAAGCTTGAGTTCATTATTGTAGTTCAACTTGGTGACCCAGGATTGGCCGCCAAACTGCAAATTGGATAAACTGAAAAGGTTGCAAGAAATAGGAAAATCATTTTAACTTTTTTTTAAAGCGATTTATTTAAATTATAATTGTTAAACTACATAAAATTTACCAAATTTAATAAATAGCTAACTTTTAATTAGTAAAAATATTTATTTAAAAAAAAATTATTTATTACGAAAAATATTTTTTTCATACAAAATAAATATTTTTTGTAATTAAAAGTTAGTTTCTTATTCAATTTTGTTAATTTTAATTAGTTTAACAATATAGTTTTTAATAAAACAAATTTAAAAAATTAATATGTTTTTATTATTGCATGCAACATTTTCAGGGTATTAAACTTTTCACTTTGACAGTCCATTCTGAGTCACCCAGTAGACCTTCAATGAAAACTTTACGCTCATTTAAACTTCGAAATTCTTTATACGTTCCTAACTTTTCAAATCCCTGTCTACCGCGGCCACTGTACCTCGCTAAACACACGTCTATGCAAATATCTCGTAAGCCTGACGTGCTGGGAGAAAACGGACAATTTATCTGAGCAGCCAAAAATACATAAGGATCGGTTGCTAAGTTCTCTGTTGAGACAGGTGTTGAGTGCAGTGATTGTTGCGATCAAATAGGCGGCAACTATTTGTTAACTTTGAGGACTTACACTTCGTGTAAAGTTGAACAAAAAATTATGGCAAATTATGGATAATAAAGGCCAGGGTATGAAGAATAAAAAAATGAAAACATTTTTTGAAAATGTTCAATATGTTTCATTAAAGTGGGTTTTTTTCTGTAGTTCCTAAACAGTGATAACTTAACCAAAGTACAAGTCTTCTGTGGAGCAAAACTAACCTTGTGCGTGTTTGTGTGTTTTGTAATGAATGTCAAAATAAAGAAGAAAGTGTATAAAAAAAGGTAATCGGCGGTGTCACAGAAACCTCTTCCAACCAAATTCCAACCCAAAACCCATTCTCGGTGTCACAGAAATCTCTTTCGGTTGGTTTTAAATCTCTCGTGTTTTGTTGGGAGATTTGGCGAAATTCACCACTAAAACCATTTTGATAAGTACAATTGGTATAGGAACTGTAATCAACATTATTTTTCTGCATAGATTGCAGCTACTCAACGTCAGTTGGCGCCCTCTACACATGGTGACGCTCTCTGAGTACCAACAAGCGCCCTCTGAGTATAAACATGCACTAAGGGTTGCCAAGTTACATTTAGTGATTGGCGCTAAAATTTTTTAAAATTTTTCATTTTATTTTTGAAGAATATGACTAGAATTTGAATTATAATTTAAAACTGCGTCGTAAAACATGTAACACAATCAACAAATTCCATTTAAACATCAAATTAACTCAAAACTAGAAGATGGGAAATTTTTTTTGGCAAGAAAGGACAACCCTGTTTATAGATTTGAGAGAAAAATACCATAAGCATGGACACAAACGTTCCAACTCGATTTTCAAATAAGAAAATGAAATCTCTTGAAGTTCTGGGACACCGACGGATTTTTCGAGCGATTTGCAAACCAACCGAGGCCAAAATCTCTAGAGATTTCTGTGACACCCCCGAATTATCAAAAGTACCAAGTTTCAACTCGATATGCCATATATAATCCATAATATAACCGCAACCAAAATTTAGCTATTGGCCGTTTTAGACACCGCACCCGATATCGAAAATCGTTTCGGATTTTAGTCAGTGAAATTATACAATTTTAAATATATTAAATCTTTTTTAATATAAAAATTGGTAAATTTCGTAATTTTTTGTAAATCTTTTTAAGAAATCTTCATAATAATCTTAGGTAATATGAGAAATAGGAAAATTTCACAATATTGGGGTTATCATGCGCTGTTTGCTAACATTACTGAAATATGTTAACATTATTGTTAGTGCTCTGTTAAGTAACAACTTATGCTCTCGCTTGGGGAGCTCCGAATTTTATTAAATGCACTATTAATTCAATTAGATTGCATATATTTTTAAATTATTTTTAAACTATAATTATATTTTCAAACAGAGGTTTAAGCTTTATTTCTTAAGCGTTATTTCACTTGTCTGAGCTCTCAAATGGGTTGGTAATAGCAACACTAGATTGCTATGAATCCATTTCCAAAAATCTCATATTAGAGCTGTAACTATGATATAATATTATAATGAGAACCTTTTTTGAATGTTGCGCCACAAAAACCTCGTTTTGATCAGTTTCTTTTACTCAGCTGCTGAGAGCTTAACGGAATTCAGGATTTTTGGCAGCCAACTTATAAGAGAACTTAAACAAGTGAAATAACAGCTTTTATAAAGAAATAAGTAGTACTTGTAATGAAATATTTCATTTTGCTTATACATAATTTGTAGACTAATTTTCCAGCTTAAATTCCAATCCAGTCACGCTCTCATCTCTGCTGTTGCTGTTGATTATGATAATAAATGTTGATGTTTTCTATTTTCTTTATTTCTTTTGCTCATCTCGTTTTACAGATACTTAGCACAACCGGCTCATACATCACCCTGCTAAAGACATTTCTATAAGCCTACGCGGCGTATGATTGATATCCCAGGAATGGGATTCCGAATTGGCCATGCGCCAATGCGCCATGCGAGTATGTTTATGTGAAGCATTGCTTATTCAAATTAAATCCTCAGTCCTGTCCTTGAGTGCAACAAGTTGAGCATTTCCGTTAATGTGGTTTCGTTTCACCGTAATTATTTTACTTAAATATTACGCCGCGAATTTTTCCCCCAACTAATGAAAAACACTTGCGGCTATGGCCACATTAATTGGGTCACCATCTCCCCGCGTCTTAATGGCGCCATCTTGCGGCCCGCAGAAGTTTAGCAGCATTTGTTGTGTTATTTTTTCCGGCAAATATCAATTATAATTTGCTGAAATTCAAGAACCAGAGGGCAGCATCAGCGCGCCTGCCTGAGACGTTTATTAAAATTAGTGAACGTTATTTTTTTTTTGCTCCGCAAGTTTGCAAGGGCGTGGGTACTTCAAGAGCCAGGGTAAGGGAAATTATGCCAAGTTTTCTGAAGATGCTTACATTTTTTATTGAGCTTAAAGCAGTTGAAAATTAAATATATTTTAAGTAATATAAAATAATGCGTAATGTCAAAGCAGATCTCTTAGCTCCAAACTTCTCACTTAGTAGCGTTTTTTTTGCATAAGCTAACTGAGTAAATTTTAGTATTTTAAATGCGCTTTTTTGATCAATTTCTTTAGTTATTATAATTACTTCAAACCAGTGGTCGGCAATGGCAGCTGATCAGTTGCCACTGTCAGCAGAGAAAATAGTCTAGTACTATACAGCTAACGGGCCGAAAGCTTTTCGTTGATGGGAGCACAAAAGATTTCAGCTAATTTACTTACTTTCTGTACTTACCAATTAATTAGCAATTCTTGCACCTCACTTATTAGCAAATATTATCACCAAATACCCAAATACAAAACACAATCCAAAATGTTCATACATTTTCAGTTTATTTAATTTTTTTATTTATTGAAAGAATTCATTCCATTGATTTATCATTAATTTTTTTGTTTCGTTTGTCATCACATAAATTATCTAAAATCTGCTTACTTTTGCTTACGTGTAGTAAATTCATGCCTACCAATATTTCTTTTCCATTTATTAAATTATGCACTACACTTTATAGGTAAATTGAAATTCGGTAACCAACAACTGGATACAGAAATTTCATATTATCAATAAATTAATTTTAAAGTTAAAGGTAAATTTATGTATTTTACAATTTTTGCAAGTGTGCTTTTTTGTGCCACCGACTGTTGGAGAAATAAGGGGGCAGTATAATGAAATCAAATACACAAACATATGAAGCAGCCGTATCCTTGTGGTTTTAACAAAGAGTGTCGACGACTTGTCCTCTTCCTACCTCTCGTTCTTTTTCACTTTCAGTTTTCTCTTACAATGAAATGTAAATATTTAAAAAAAGAAAACACATTATGCTTGAAAGAGAAAAGGGACAATGAAATGTCTGCCTTGTTTGCCTTTCTAAAACAAAAAGAAAACGTAATATGCCGTATAATTTCCACACTGCAATAACGTTCTTAGTTGAGCCTGCTGCTGAGTCTGACAACTTTCACCACCAGAACCGACTCTACGGTGTCCAGAGGAAAACCAACAAGCTGAGTCGTAGTTTCAAGCCGAGGCCGAACAAAGCAAATCCAGCGCTTTTCTGCATCGCTGCGGGATTCTCATCTGTAAAGAGCATGTGAATATTTAAAATTAGCCCAGGACACGAAACAACTTAATTTAATTGTGAAATTCAGATCCGAAAGAGACCCAAAAGTCTGCGCAAAATAAATGACATATGCGAATGTGTGTGTGTGTGTGTTCGTTTCTTTCTCATGTGGAGCATCATTTGTCAAGACTTTGTTGTCGTCTCAACACAAAAGTCAGTCCACAGAATTCACAGTCACAGATTTCTTGGGTCCAATGGGAATAGGGATAGACAGGAATATGCCTTCACTTTGTCAAGCAATATAAATTACCTACATATGCCAGTGAGTATAAAAAGTTAAACTGGGAGACAACCAAAAAGGGGGGAATTGAGACTAATTATGTTTAAAGCAAACGAATTATGACAAGGAAAGAATAAATGAAGCCACTGTTTCCAGATGAAAATTAGTAAGTAACAAATATTTGAAACACCCTTAAAATATTGCTAGTATTTGAATTTTTATTATCCTACAACTTTGCAATGCATTCAGTTTTTGTTTTTTCTTTTTTTTTAAATTTTAAATAATAATTCTTAAGAGCTAAGAAACACAGGCAACTATTTGTATTTTGCATATACCCTTAAAAAGGAAAGAGTTGAACTTTCGGTTTTAATTTTTTCTTATGTGAAAAAATACTTAACAAATGTAAATACATTACATAAACAAACATAAGGCTCTGCCACGATCCACACATTTCGTTATATATCATATTTAAAAACGTTCGTTATATATCATATTCAAGTGAAGAGACCCATTCGGTGGGAACCAGTTGTAATGCGTTGTGTGAGACACCAAGTACCCTTCCTCAACACAGTTCTATAATTATGCACACGTTATAGATTAAAACACAACGTTACGCACAAAAAAAAACTCGTCGGAATATTTCGATATCGGAGTGGAGTAAGACCAGCAAGAGCTTGAAAATTCAATATCGAATTACAGCATATTCTGCATTATTCAAGCTTTTAAGGATTGGCACAAGTCTTTCGAACTTGTTCATAAATTAGGAAGCGAAAGCGGAAAAATATAAGTAGCATTTTAAACATGTGACAACAGTCTAGGCGATGGCGGTGTGCGTTAAGATGACATTCATTTGGTGTTAATTAAAAGCCCTTTTTTCTGATTACCCCGTTTTTATTACTGTTTGGCATTGATTTAACAAGTCAGGTTTAAGACTTAAATTTTTTTAGTAAAATAATAACATCGCTCACTAGTGTGATTCAGTACTAATCGACGGTCAAGGGAGGCCTGTTCTTAGTTCCACTTCCTTACGAACTTATCGAAAATAAAATTGAATACTCTTGTCGCTACCCCAAACCTTCGACGTTTGTTTTGGTTAAAAAGTTTTGCATGTTATTTGGTGGAATAAAGAGAATTTGCTAACTAACGCAATCGTACTATTGCTAGATCAATTTTGAAATTTTTGTGAAATTTAATTTTAGTCAGAGATTAAAACCAGAAATCTGCAAGAGAGCTTGCTCTTTTTGGACTGCATCAATACTCGCTTTAAATGCGTATGCGGTGTGACCGACACTCGAAATTTTACAGTCGAGTCAAACACACACTTTTTCGGTAATTGGTATTTTTGGGACAGGGTGTCTCGGTTGATCATCAGCTAAGCTGGTTTTTTCTGTATTGAGGGACGCCGATGCCACAGTCACACATGAGAAAAAACATAAGTATGCATAGCTTGTATAGCTCTCGCTCTCTTTCCTTTTCTCTCTTCTGTGAAAAAGCCACGGCAAATCCCGAATAGTTGTTGTTATCTCAAGAGAGAAAGACAAAAGAGAGAGGAAGGAAATACAATGAGCGTTTTATGGTGATTCTCTTTTTGTGGAAGTAAACAAATTTAGCCGCACGAAAGGCGTTCGTTATGGCGGGTGTTATTGGCACTCATTGCCGAAGCATAAAAATGCTATGAGGGTTTAAAACACCGCTTACATTTTTTGCAGTGACTGGAGAAAAATATCAAGTGCATTTGCGGTACACTTCTTGTTTCCGTGCTCTTGTGCATATCTCTGATTTAAACCGTTACAAAAACGGTAACCTTTTATTGCTGAATACACTTTAAAATTGGTTACTAAAGCCGTAACCAGGATTTTTCTTTCTTACAACCTTAATCATTTAAGCTTTATTTTTTATTAACATAACCGGTTATCAGTACCGAAACAGAAACATAAATATGGGATATTTTTGGTTATTCCTCTGCTAATAAACTTTTTGATGCAAAAAACAAAAAACAGAAAAATTAAGAAGGTAAAGATTTTTACTATCTGTGTTGCCCTTTTCTCGTTCTTCATCTTTCCTCTTCATTTGTTAAGTATGAAAACATAAGTATTCACATATAATGTTGTTTTTTGCGCGATCGCCTTTTTAAAGTTACTCTCTTCCTCTGAATGTGAATGAAGAAGAAAGCCTTAAACATGTTGCGTATGTGTGAGAGAAAAATGTTTCTGGCACATTCTTTTTGTTAAGTGCGCCTTTGTGATGGGCTTACATTGGGTCACAAAGAGTTAAATTCAGTGTCACACTTAAAGCATTTACTAAATAAATGAGATTCCAAATAGATTCACCTTTGTGAATTGTCAAAGTGATATTTTATACCAATAACCGTACCCGAAACAGAATGAGGTTAATAACCGTAATCCCTACCCCAACCCATGTCCCACATTCGTAATATAACCGTTAACGGAAATCGCAATCGGCCAAAAAAGTATCCGTAACCTTAACAGTTACTCACTTTGGTTTTATTCTCTGATTTAAATTTAATAAATTTTTAAGCCAAAATATTTATTATTTGCTTAATGTGCTGCTGTGAAAGCAAAAACGTAATCCTCTGTCAATTCGTACTGTTCCATTTTCAATCGATTTGCATGGATATGGGCACTTTTACAATCAGGAAAAAAATGATTTTGATATTGATTTTAATCATATTCAATTACTTACAATAGTTTTCTTTATAAGCTTTATTAATAATAATAATGTTTATTTATTGTTTAACTGTTAACATAACAAATTAGATCTAGAATACATTAGCTTTACACTATAAACCCCGTTATTAAGCAATGAAATAAAAACTTTTGTGTACCGACATGGACATCTCAATCCGTCTGTCGGCCATGAGCAGTTCGTCACACATTACACTGAATTACTACACCAGGCTGCCCGGGTCGTCCCCAGATACCTGATCGTTCCTCAGTGTAATGCATAGACTCCTACCCATGCTGAATCATATGCCAGTGAGTGTCTCCAGAATAGCCGTCCGATAAGCTAGTGAGCTTCTCAAATAGTTGACTAGGTTCTCCCAAAAGTTTTCGCTCCTGTCATCTAGTATGCTGATTACCTCTTCTCTGTTGAGTAGCTGCTTACTGAAATGCAATCTCAATTCTTTAAGGATTGGGCATCTGCCCAGCAAATGCCATATGTCATCATTTTCTTGGGTGTTACATAGGGCTTTATTATTATGTTTAAAAATTAATTATTTTTAACATTTTTTTCCGATCTTTTATGTATCTATTGTTGGCTCGCAAATTCACTCGGAAATGCACTTAATTTACTATTCATCTCATTCATATCTTTTACGTTTATTTATTAAGAAAATTCCACTTTTCCAACTCCAGCTTAAAGAGCATTGCCCAAGTCGTTCTCTGATTTCTCTAAAAATGTATTTGCTTTTGATTTATTATTTGTATTTATGTCCAGGCCACTCTTTCTCGTATCTATGCATGTGTGTCTGCCATCTCTTTGGCACCCCCCTCTATGCCATCATAAACATGCCACATGTGACACGTTTGTTGGCTTATGATTAACTGTCGTTTCCACTGACATTTAATCATATTTAAATGTATTAAAGATTTCAAATTGAAGTTGTTTTCACTTTTCCTCTCTTCAAAATGCAAATTCTTTTAATTTCAACTAAGTGCCGACCATTAAACTTAACATTTGACATCATCCATAAAATATAAAAAAACAAAAACTAAAGAAAGGCATTTAAATTTGTAGTAAAATGTTCTCTCATAAAAAACTCGGCCAAATTGAGAGCGCCAAAAATGGGGCGCGTTGAAATTTACGATCCTCGGGACTTAGGGCTCCCTCATTTACAGCTTAAGATGTCTTAATTCGTTGCCTAATTTATGTGTAAAATATGCAAAGTTCAAATGACGTCCTGAAATGGCAAGTCTGCTGGGACATTACTCATACGCCAAGTTTGCCCCGGCAAAGCAAACAATCAAATAGACGAAAGGCGCGTTGCCTAAGTAAAGCGTGAAAAGAAGTTTGTAGTTTTTGGGCGGTCGAAGGGTGAATAAGGTACAGTGGGTGCTTGGCATTTTACGGCAATTAAATTAAGATCTGGGTCAAAAGAAAGTAGAAACTGTGTAAAATGGAAAGATGAAGAAAAATATTTGGAGGCAGATTAAAGGAGAAATGATTATTTAAGATCTTTTACAATAATCAACAATAAGGACCCGACTTACTATCACAACTACTACTGTAAAGAGCTTTTTGCACGTCTGTAGTTGAATAAAGCAAAAAGGATTTAACATAAATTTTGTCAACAAGATTTAAACGAGATATCATCCAAATAACCAGAGCAGCTAATTTTATGCTGGGTTATCCTAATTAGGGAGCATGTTTGGCGTGAAAAGCTTCTGTAATTCAAACATAAAATAAATATAGTTTTAACAATTTGCTTCGCAGCGAATAGTCTGATCCACTGTATGTGAAGGGCTTACACAAGCAACTGTGTGTGCTAGTAATAACAAGTCAAGTTGGGATAGAAATTAGCCCAGCAGTTAAACGCACCTGAGCACACACACACACGCACACTCCCAACCCTTCCCTCCACTCACCATTAATCACATGAACCAGGACACTGGCGCTTCTCGCCGTTGTGGGCTGGCACGTGTAGTTCCCGGTGTCCGTTGTCTGTGCATTGGAGATCCGTAGTCTGCCAAAAAGGATTAAGAGCACAAACTAGAACTTAATTAATAGCAACAACTACAACTAGAGCCCACCTAGATTTTAATGTATCGCCCAGCTGCGATTCCATGGCAATGCGTGTTGCAAAATCCTTCTGCAGATCCACACTGAGAATCTCATTAAGTGAAGAGTCCTCTGGCGATAATTTCTTTTGCTCTGCTTGTTGCTTCTTGTTGGTGTGAATGGTGGTCACCTGGTCATCATCGGCATCAAAGGGAGTAATCATATGTTCACCTCGATACCAATATATGGGTCCGATATCCTTAACCGAAGGCTGTTGGACCACACAATTTAGGATAATAGCACTGCCGGCCTTGAAATGCAGATCATGGGGACCACTAATAATGGCCTTGGCATCAGGTGAAATTTCTGCAAGTAACATAAGCAATATGTTCAAAACTGTGAACCGCAGTTATTTAAGTGAGGGCAAACAAAACACCCCATACACAATACGCGCCGGACTCTGCACATATGTATGTATGAGTTACGTGCAGTCAGCATCCGCCGCCAAAACTGGGTTAATCATTATATTTATTATGCATTGGACTGTGCAAATAATAATAATTAAAAAATATAACCAAAAAACAGAAGGCAAGGAAAAACTATATATGGTAAAACAAACGCTCTAAACAGTGGAACAAAAGTGTGTAAATTGATATGAAATATATTTGTGTATTGTCAACAATATATTTGACTTACGAACTTTGTGCATCAAAGTCCGAACAAAACATTAACTCGTTCTCTCGCAGTGGCAGATCATATTTAAAATACAAATTCACAATTTGATAAACCTAGACAACAACATATAAAACCTAGATAATTAATTCTAAAGTCAACCCCTTAAATTCTTAAAACTAAAATAAACTTCATAAAATATGTACCAAGTGTTCTTGGTTGAGGCCAATTGTATTCCAAAGTTATTCCCAATATTTTCTTGAATATATGCCTTTGTTTTAAATCAAATAAAAGGCAATGAAACACGGAATTTAAAAACCAAATTCTATTTAAAATAGTTTGCTTTATTCGTTGCACACTTTTGGGAGCTGATATTGTTAGTCTTTTTTGTCCTCAATCCAAAATATTTTGTACTCAAATTAAGAATGCGCTATTCTTATTTTTTTCGGTGTACTGTAGGTAAGAAAAGTAATTGATTGAAGAACGGTTATTCTCATTTCAACAACATTAACATTGTTTTTTCGACTATATTATTTACATCAAATAACAAATCATACAGGATAAATCAATCCGAAGCGGTAATGAAAACAGCATAGTCCAAACACGCCTAATTTGATCCCAACAAAGATTACATTTACCCCGAGGTAATCCTTTAAGGGATTGCGCACTGAACACGAATGGAATGAAATCTCATTCCACACTATCGGTTGTTGCAACATGTCTAAAAGGCTACTAATATTTCTTCGCACTCGCTCTCCAATTGAGTCACATGAGATCTCGAAAGGGATTGAAGTAAGCATAACGATTCAACATCGAAAGGCTTGGGTCAATCTTTAGAAGATTGAATTGTTATTCTACACAAAGGAAGTCGAGATTAAATTTTCAAGCTCATGCTTACTCCAAGTTTAAGAAGATTGAAAATATCTCGACTTTCTTTTCTGTAAGTGCTTCCAAATCTACAATAAAGGGGCGTACAATAATTCACAGCTTTTTGTTTTTAAATATATGCCATTCAGAATAAAAATGGTTCTCAAATTATAGCTCTTATTATTTGCAATTTTTGGCATATCATTTCATTTACTGATATGTATTTCATCTGTTCAAAATTAAATTTAGAACTCTCTTCGACAAGAGCTGCGCCCATATCAGAAGTAGCAAGTCACCCACACTGCTTTTTTAAACCAAGAAGACTGTTGTTGCAACTAAACAAAAATAGTTTCATTTATTGCAACAAAAACTCCGGTATGTTTGCAGTGCAAACCGGGCCAGCAGCCCGTAATTTTGACTAAAAGTTACAATATTTTTTTTGGGAAACTGGATAAAACGAAGGTCGGCAATGATTTTAAAAACATATTGCTATTTTATGGCATAACTTGGAAAATTTTTACAAAATAGTTTTTGAATGCCAGCCGTTCAAAGTTGATTTTTTTCAAATTTATGCAAAAAATAAAAAAACTATTATCAAAGTTAGAAAAGCAACAGCTGCCGCAATTTGATTTCTTATTTTCGACTTCGCTTTAAATTGCTATAAAAAAATTATCAAGAAGTTTCATTCGAAAGCGCTTGGATAAAAAATGGAAACAAATCTAAAATGTTGTGGGTTTTTTTTTTAAATTTGCAATTTTGAGTTAAGAGTACCCAAAAGTACCTCTCTTAATTTGCATGCAACATTGCTTATTATTTTCTTTGAATAATGTATTATAGTTGTAGGCATGCGCTTTGTGCAGTTTCGCTTTGAATTTTTATAAAATCGTATTAAAATTATATTCCCATTTGAAATCAAGAATGTTCTCTTAAACAGTCAGCCTAGAAGTATGCTTTTTTTATGTTATATTTATTGTAATACAAAGCCAATTTGAATGTGACAAAACGTGTACTCTTAGAATCACTGAAGGTAAATTGTAATATATTAAAAATATTGGGTTTTTAATTTTGTTTAGTTGTTTTAAGTATTGAATCTCAAGAGAATGTAAAATAGAAGGAAAAATCGGTGAGAGTAGACAGATTGACTGAAAATCCTCGACAGGATGGGCAGTCAAGGTCAAAAACTAAGTCAATATCTCATAATACTTATATATACTTCTATGCAAAAATTGGGTCAAGTCCAGTTACAAGTTTTTAACAAGTAAGACATATTTTAAATAGGCTGGTGTAGAAATGCCAGAGTTTTGGCCAAAAATGTAATTTCTGGCCCACAGTGCAGTGGGGAGAAAATCTCTCTCACTAAAACAGTAAGGCTATTCGAAGACACACACAAACTACTGACAACTTGGCGTTGTCTCTGTTATGAACAGAGCTGACATGAAGGTGCAGCTGTTGGCTTGCAGTAGACAGGAATAAAACAGCAGAAGATTGAACTAGGAAGTTCGAGAAACAGCTGTACGCCTTACCAGCCTTCTTTTTTGGGGTTGTGTGTTCCTCTTAAAAGTTATGTGCAAACATAACAATGACCTCGAGCCGGCTAAGACTTACTTGTTTAATTATCACAAAGGTCGTAAAAATAGTCACATATCTACAAGGTTAACCTTTAGGTCTTAATTACGGGACCCAAATAAAATTCAAGTTAAACTAAGTTAGTTTAATTTATATTTGAATATGGTAGGGTTTTAAAGGGTAAAAGTTTTGTATTGTATTTTATAAATATTGTTAAAATTGTACGCGTTTTGTTTTGCTAAAAAAATGATTAAATGAAAATGAAGACACAACCATTCCTTTTTATTTCGGTACTTTGCCTTAATACTTATCTTTTTTGCACCCGTGACCCAGTGTATCCATAAAAGTGCATATGATGATGCCAGCAAAGGGACGCAGTGTCTGCAAGGATCCCGCCGACGGGCTGTCTCGTGGTTCCCATTGCCATCCCTTTCTCACGCCACCTTGATGATTCTCACTTTTTCTGTCTGTCTGTTTGCGTCGTCTGTGGCATATGCCACAGTGAGTGTGCGTATGCTTCTGTGAAAAGTCCCAGTGCACCATTAAGTGCATATGTATTTGTATCTCTCTGTGTGTTTGTGCAGTGTCACTGCGTTAAAGGCAATTAACACCCAACACTCGCTGCTCAACAGAAAAGCAGCAACAATTTTCCTGCTCACTATTTTCCATTTTATTTCGCTGATTTTGCTCAGTATTTTTAATTTTTTTTTTGCCCAGCTGTCGCTAAAGTTTTGCATTTTGTGTGGCCGGGCATGAAGTTTTTTAATTTAAATCTTCTACGAAAATAAAATTAAATGTGGCACAAAAAAAGCAAAAAGGTTGTAAAAATATATAATTAAAAAGCCTTAGAATTTTCAAAGTTTAAGGAGTTATGATGTGGTAACTGCATAAACTTGAAATTTTAAAATTTGTTGTTGAAAACAGAATATATTTCCAGGCTCCAGGTCATTGAGTTATGTATACCAACTTTTCTAAAACAAGTCACCCACAGACCTTGTGGTCTGCTTGACTATATAGCTATATCATGAATCACCACGATTAAATCATCAGCAGTCTTTGCCTGTCTTCAGCGGGTTAGCATAAGCAACCTCATGCCAGCATTGCCTTAACCGCTTGGGATTCCCAAGCGCAGGCTTTTAGCAAAATTTGTGAATTCTGTGTGTGTGTCACTCGATACGATATTTAGTATTATATACTCGGCACTGGATACTCAGTACTCACTACCCAGTGTTCAATACTGAATACTCAATACTCAGCAAAACTAAGAGAAACGATAAGAAATCTGATTTGCCGTAGCTGCAGTTGAATTGAGTGAGTGTTACTTAGAACTCGATACTCAGTACTCAATGCTATGTACTTGATACTCAGTATTCGATACTCGATACTCCAAGTTCGGTAGATGAACCATCCAAGTCCTCATGTCGATTAACTTCCAGAAATAACCAAACTGCCTTTGTTTAAGCATTCCATCACATTTGTATATCTATTGCACGCGTATAAGTCTTCGTTATCTTGATTCCATTTTTTATCTTCATTCAATACATGTGACCCGCAATTATTAATCATTCAACAGGCAAAGTACCATTAAAAATGGAAGAATTATTAAATGAAAATAGCGAGTACGAAGGCATTTAAATTATCATCTTAGCGCATTTTTTTATTTTTGTGAACATATATTCCAATTCTTTTTCCAGCAGCAGCATTCGCTGCGTACATATTTATGTTTTTAGCCCCACGCCCTGAGCTGAATTTATATGGCGCATAAATCTTATGGCAAAAAAAGGCAGAAAATAAAATCGGGCGGTTGGTCACATAAATTTGCATAATGACATTAATTAAATGCAATACAACGCAGCAGAAGCGGCAACAAATGAAGGAGAACTCAAAGCGAGAGCCGAGAAGAGTTAAGCGCCTTGCGAAAGTCACTCATACGACACGTAGGCCGATAATGTTATTAAGGCCGTCGCCAGTTTGCCAGTTTGCCAGTGTCCAGGATGCTTTTGAAATTGTTTCATTAACGTAAATTAAAATGCATGCGGCCGTAAGGAAAATGTAATCGGAAATTCGTTTGAAGCGCAGTGCGAGAGAGAAAAAACTCCGCAGTCACAAGTGCATAATCGGAAACTTAAAAAGGGATTGCAAACTGATTTGCATAAGTGGCCGACAACAGATGCCGACAGGCGTTGTCAGTTTTCCGCTGCTGGGTTTCCCGGTTCCTTATCGGAAGTCCGTGCAGCAACTTAATGAAAAACTGTCTTCAATTTCAAATTAAAATTTATGAGCAAGGTTATTTGCCCACCTATCTCATATGATTACTTTGTACACAATTGTAATCACCTTCCATCAATTATGCACTGTCCAAAGCGGCTTTAAACAGGCACCATACAGTGCCAGCTAATTATATGCAGACCCATTATTCATAGCTCATTAAAACGTTGACTTCATTTCCAATCAGGCAAGCTTACTAACAGAATCCCGACGGGTTGACATGCTAATTAACTCTCCCCGAACTCCCAAGGCTCCCCTCAACAGGCCGGCTGTGAAAAGCTCTAACCTAAGCCCGGAAGCTGTACCCCGAACTGAACACTTCAACGTGTGGCCCAGGGTCTGATGTTTTGTCGCCCCGCGGCACTTTGGGAACTCGCGCTCACAAGTTAAGGTTTATTTTGTTCGCTTGTTTTTTGTATTGTTTATTTATGGCCAAAAATACGAAATTAAAAATGTATGCCTGCTGGCCAAATGAACACAAAAATGCACACAGCAACTCCAGTTCAAGCCGTGGGCTTTGCCAGTCAAAAGAATGAAATACAAATTATTGCAAAGCTGAATCAATATTTTTAATATCCATTTAAATGCTTGGGTCAGCTGGTAAATGTTAACAAGAAATTATAAAAATATATTTAAAACCAAGCAATCAGACTGAATTGATAAAGTCATAAGCGATGACAGCTTAAAACTTAAAGGCTTAAGAAGTCCGCCAATCATAAATAAAAATATTGGAAACTTGGTACGAATTAAATTAATTTCTCGCCTCATCTAATGCATATTTTAAAATGTAGAATATTTATACTAAGATTATTCGTTTTTCTGTGCATTCTTATTTAGCTTAGAGCATCTCTACTAGCACACGATGCATCCATTGGCAATCGGCCATTCTGCTCGCTCGAGCCACTCACCTATTATATTCAGTTGAAATGCCATGGACATTTTTGGCTCGGTATTTACTTGGCATTCGTAGATGCCGCTATCCCTCGCCAGTGGCGCCTTCACATGAAGCGTCCATTCTCGTGCATCCTTTGATTCAGTTACCTGCGACAGACAGAGAAGAAGTGCATTTGAAAAATGTTTTATGGGTAAATAATTTTATGTTAATAACAAAACAAATTCAAGGACATTTTTTTGTCATATATCATGGAAATTAGGCAATTGTGCAATCATATGTAAATTGAGGTTTATTTGTTCCCAGCCGGGAATAGAATTTATGTGGGGCTTTGCCAATATGAAAACAATTGTACATTTTGTTAATTATAAATCAGAAATTGGCATTGGCAAGAGCTTATTATACCCGTTACTCGTAGAGTAAAAAGGGTATACTAAAGTCGTGCAAATGTATGTAACAGGCAGAAGGAATCAATTCCGACCATATAAAGTATATATATTCTTGCTCAGCATCAACAGCCGAGTCGATATAGACATGTCTGTCTGTCCGTCCGTCCGTCCGTCTGTATGAACACCTAGATCTCAGAGATGGTAAGAGATAGAGGTTTGACATGTATGGGACAAATGCTTCTTTTATCTGCACGCAGATCAAGTTTGTTTCAAATTTTGGCCACGCCCCCTCCCGCCCCCGCAATTAGGAAAAAACGTTATATCTCCTACAGTTTTGAAGATAGACGACTCGTACCTTCTAGAGATAGTTAGAAATTGTCAAAATGTATTGATTTGTTGAAGAAATGATAAAGATCGGATGAACGGTTCTCAAGTTATGAGCAAAAAAGTGAACCAATCCCCCCTCGCTACCACCCTAAAAAAATGTTGCATACTTTTTGGATGGTCACCCTAAGGAACGCAGGAACACTGTTAAACATGCTTTTTCATGAGTAATGGGTATATCGAAGTCGGTTAGAGCCGACTTTAACTTACGCTCTCGTTATGTTTAACTATGGTAATGTAAATATAGTCTCTTAATTTATTGTATTTTAGCAGCCATAGTTGTTGCTGATTTGATTACTCCATGTTATAAAATACAACAAAAAACAAGTGAGAAAGTCGGTCAAGCCCGACTATAACATACTCTGTACCTGGAGTAGGAGCTGAATGCAGTGCTGCTGCTGTGTCTCTCTCTATCTCTATCTCAGTCTCTTTCTCTCTTGCTCTCGCTCTCTCTCTCTAAGATTGTGCGGTGTTGGTTGTGAAAGGGCGGGAAGAGGGGGTGGCGGGGGAGCTTGGTTCACCTTTTGGCTATAACTTGAGAACCGCTCATCCGATCTTTATCATTTCTTTAGCAAATCAATATATTTTGACAATTTCTAACTATCTCTAGAAGGTACAAACCATCTATCTACAAAACTGTGGAAGATATGACGTTTTTTCAAAATTGCGGGGGCGGGAGGGGGCGTGGCCAAAATTGAAAATAAACTTGCTCTGCGTGCAGCTATAAGAAACATTTGTCCCATACATGTCAAACCTCTATCTCTTACCATCTCTGAGATCCGTTTGTTCATACGGACGGACGGAGAGACGGACATGGCTATATCGACTCGGCTGTTGATGCTGATCAAGAATATATATACTTTATAGGGTCGGAAATGATTCCTTCTCTCTGTTACATACTTTTGCACAAACTTAATATACTTTATGTACCTTCGGTACAGAGTATAATAAGAGTCATTTGTTCAAAAGGAAAGCTCAAAAGTGTCTGCAATGTAGTCTGCGGTCTAGGCGGGGTGTTACAAGAGAAAACTTAAGAAATTTCATTTCAGGAAGCTTGCTATAATGTTCACAACTTAATTATTTTTCCAGAGAATTCAGCGAACGATAGATGGCTTTCGCGTAATTGATGCATTTTCAGAACAATATAATTGCTTGACCATTATCTATTATCAAATTTTCAGATTTCTTTCATTTATTTAAAAAAATTTATTTGCACAAAATCATTTATTTCTTAAAGGATTTTGTAACAAACCTTTATTCTGCCGGCTAAATATAAATCTAAATAATATTAGAAATTATCTGTAAATTGTGAGACTTTAAAATAAAGTCCTCATTGTCTTCAAATTAAAAGTTAGGTGAAGTAGATTTATTAAATTTGTCTGTTTAGACGGTTCGACGGTTATTTACACAAGGGAATAAAATCAAACTTGTTTTTGTTGCATGGAATTTTTGTTTTATAGTCTACTCCAGTGTCCGGCACCGTTCAATGTTCTGTGTATAGAAGTAGCGACGTCCATCCTCTGTAGCAGCGGCGTCGATACACAGACACTATACGAACGTACACTGCTCTCTTTTGCACTAACAAACATGTGCTAACTGAGAGCGCTCTCGCGTGTCTGAACGCACACATTCAAAGGCAAAATAAGCATGTGTGTTTTGCCGGACACTCTCATTTTTTCTGTAGCAGCTCTAGTTGAGATACAGGTGTCAGATATATATAATCGTTAAATTAACGTTTATCAATGTCCACGTCGAGAAATATTTGTAAAAACGGTCACAACTATTTTTTTAAACCCTTGCCAAGGATATAATAATTTTGCCCAAATCCCTAATACCTAAGTTTTGAAACTTGGTTATTTTGGTTATGTTAGTTATTTTAGTTACCGTCTTCAATCTCAGCGATTAATAATATTAAATGCTTTCACACAGATTGGACCATTTTGGACAAAATCGGATGACTATATCATAAAGCTACCCCAGGAACCATCGGGCGGAAATTAGGCTTTAATTAGAAAACTTTTTGGTTTGAATGCAAACTCTGAAATTTCAAAACATTAGTAATCGTATAAAACCTTCTGCTCAGAAGAAGTTAACTTGGCCTCTCATTGTAACCTCTGTGGTGAATATACAGTCAAAAATTTTAGACTAAGTGTGTCGGAGTTCATAAAACAGGTGTATCTGGATTACTTTAGATTTCTTTTGGATACCCGTGACAAACACAGACATGTGTGGAATCTTTGTTACTATAAGCGAATTTTAGGGTGACAATAATGATTTTCTTCTAATAAAAAAAAAAAATATGTGGTTGTGGTTCAAACAGGCTATAGCTCTGCCAAACAAGCTGATAAAAAAGCAAACAAAAACTCATAATTAAAGCCATTTTTTATCTAAACGCAATTTTTTATCTAAAAATTGCCATAAAGCTAGAATTCTCTCACTTTAGAGTTCAATTTAGACACTTTCTGCTATCCTTATCTGGCGCCTTCGATTTTTTAAGCATGCGTTATTATGTGGTCTGTCGAAAATAGCTCATAAAAGCAATTCTAGCCTTTTGCTCTATTTCGCTTTAATGGGGACCCTGACCTTGGTTAACCAACGTACTCGAACAGACACTTGCTTATTGGCCTTCCTTTGTTAGCCCAGCTTCTCTTTAAAAAGTCTCTGTATAATTATCTTAGACCACTTCTGTGTGTAGGGGCTTTGCTTGCCAGACTGGCTAAAAATTCTTCCCCAACCGGATCATAGATTTCTAGATATTTAATATAAGGTTTAACTCAGATATTTTAAATTTTTTCATAGTTATTTTGTTTTTCTTTGTACATAAATCTAACTTTTTTTAATTTTCTTATCTTATTATTATTTTATTATTTAATTTTTATTCCCTGTACCCACTGAAAATGAGTAAAAGGAAATAATGATTGTGCAAATGTATGTTACACGGAGAAGGAAATATTTTCGACCCTATAAAGTATATATTGTTCAGCATCAACAGCTGAGTCGATTTAGCCATGTCCGTCTGCCGTGTCGATCTCAAAGACTATAGGAGCTAGGGACAAACATTTTAGCACGTTTTTCAAGTTTTCAAATTTTCAAATTTTCAAATTTCAAATTTGTGTGTGCGCGCGTTTGTGTATGTGAGTCTCAATTGTACTGGGTATTTCGGAGTCCGGCTACTTAGCTGCAACGCTAAAAACAAGTATTATTGCCTTTGTTTCTATTTAACTATAGGTTTTGTTTCTTTTCCTCATCTCTAACTCCATATTATTTAAGTTGTTGGTAGCTCTAACAAAGCCTCTGACTACAATTGGCTAAGAATCGGGGCATAGCTGGCCGGACGGCAAATAAAATTCCCCCATCGTATCAGAGTCGTTATTAGTCTATTTTGTAATTTTGTTAGTTTTTCTTTGTTAGGCCCACTCATTCGATAAGCCGTTTTCATAACGTAAGCATTATTTTGTTTGCAGCATTTTTTTGTCGACTTTAATATTAAATAAATAAATCTAGATATTTTTGCCAACTGGTTTCAATGATTTTCATTCAACAATCCAATTTTTTCGGTAAACTATGTTAGCCAAGTTATTTATTAATAATAATAAACAATTAAAAGAGTGCAAAACAAAGGATATAATCTTTCTTGTGAAATACTCTCAATTTATAAAATTTGAATTCGTCAGGCCAATTTTGGTTGTTGCATAGTGTGTAATAATTTTCTTTTTTCAGGCGACCTACCTGAAAGCGTTTATCGGATGTGTATGTGGCGGTACCAACGGTTAGTATATGCAGATCACGTTTACGTATCCAGGATACCTGTGCCAGGGAAAAACTGATTAACGACTTGACTTTTGGGTCAGAGATTTCTTTCTTCCTTACCGATTTATCAAGTAGACTATCCACACGGCACTTAATTATGGCCTCCGTGTGGCCAGTGCGTCCTGTAATATTCCTTGGCATGCCAAAGTCGAAAATTGGCAATGTCTGTGCAGCCAGGTCTGTTTCCGCGACCGCAAAACCATCCGAAGCAGAGTTGGAGGAGGCCAGGAAGGCTAAACTCTTAAAAGTGTGATTCGTGGTTTCCGTTTGTGGTGGCGTCTGGGCCGCAGACAAGGACGTTGGAACTGTTGGCGCATCATCAACGTTCAAGTCTTCCGGTTGTCTTGTTGTTGGGGCTGATGCCGCCGCAGCTGCTGTCAAGAGGCCTGCAAACAGAGAGAGAGAGAGAGAGTTGTAGAGTGAAAAAGGCAAGTCAGCCCACCTCATCTTTCATCATTTCACTGGCGGGTTTTCTTCTCCCTCAAAAAATGAATTTATGACTGTGTTGGCTTCTTTTACTGCTCTTTGACCATTTATCTTGTTTGCCTTTGGATTTGTTTTGGCCGCAGAAATTACTCAACTTTTGCCGTGAATTTATTAACAATTTTATTTGCATATCTATTTAACGTCCGTTTCAATTTGCAGCTATTTGACAGCATAAAATGCAAAGTGTCGGATTCAATTTGAATTTTTTTGAGACAATAAAAAACAGAATATTACGCATACGCCATGTTGCACTTGACGTTGCAAACGACAACAAAAATACAAAAACGCTGTAAGCAAATATGGTGAAAATTACTTTTAAATTCAAATCAACACAAAATTTGACGTTGACGAGCGGATGATGTTTTTTTTTCTCTCTGTGCCTGTTTGTAAATGTTTCCATGACTGCGAAGGGAAGGAAGGGAACAATAAGTTTATGAATGTGGAGAGCAACGTTTAATGCTTTAAAGAAATGAGTGAAAATATGAATAAGGAATTGGCATTACAACTTTCTGCAGCTCTTAAATGACTGATAAAAGAATTGATGGTAACTTAGAAGAAAAAAGTTTCTACACCGTTTGAAGGCAATTGAAGATATTGTTAAGTAGTTGTGAATTGCCTAAGATGTTTTAAAAGGGCTTAAATTGCCAACAATTGGCTGTAAAGAGGCAATAAGCGTTGTAAACTTATTTCAAAGCAGCTTAAATTGCTTTGTAAATTGTTTCAAACTGCCTAAGGCGTTGACAAAATTTTATAAAATGACTTCAAGTCGACCTTGAAAAGATTCCCATATTATCATAAATATTTTCAACATTTCGAAATTTGAATAACGTAATCAATCCCTGGACCAAACATTTCGTTTCCGATTCTGAATCTTTAAATTTATTGTGTTGAATACAAATGGTTTTCTGTCTACGCTGACAGTTGCAAACAAACATTTGGTGTGACCTTTCTCTTTCTCTCTATTTTTTTCTTTTTCCCCTCTTTTTTTCGTGGAGCTCACCACATGAGGTCATGCAATTGCCTTCCGTTTCCAAGCTGTAAAATAAAGTAGCAAATTTGTATTTTTTTGTTGTCTTTGTTGCTTTTGACTTTGATGGAGAAAGCTCAACAAACATATTAAATAGCAAACTTGTGCAACACTGCGAATGAGTGATTTCCCAGCCAGACACACAAATAACTTGAGAAGGAGCCGGCCAGCAAAATTCTTTGCTCGGGACATTTCTGGAAGACATTTCTCCCAAATGGCTTTTAAAAAAGCATTTGAACAACTTTGCTTTTCAATTTAATGCTTTTTACTTTTGCCGTTGTTGCTTTTGTGGGGCTGAAAAAACTTGCTAAACAAATTCAACAGAAATTCCCTAGTAAAATGTTTTGTTAGCAATCCACACGAGGGGAAACAACCTAAGCCGCAATGTTTTTAGCATTTCCGCTATGTTTTTTTTCATCTTGGTTGGCGCTAAGCCGCCGTCTATGGACATAAAAACTGATTTCGCATTGCAGCCAAAGGCAAAACAAGTTTTGTTCGCGTTTGTATATTTGGCCAGTGTTTGGTGTAGGTCGCCAACCAGTAACAGAATGGCACTTCACGGGCTCAACAGCTTCCGGGGGTTGCCCAAAAACACAAGCAGCCAGGACATGGCCCAGGACACATGCACAGCTGGCAAAAGTAGGTGTAGGTATAGTATATGCCTTTGTGTGTGTGTGTGTCGGTGTGCCTGTAGCGCTCATGTGCATTTGGCAAAGCACTTAAAATGACAAAAAATAACAACAACATCAGGCGAACAGGCGAACAACCATAAAAGAATCGTGGTGGCCAAGCACACCGGCGGTATGTTGGAGGCAAGAAATTTTACCACGGATTTTTCTTTAATTTCAAAATTTCACTAATAGAAAAATTAATTTGGAATTTTATTACGACACTTAGAAATATATTTTCTATACTTAAGAAAGACAGCCAAGAATTGAAATCGCCCGAAGTTAAAAAAATAATTTTTATATTTGAGACATTTATTTCTGAAAAATTTATTTTAATTATAGAAATTAATTTAAAATCTTACACTGAGAAAAAAAGGATTTGTTTTGATGATCCTCAGAATATGTTTGATATTCATATGGACTGGATAGTTACCTATCCTCTGTAGGGATCCATTGGATGTTTTCGAAGTCGATTTATTTTCGTTTAAAAAGGATGTAGCAGAAAAAAGGATAGTTCTTGATTTTTATTCTTCAACCAAAGGAGCGAAAAAATGTGAAAAGAATATTTAAAAAAATGGATCCTAAAGTGCATATTTCGAATATCCATTCTACGGGGACTTTTTTCATTTCTTTGTACATGATTTTCTTTAGAAAAAAATTGTTCAAACTGTTCATTATTTCTTATTTTTTAAGGGAATAACAAAAGTGAAAACTATAAAAGTCGGCAGTTGATATGTGAAAGTAAACAGCAATTTGACGATAGTTTTTCCACCAGAACGAATCGTCAACTCTATGAACTAATCTCGTCAGGAGGTCAGTCAGTCAGATGAAAAAGTCCTGCCTGGTGCGGCAAGGGCAAAAGCAGTGAAACTGGAGCCAGCTATACAACTGGCGAAAATTAATAGCATTAGCTTGACCCTTAAGAGGTTGTGATATAAGAACATTGCAATTCTGCAGAATGTTTGGTCTGAGGTAGGCTCGGTTCGAGGACAGGTTCCTTAAATTATAAACCTAAGTCTTTGGTTCGAGCCCTGATTCATAACATCTGCATAATTTAAAACATTTTTGCGTCTTTATTCTATTACACGTCTCAATATTATGCAAGATCATTCAAAAACAAGAGAGAAAGTCGGTCAAGCCCGACTATTACATACTCTGTACCTGGAGTAGAAGCTGAATGCGTTGCTGGTGCTGCGCTCACTTCAAAGTCTCTCTCTCTTTTTCTCTCTCTCTCACTCTCTCTCTCTGTCTCTTTAAGATTGTGTGGTGTTAGTTGTGAAAGGGTGGGAGGGGGTGGGCGAGGGCGATAAACTTTTTTGCTCACAACTTGAGAACCGCTGATCCGATCTTTATCATTTCTTCGGCAAATCGACACATTTTGCTAATTACTAACTATCTCTAGAAAACGTCTATCTTCAAAACTGTAGGAGATATAACGTTTTTTCCATATTGCGGGGGCGGGAGGGGGCGTGGCAAAAATTTAAAATAAACTTGATCTGCCTGCAAGTATAAGAAGCAAACCTCTATCTCTTACCAACTCTGAGATCTGTTTGTTCATACGGACAGACGGATAGACGGACATGGCTATATCGACTCTGCTGCTGATCAAGAATATATATACTTTATATAGTTGGAAATGATTCCTTCTCCCTGTTACATACTTTTGTACCTTTGGTACAGAGTATAATTATGAAAGTATCGAGACATTATGACCATTTACTCACCTACCATTTTAATCTTTTAAAGCAAATGATGAAGATTCATAAGACGTCCTCACTTTTTTTACCGTTTGATCTTCACCACACTTCAATTTACCGGTCTTTTGAATATATTGACCATTGGATTGTACCATTTCGTGATCATCACCTCCTGTTTACCCGCCTATGTACTCCTCTTGACAATAATTTCAGCTCAGATGAGAACTTTGCATCAGGAAATATAACCGATTTATTTCGGTAAACGGTTCCGTATCGGTACCTATATTTATATGTCAGTATACCGGTACGTACCGATATAGACTGGTAAAATTAACAGACATTTTAAAACCTACGCCAAAACAAAGTGGGTAAGCAGCTATACACATGAATGTGTACCTTAAATTTATTCGCGTGTGTTTGCCATAAAATATTTTCAAGTTTGTATTCATAAGATGATTAAAAAAAAATGTATTTAACAATGTCTTCTCCAAATTTAACGTTACTCAAACTTAAAAGAAATTGGTTACAAAGAAGGTAAATTAGTGATTACTTCTTATATCCGTTCATTTGATTTCTTAGCGGAGAACTATCACTTTGCACCTTGTACCCTTCTATAATTGACATCTATTAAATCTTTTAAACTTATGTGAGAATTTTTGTAAAGATTCGCGATTATTTGGACCATTGGACTTACATCTTTTATTTACCAATTCTTAAGTTGTCATCTGAAGATCAAGTGCTCTCATAAATACTCTTATAATAATTTGCAAATTTTGAACCGAACCTTTTCGAAACCTAAGGAGGTCAGTTTCGGCGTTAGGCTCGGACGGTCATAGATTTAGAAGGTCCAGTTCGATAGAACTAAGACAACTGAATCAAACCGGCTCTATAAAAAATTAGCTGCAGATAGCTGCAGATTCAGTCCAGGTGATGATTTTTGTGCGACAATTCTCGCGACATTACAAATATACACTGCTCGACAACACTCTCCCCCAATTCACCAAACCAACTTTTTCTAAAGTATTTTGGCCCGCTGAGAACGAAAATCGACATGAAAAAAAATCTGTCGAACAGTTATCGAGATATTATCGATAAACTGGTTTTTTGATTTTTCAGCCAAATCAAGTACGTTTCCGAAGAAATTATCCTCCATATTGGATCCGGCATTTTGTTTTTCTAAGTTGTGACTTCGTATTCGTGATCTGCAACCCCGAAAACACCCGAGTACAGGCTTTCAGTCAAATCAAATGCGTTTTTGAAGAAATTGTCCGCCATATTGGGTCCGCCATTTTGTTTTTCTAATTTTTGACGTCGGATTCTTGATCAGCGACGCCGAAACCCCCCGAGTACAAACTTTAAGCCAATTCAAAAACGTTTTTCGACTTTTGGCCGTGTTTTTGGGATTTGGGACCACTGTGCGTCTGTTTCTATGCTATCCAATCCGTCAGGAAGTCTTTTAGTACAAATACGCTGCACATTTGTCGATACCGGCCGGATCGGATGACAATGGCATATAGCTGCCATAGGAACGATCGGTTGAAAAACCAGTTTTAGTGAAAAAACTTTTTTGTTTTTAGTGCTGTCGCTCTCAACGCTCGTAATTATAAGTTTTCAATGATTTCACATAATTTCACCAAAACTTGTCGAAATCGGACAACTATATAGTAAAGCTGCCATACAAAAGTTAGGTCTGAAAAAAGTCTTAGTGAGAAAAAGTTTTTTGTTTTCAATGTTATCGCTGCAAACGCTCGTATTTATAAGTTTTCAATGATTTTACATAATTTCAACAAGATTTGTCGAAATCGGACCACTATATAGTGTAGCTGCCATACAAACTGTCAGGCATATATCAAGCTCCAAGGGTATATAAACTTCGGTCGATTCTAATTAATATATTTTGTGTAATAATGATATTAAACAATATTAATTCGATCTTAAAAAGTCATTTCAAAATGGTCAAAATTTTACTCTGATATTTCCGAACAGGTCAATTTCAAGTTTGTCATATGGTTTTTTTATTGATATGAAAATATTTTATTATGAGCCCCAGATCATATCAGTCATTAGCCAAGCTTCTCTCTCAACCGAAAATGTTTGTAGTTCTTCTGATCGTAACCACATTGATATCTTCTATACAAACTTATAATGTCAATTTAAGATGTGCATCATTTTTTATAATATTAATTATCACACAATCATAAAAATATCCTGGTTTTGGTAAGGGCCGCTAATAACTTTTTCATGTCACGATGAAGTCATTAATTCACATCTTCTATCAATATTGATTAACCCAAAACATGCACCAGAATTTCTGAAATGCCAATTTAGTTTGATTGCAACTTTGGGCATAGAACACTTAAATTAAATCTATTGAAATACAAACCAAATCATAAATATCTTCGTTTATTCTTAATGCTCACAAATAAAAGAGTTATTGCTTTTTAAAATGGTCCACTCAAACCATTTCGTATCTTCACACAGAACAAAAAAAAAACACCAAACTTCAAATAAAAATGCTGCCTAGCGTCAATTGTAAGCCTGAAAAATATCAAATAACACACACAAAAAATAGATGAAAACAAAAACATTAATTGAAATGGCCGGCAGTTGAAAACTAACGCAGGATTTGTCTGAATTTGAGGTTATGGTTTTTGGTTTTAGTTCTGGTATATGAGTTGCCATGCCATCAAAATTGAAATTTGTCACATGAAATCGAATGAAATGAAATTGGATGATTCATTTCAGACAATAATTAAATATTGTCTGAGTACCTGCGAAATGTCTCTTGGTAAGGCCAAATGCTTAATTTAGTTGCCCTGCAATACTCTGGGCTTCATTTCATTGTTTATGCCAGAGGCTTTTGTGGAGTCTATAAAAATAGAAAACACCAGACGAATCATAATGAGCAAGACGAGCAGTCGAGCAGAGCCCACGTACAAGAAAATCCTTGATGAGGACACGAAGCAGTCGCATGTTTCTACTCTGTTCATTGTCATCGTTAACACTTGACAATGTCTGGTCATAAAATCTGCTTGACTCCCCCTCCCTGCAATTAAATTTCTAGCGCCAACATATTTACATAAAGCAGGGAAAAGTAGTTTTACATGTCTATAATTTGATGCCAAGAAATGTAGATTTCCTTTCTGGCTTCTGGTTTTGAAGGACTTGCAAATCAAGTCACACGTGTCAGGATTTGGGATTTGTTTCAATTTTTTTTGTGTTCCTTTTTTTGTGGATTGTGTGAAATTGAGCGTAAATGTTGTATAATATGAAAAAAAGGCCAAAACGTAAATAAAATTCAATTTGGCATTTCTTTTAACTCAATTTATGTGTCAAGTGAAAGTGGATTTGACCGGACAAACACTGTGTGTGTGTGTGTGTTGTATGCATCAAAGTTATAAATGAATTTATGGTCGGTTCTAAATGTGTTTGTATTTGTGTTGGCACGAAATTAATAGCATTTGTGCCAAAGCCGACATGGCTGCTGCCGATGCTCCTGCTGCTTCTATTCCGGGCGAATTTATTGAATTAATGATGTCAAACAGTGCAACTGGAAAAAAAACGACAAACGCACACAATAATATTTCAACGCTTGTTTGTGTGTTTGTGTGGAAATGGCTCAGTTTTATTTCAAATGACATCCAAATTAATTTAGTTGAATAATATTATGAAACTTTTGTTGCATTGGAAAATAATTGTAGGATTTTGAGATATCGTTTCAGGAATTAAAGACTTTCTAGCTGAAGAAATATAAGACGCCTGCAAATACAACGCGAATGGTTTTGGTAATTGCTCATGTCGTCTCTAAAACAAATTTAATATGACATTCAAGTGTCTCTACCACGAAATACTCTCTAGATTGCCCTATCCGGCACATCACTTACAAATAACAGAGTAACTTGCATGAAACACTTAATAAGTTATTTATCTATCTGAGATATAGCAGCCAACTAGAAGATGAGAAATTGAGCATCAAACACTCAGCATAATTTACAAAAAATTTGTCTAGGTTTTCAGTGCACAAAAATTAAAATCGTTAGACATGGCAACAGTACATATAAGTGATCTACTTGGAATCCATTTCTCCAAAACGGGATTATAGAATGAACTTAAAATTTTCCATTCATAAAATGTCTGCTCCAGTGTTGCACACCAAATTAATTTGCAATAAGGTTGTGAGTTTACAAATCAAACAGAGAAAACAAATTGAGTTAATTTTGTGAATGAAATAATTAATATAAAACAATAAAAATATTGAAATTTACAGAACCAAATACATTTTTTCTTAAACTTAGACTTAAAGCTCCCAGTGAAAACGCTATCTACTCATTGCAATTGGGAGAGTGTTCAGACAAACTAATGTTTTTCACAAACCACGTGGTTTGTCGATAGTAGTGGATATATACGTTATATATGAATATATATTGGAAATTCAAAATTTAAATAATCGAAATAACTAACTGCTTCAGATAATAAAAACAAGTGAGAAAGTCTGTCAAGCCCGTCTATAACATACTCTGTACCTGAAGTAGGAGCTGAATGCAGCGCTGCTGCTGCGCTCATGTCTAAGTTTATCTATCTCTCTCTCTTTGTGGAATGAAATGCAGTGCTGGTTGTGAGTACGGGGAAGGGCTTTTGGTATTTGCTGCCTAAAATGAAAAAAAGGTGTTGGATCTAGAAATTCAAGCTCGACTATAATTGTTTCTGTACCTGCGAAATGTGCATGCTCTGAATCTATTTGGTTGCTGGATAAGGGCGCAATTAGCTTTCCGAAGAGGTAGGGGCAGTATTGCCTCAACGTTAATCAAATACTTCTACTTATATTTTATATTTTAAACATTAGATTATTAGATCAAGATGTATTCGATATAAAATAAAAACCATTTTCAAAAAAAAATATCGGAAAACTTAAGTTATAAATGGAAAAGTGCATTTTCCTGGCCATAATCAATGATGAAGGCAGCTGTGATGAGGGCAGATACCGACCCCATTCCTCCCTGTCTACGCCCTTGTTGATGGAATAGCAGCAGGAAGCAACGATGTTAAAAATTCTGAGATAAGGATAACGGATTTGCCATAGCTCTTACATTTGCTTTGCGAGAACAAACTAGGCAAATGCTATAACAGTTAGCAAGAGAGTGGCCTAACCTACTCTCCATTTTGCCCATACACAGGAAAAAAATCTGAGATGTCCGGGCCAAAACGAATACCAAGTGATGTTAGAAGTCGGTTTAGCCCGGATTTACTTGAGCACGGATTTCTTAATCCCGAAATTCTTGTCTTGATACCTATTTTAGCTCGGTCGAGCTTGACTTTTGCTCGACATGGGCTTACTTCAACAACACACAAAAATGATTTTATCTTCTTAGTCAAGCTCGATTGGATTCCATAGTCGTGGTGAGTCAAGTAGGTCCGACATTCGTACTTGACTTTATCTCGAAACCCGCATGGTGCAATTACACCCTTGATTAGATATTGCTCTAGGGATAATATTTATTCAATGATGCAAAAAGCCAGAGATTGACTCATCAGAGCTGTAAAACAATAACACAAGAAAACACACAATTTGTATTCTTGATACAAATCAAAAAGTTTTCAAAATGACTGCGTCCAATTAGTCAGCTGCGAAGTTTGAAACTGAGTCTATTTTGTTATTACTAAGGTCCATATCTAATGTCAGCGGGCGTGCTTATTATGTACAACATTTCTTAAGTAAACCGTTTGTTGTAATGAAATTCCTGTTGAATATGCTGCATTCCTGCTCTCAGCACAGTGGGCCGAAAGTGCTGTTTTTTGGATTTGTATCTCCAGGAAATAGGATTTTGTATATAAAATAATGTACTCCTTTTCAGCGTCGCTATTTTGCTCTTTGTATTACTAACAAGTGAGAAAGTCGGTCAAGCCCGACTATAACATACTCTGTACCTAGAGTAGAAGCTGAATGCAATGCTGGTGCTGCGCTCATCTCAAAGTCTCTCTCTCACTCTCTCTCTCTCGCTCTCTCTCTCTAAGATTGTGTGGTGTTAGTTGTAAATGGGTGGAAGGGGGTGGGGCGAGGGAGATGTACTTTTTTGCTCATAACTTGAGAACCGCTGATCCGATCTTTATCATTTCTTCGGCAAATCGATACATTTTGCTAATTACTAACTATCTATAGAAGGTACGAAACGTCTATCTTTAAAACTGTAGGAGATATACCGTTTTTTCCGAATTGCGGGGGCGGGAGGGGGCGCACAGTGGTCGATTCTGCCAATCTGGCAGGCAATAAACGCAAATTTCAAAACTCAAATCTTGTAAATGTTTTTAATTTTCCTGAAAACTAACACCCCGCCAATATTTTTTCCGACTTTTACATTTTTGTTTAACCGATAGTCACGACGTCGTGAGCGTGCAAAACTTCATATACTTTTTTTACCATACCTAAAAACAATTTCGCGCCTTTTCAAGGCTTTTTGTTTTGGTCTGAGAAAAATAAAGTTTTGCGATAGGTTGTGAAGTAAGTCTTGAATTTGACAAGAAATGGTATGTATTTAATAAAAAAAATTTGTGTTTGTCCTGTTCTTGTATTTGTTAGTGGCAAATCGAAGTCGAACTTCACATTTCATTTGGAGTACTGCTACTAACACACATGCGACTTTCGTAGAGTAGAACTTTTGATATTGGCCCGTATTGGTCTTCACTGTTTATTTGTTTATTAAAATTGTCAATTGTGAATCGTCCAGTGTCAAACTGAACTGCAACTATCCGCAAATTATCAGTTTATTACATTTTATAGGCAAAATGTCAGTCTTGAGAAGCACTCCCTTCTCTTGGTTGAACCACAACCGAAAAAATTATTCTAGGAATACAATAGATGATTTGTTGCATGCTCTATTACTGTTGTCATACCCTCTAAAATCGTCAATATCAAAAAGTACTTCATAGTGCTCGAAAATTTCATTTAACTCGATAAAGAGGCCATATTACTTCAAGAAAATGTCTTAGATTTGAGGAACTCAGAAGTTGAATAACATTTATTTTTTTTTATTAAAATTTGAGTTCTCTTATCATTATTTCAGTGTAAATAATTTATGACTCAATTTTAAAAATTTTAAAATTAAAAAAAAAAACCATTTAATAAAATTTTTAAAATTAAATCTAAAATTTTATTAAAAAAAAATTTTTTTTTGTTTATTAATTTCTTTTGTTTATACACAAATTTATAAAAATAATTCCAAAAATAAAAGTTAATTATTTTGTATGTTATTAATTATTGCCTGTCAGATTGGCACAATCGACCACTGTGGGGCGTGGCAAAAATTGAAAATAAACTTGATCTGCCTGCAGCTATAAGAAACATTTGTCCCTTACATGTCAAACCTCTATCTCTTACCATCTCCGAGATCTGTTAGTTCATACGGACGGACGGACAGACGGACATGGCTATATCGACTCGGCTGTTGATGCTGATCAAGAATATATATACTTTATATGGTCGGAAATGATTCCTTCTCCCTGTTACATACTTTTGCACAAACTTAATATACTCTATGTACCTTCGGTACAGAGTATAAAAATTATTTTATTTGTGAGTATATTAAATTAGATGAACCACCCTAAGTTATGTAGAAATACGTCCTAATTTAAAACTGAGAATATATTCAATAGCCTTATATTTTGGAAACGTTGTGCACTTTTGACACTGTTTTATTTGAATTACAAAAATATATGGTTGATTTGGGTGTATTGTTGGAAATTTGTGCAGCTTTAGTTACAGCACTCTAAAACAAATTATAATTGTTGGTTCATGAAATTTGTTATAGTTTAGTTCGACCTTTTAATTAACACTTTTCCAGTGTTCATGCATTGCATTCATGTTAGAACGCAAAATGACAGTTGAAAACAATCAATTCAAAGGACTCTAGCAATATGTGTGGTTTTAAACCATAGCACGCACAGGACATCAGTGCACCAGGTCACCCATAGAACTTTCACATAATCAATTTTGCTTTTAAGGCCCCAGCATGGTCATCCATCCATTGTTTGAGATTTGCAGTCGGCGAGTAGAGCTTCAGCCTGCTGATGGATGTCTCTGGAGCAATACATCAAACCAATTTAGCAGCCTTGTGCGAGTTGCATGTAGGAAAAGCCAAAAATTTAGTTGCATGTGGGTGGAGGAGGAGGGAAGGGGGCGGGATTGGCATACGCATAACTATGCCCAGGTGCATTTGAGAGACAACCAAATTGCCTGACAGCATAGATAAAGGAAAAAGCATAGTCTGGAATGTTTGGAGGGGGCTACAAATCTATCCAAGTGAAGTGAGGATGGCTATATCGAGTCGACTGTTGACGGTAATAAATAATTTAAATATTTTAGGGAACTAAATTGTATCCCTCTGTCTGTTACATTGCTTTGCAGAATTTCATGATTTTATGAAATTCTTGTATCAATCCGGAGAAACCTTATTTTAAGTAAGGATTCGTACTTGGAAATCAAATGAACATGACTCGAGAAGTACGGCTTTCAATGTCAAAGCGAAAGAATAAAACGAAAATCGTTCTTACTAAACTAATCTAAGCCCATTTTTGAGGTAAGTCACGCCCCATAACTCGCCACCACTGGCCAGCTCCCTGCCAGGAAACACTCATACACCTTCACATTAGCCTTAGACATTAGCTTGGTTTCGCTTCTGTGAGCAAAGAGAGAGAGAACGAACGAAAATGCGTTAAATGCGTTTGATGTGCAGAGTGCGCCTAATGTTTGAAAATTTCCATAAAACATGCAATAAAAGCTTCAGGACATCAAGAGGGAAGAGCTAAACAAGGCGTAGAAGAAAGGAGTAAGAACAACACCCGCACACACACATAAGGGAAAAGTACATGGGTGCTGGCATAAAAGCATAACAAGCTAACGTGTAACGAGGCGGCAAGTTGAAGCTGCAAATGAGGCCAGGTCCTGGGATCAGGATCAGAGGTACTGCAAAACAAGGTGCCTGGCTACAGGACATGCCTTCATCACTCGACAATGTAATGCTTCAATTTCACATCTGCATGCGCCACATTTGCCTTCGTTTTCAATTGTGAAAATCTAAAGAAAAATTGCTAGCAGAAGAAAAATTCTTGGATGCCAGCAGATGGAAACGGAAGCGGAAATGTTGTGTTAGGCCACGCATCCACGTGTGAGTGTGTGAGTGTGGGACTATTTACAATGTCACCATTCGTTTTGCTCAGCGCTTCAAGCAAAAAAAAAAATGCACGCTAACTTTGAAGTGGCTACGGCTAAAGCTAAGCAATTGAGGGCGAAAGAGAAGGCGTGGCTTGCAGACAGCAGCTGCCGCTGCTCCTGCTCCTGCTCAATTGCATTATCCGTCTCCTGATGGATGGTCGGTATCCTTACGTTTTCTTCAAGACACATCTCTCACAGACTTTTTCAGTGCGCTTGAAATGGTTTGTAATTTGGCAAGTGCAATCAACTTTAGATGCATGAGACAAAATATGGTTGCGAAATGTAATTGAATATTATATTTAAGTTGTCTGTCAATTGCAGAGCACCATGAAAATGGAAATTTAAGTGATATTGATATTATTTACAGTGTGCTAACCTGTTGGCTGAAATCATTTTTTGAATATATTCAAAACAGACTAGTTGGATTATTTGTTCACATACGAGATCAATTGAAAAGCGTTTTGTTGCTCCGATATACGCTTTTTATTTTTGTCTATACATGAAAAATAATTGTAAGAACCACATTTTCCATCTTTGGCTAAAAATAGTTGAGACTACTCGTTTATTTTTGATTTGACCAATTTAAACTAGTTATCAAAATATAAGAAATTTGGAATCAACTGTACGCGTCTTTGACAAACTGCAGAGACTTTACTATTGAACTTGTACAAATAAGTTCAACTTTTGATTTCATATATTTTTGTTTTTAACGTGTTCAAACCAACAAGTTCAGCTTTTGACACATTTTTTTTGGCCAGCAAAGAATGCTGAGCTAACTACTCAAATTTCAGTTGCCTCTTTATATCAATCATGCACGGAATTCCAACTTGAGAATTACAACTCGTCTTATTTAAGGCAATATGATCGTAAATTCAATTCAATTCAAGTAGTATCTTAGACGTGTGGACACCAGTGTGCACCATAATTGTGTTCAGTCCGAGGGCGCTGAGTTCGAGTCCCAGAGTAAGTAAAAAGCTTATAATATAAATTTTATGTAGTTTTTCAGAACCAAACTCAATGGGTGGGGTTTTATCAAAAAAAAAATAAAGGCAAGCTAACTTCGGCTCGACCGAAGTTTATATACCCTTGGAGCTTGAAATATGCCTGACAGTTTGTATAGCAGCTATACTATATAGTGGTCCGATTTCGACAAATCTTGTTGAAATTATGTAAAATCATTGGAAACTTATAAATACGAGCGTTGGGAGCAGGGACCGTAACGATTATAATTTTTTGTTAAAAAAATTAAGAAATAATAATTATTTTTTGATATTTATCATAAAAATTATTTTTAATTATTAAAATTAATTTAAATAATAAAAATTAAAAATAATTATTAAATTTCAATTTTTTTTATAAAAATTAAGCCATAACTCTTATTTTCAATTTTTATTTTAAAAATTGAAAATAAGAGTTATTTGTCAACTTTTATAATATAAATTGAAAATAAGAGTTATTTGGCAATTTTTATTATAAAAATTGAAAATAAAAATTGAATTCAAATATCTTTTGAACCGAGGAAGCCAGACCTTATATCAGCCTATATATATGATCTACACATTAATACCTTTCAATTGATATATAATATGTATGTACAAGTGCACGCACATATGGGTCATTCTTTTACAATCCGAACGCCTGCGTCGAGTCAACATTAAATATTAAAAAAAATTTGTTTAAATGCATCTTGCAATAATATTTGTTGTTGTTGCAAGAACAGAAGAAATTTTGTTTTTTTATACACTTGAAAAGTGTAGTATAATTTTGCCCAGAAGTTTGCAACGCATAGAAGGAATTATCTCCGACCACATAAAGTATATATATTCTTGATCAGCATGACGAGCTGAGTTGATATAGCCATGTCCGTCTGTCCGTCTGTCCGTCCGTCCGTCCGTCCGTCCGTCTGTTTCTACGCAAACTAGTCTCTCAATTTTAAAGCTAGCGAGCTGAAATTTTGCACAGAGTCTTCTTTTGTCTGCACGCTGCTAATATGTCGGAACCGACCGGATCGGATAGCTACTTCTTTTAGCTGCCATGCAAATGATCGGTCGAAAAATGGAAGCCAGACCTTATATCAGCCTATATATATGATCCTACACATTAATACCCTACCCATGACAACTAGTTACTTGACTAATAACAACACTCTAATGGTAAAACACACTTAAAAACTTATTGGGCTTGTAACAGCGGGCATGAGAGGGTTAAGCATTGGTCTTCCATTGTCAAATTTATGGCAATGGTCATATGTGTGGTCATTTGTGGACTTGAAAAGCAGTTTCTTAAGTTATTAGCGGATTTGTTACCATGGAGAACCCTTAGCTGCGAATGGCGCTTATGCATTGATCCTGGCATTTTTCCCTTGATAGGAAGCACATTTTGTATGGAATTGTTAATATTTTTTGATCCTCTTTGGTATTTTTCCGCGATTTAACGATTTGTCATTAACAGACAGTGGTTTGAAACAGTTTTTAAGATCATAACTATGTTCTTTACCTTTGGTCATCCATGGTAATTATCGCGGTTCGGTATTATCATTAACAGGGCAATGCAGTTATGTGTAATAGTTTGTGGTCTTGGAAAACAGTTTCTTAAGCATTTCGCGGTTTTATTACCATGGAGACCCCTTAGCTACATATTGGGCCTATGCTTTGATCCTGACATGATTTTTCACTATCTTGAAAGTAAAGTTTGTTTGGCATGATCACATTTTTTAATCCTCTTTGGTATTTTTCCGCGATTTAATGATTTGTCAGTAGGGGGAAGTGGTTTGAATCGATTCCTTTGGTTTTGAATATATTCTTTAGCATTGGTCTTCCATGGTAATTATCGCGGTTCAGTATTGTCAAATTCATGGCAATGGTCTTATGTGTGGTCATTTGTGGACTTGAAAAGCAGTTTCTTAAGTAATTAGCGGTTTTATTACCATGGAGATCCGTTAGCTGCGAATGTTGTTAACGTTCTTAATTTTTTTTACTATTTTTTATCCTCTTTGGTATAAATTCGCGATTAAAAAAGTCGACGGTCATGGTAAACAGGTTAGAAAAACTCGCGAACCACACAGTCTGTGGCTCCCAGCGTAGAACAGAGAGCTGGGGCTCACGAGCCGAGAGCGGCTCACGTGCTGTGGCTCACGGGCCGAGAGCCGGTTGATAGCTCCTGGCTCTCGAGCTGTGGCTTACAGCCCAGAGCCGAATGTTGTGGCTCCCGAGCCAAGAGCCGGTTGATAGCTCCCGGCTCTCGAGCTATGGCTCCCAGCTCAGAGCCGAGTGTTGTGGCTCCCGAGCCGAGAGCCGAATAATAGCTCCCGGCTCTCGAGCTGTGGCTCCCAGCTCAGAGCCAGGAGCTGAGTGTAGTGAGCTGAGAGCGAGAGCCGGCTCCCGAGAGCTACGAGCAAAGAGTTATTCACACACTTTTCAAGTGTATAAAAAAACAAAATTTCTTCTGTTCTTGCAACAACAACAAATATTATTGCAAGATGCATTTAAACAAATTTTTTTTAATATTTAATGTTGACTCGACGCAGGCGTTCGGATTGTAAAAGAATGGCCCATATGTGCGTGCACTTGTACATACATATTATATATCAATTGAAAGGTATTAATGTGTAGATCATATATATAGGCTGATATAAGGTCTGGCTTCCTCGGTTCAAAAGATATTTGAATTCAATTTTTATTTTCAATTTTTATAATAAAAATTGCCAAATAACTCTTATTTTCAATTTATATTATAAAAGTTGACAAATAACTCTTATTTTCAATTTTTAAAATAAAAATTGAGAATAAGAGTTATGGCTTAATTTTTATAAAAAAAATTGAAATTTAATAATTATTTTTAATTTTTATTATTTAAATTAATTTTAATAATTAAAAAAAATTTTAAAATAAAAAATTGAAAATATAAGTTTATCCTGTTTTCGAATTTACCGCAAAAAAATAAAATTTGTGTATTTTTCCCACACTTCTGGGAGGCTTTTTTGGGCTTCAATTTTTTTAAGCTCATAACTATTATTTACGGTCCCTGGTTGGGAGCGATAACATTGAAAACAAAAAAGTTTTTCTCACTAAGACTTTTTTTCAGACCTAACTTTTGTATGGCAGCTATGCTATATAGTTGTCCGATTTCGACAAGTTTTGGTAAAATTAGGTGAAATCATTAAAAACTTATTAATACAAACGTTGAGAGCGATAGTATTGAAAACAAAAAAGTTTTTCTCACTAAAACTAGTTTTTCGACCGATCGTTCCTATGGCAGCTATATGCTATAGTCATCCGATCCGGCCGGTTCTGACAAATGTGCAGCGTATTTGTACTAAAAGACTTCGTGCAAAGTTTGGTTACGATAGCTTTAAAACTGACGGAATAGATCGCATAGAAACAGACGGACGGACAGACGGACATGGCTATATCAACTCAGCTCGTGATGCTGATCAAGAATATATATACTTTATGTGGTCGGAGTTGCTTCCTTCTATGCGTTACAAACATCCGGATTTTGAATTTGTATATATTAAATAATTATTTGTCGACTGACAGCACACAACTCGATTGGCTAGAAACCAGTTACCCTTTGAAATAATGCGGTTATTCTTCAATTCACTGGACAGCAGGCTGACACACTAACCTCTCCGCCACTCCCGTCCACTAAGATTACCTCTTTATTATAATTACTCCAGGCAAACATTTTATCCGCTTTTCTGTTCCTATACCCGTATCCTGAACTCTTTATCGATGTAAATACTCAATTTGCATGCAAAAGCACAAATCACTGGAGCTGCTTAATTAAGCCAAAGACAAACAAACCCAGTTTATTCAGCTCCCCCGCAACTAGGCTATAGCTGCACATGTGTAGGTGTTGCGCGTAATTAATTTCTTATAATAGATTCCCAAAGCCCCCGCAGAGAAGACGCCTGCTGTGTTTGTGTTAAATGCCTGAGGCATTGCCCTTGCTTCTCTTTAAAAAAAAAACTAAAGACAAATGGTAAAGTGAAACTTGGTTGGTATTCAAATTAGCTTATATAATTTAGAAGGCAGCCACAGAGCTGGTACATCTCAGGCTTACTTCATTTGCAATTCCCCTGAAAACTGAGCTCTACTGCAAGTTGCCTTTGTCTGGGTGGGTAACAAAAGTAGGTTTTTCTACCCTAACATTCAGGTTAATTAAATTTTACTTCAGGTACCCACAGCCAGCCAGCTGGCCACAAACTACAAGCCACAACAAACATTTGTTATATAGCAGGTACTGGGGGCGTATACGTGATGCTGTTGAGACTTTTCGCCCCCTTTCTAGACGAAAATTTATGCATTGGCATTCCGTATACAATTTCGCTTTTGTTTTGTGCTTGCTCTTTTTTTTGCCTGATGGTTGTTGTTCTTGGTATAAATTTTACTTTTGTATTCTAATTTCATGATGAGCCTTATTATTGCTTTGTGCATAAAACTTTTCAAGCACTTTCGAATTGACTTGATGAGTAGCTATTGGGGGAGTGGGAGACGAATCCCGAAAGGAAAAGTTTTTGACAAAGGTGACTCTTTACAATAAAAATGTGTGTAAAATATTTATTTAAATTTATTAGAACTTAAATAAAATTTGACTCAATGACTTATTTGGATTGGAAAGTTGGACACAAGTTTAAGGTATAACCCAGTTTTTTCAACACAGTAATTTTACGCTCAAGAGTAGGCAGCACACACAAGACAATGATTTCTATTCTTAAATTTTATAAAAAAAAATCTGCAAAAGCATAAGAATATATTTTTAAATTTCAAAAGAAAGTCTTGCCAATGGGAAAGTTTTTGATGATCCTTAGAATATTTTCGGTATCTATTTGGACTGGATCCTTTTTATACCCTTGCAAAGGGTATTATAATTTTGCCCAGAAGTTTGCAACGCATAGAAATATTCATTTCCGACCCCATAAACTATATATTCTTGATCAAGGCGACGAGCTGAGTCGATTGAGCTTTGTCCGTCCGTCTGTCTGTCCGTCTGTCTGTCTGTCTGTCTGTCTGTCTGTTTCTACGCAAACTAGTCTCTCAGTTTTAAAGCTATCGAGCTGAAACTTTGCACAGAGTCTTCTTTTACTGCACACTGCTAATATGTCGGAACCGACCGGATCGGATGACTATATCTTATAGCTGCCATAGGAACTATCAGTCTAAAAGTGGGTTTTTGTGAGAAAACTTTTTTGTTTTTACTGTAAACGCCTTCCGCTTCGACAATTATTAGTTTTATACGCCTTTACACAGATTTGGAAGTTTTTGTCAAAATCGGATGACTATATCTTATAGCTGCCATAGGAACTATCGGTCGAAAAGTGGGTTTTTGAAAGAAAACTTTTTTGTTTTTAATGTAAACGCCTTCCGCTTCGACAATTATTAGTTTTATACGCTTTTACACGGTTTGGAAGTTTTGGTCAAGATCGGATGACTATATCTTATAGCTGCCATAGGAACTATCGGTCGAAAAGTGGGTTTTTTGAGAAAACTTTTTTGTTTTTAATGTATACGCCTTCCGCTTCGACAATTATTAGTTTTATACGCTTTTACACAGATTTGGAAGTTTTTGTCAAAATCGGATGACTATATCTTATACCTGCCATAGGAACTATCGGTCGAAAAGTGGGTTTTTGAAAGAAAACTTTTTTGTTTTTAATGTAAACGCCTTCCGCTTCGACAATTATTAGTTTTATACGCTTTTAAACAGATTTGGAAGTTTTGGTCAAGATCGGATGACTATATCTTATAGCTGCCATAGGAACTATCAGTCGAAAAGTGGGTTTTTGTGAGAAAACTTTTTTGTTTTTAATGTAAACGCCTTCCGCTTCGACAATTATTAGTTTTATACGCCTTTACACAGATTTGGAAGTTTTTGTCAAAATCGGATGACTATATCTTATAGCTGCCATAGGAACTATCGGTCGAAAAGTGGGTTTTTTGAAAGAAAACTTTTTTTGTTTTTAATGTAAACGCCTTCCGCTTCGACAATTATTAGTTTTATACGCTTTTACACAGATTTGGAAGTTTTGGTCAAGATCGGATGACTATATCTTATAGCTGCCATAGAAACTATCGGCCGAAAAGTGGCTTTTATCAGAAAAATGGTTTGTTTTAATGCTGACGTTCGTAAACTCTGTTGTATTAAAACATTTGCAAGGGTATTAAAACTTCGGCAAAGACGAAGTTAGCTTGGCCTTCTCGTTTGGGATCCATTGGATATTTTCGAAGTCGATTTATTTGCGCTTAAAACGAATATATCAGAAAAAAAATATTTCTTTTCTTTTTCCTTCTTCCAAAGGAGCTGAAAATGTGAAAAGGATATTTCAAAAAATTGATCTCAAAGTGGATATTTCGAATATCTGTTCTACGGGGATCTTTTTTATGCTCTGTGCAGACTTCATGTTATATTACAAACAATTATTGTGAAACTCGTCGAGGAAATAAGCCAAACTGAGCCGTTTTCAAATGTGGATTAAATTTCGGTGTAGAATTTTTTGGAGCTGCTGGTTGTGCAACGATATTTGAAAAGTGCAACTTTACTAGCGTTTGAGCACAAGTGCTTAGTGAAAATAAAAATGTTGAATTCTGCTTGCATTTGAACACAAGAGCAGGGCCACCCAGGAACAGATTAAAATAACTCACCCCCAAATGGGAGGGTCGCATTTGTTATCACTAGACATCGGATTTTAGGTTAAAACATATTTTTAATGGTTGGCCAAAAAAAAATTCTGGTTGCATACAAATTCGTTTCATGAAAAGTAGATTATTTTAAAACCTTATTCGTTTTGCATATTTGACATATTTACATATCTTCGACCTAAAAGCATATTTAAGAATATGCTTAACCTATTTCGACCTATTTTGGAATATGTCATATGCTTTTACATATTTAGAGAATAAATATATGCTCCCAAGTAGGCTTCTGCACATCTAAATATGCCTTTTATTCAGGGTTCAAACGTAACTTACTGGGGCAGCAAATACCGTATAGAGGCCAATACTAAAAGAAGTTCCCAATTGATTGTGCTCACCATGCGAGCAAGCAAAATCCGTTTTCCATTAGGGACGCAAGTGTAAAATAAGATAAGGTTCGAACCTTGAGTAGATTTGTTACACTCTGCAAGGCACGATAGAGTTTACAGAATGGAAAAAGACGGAGGAAAAATCAGAATCTTATTTTAGAACATCTTACCGTGATTTGCGAATCATTAAATTACAATCAATGAGGATTAATGGCGGTATTGCACCAATCTTAAATGTCAATTAAGATGAAAATCATTTCTGATCTATTGCATTAGCGCTCTTTTTAGCTAAGAGTCCTCCATGGTGGTCAACTCAATATTAACTTAAGAAATTACTTCTAAGTACCATAAATAACTGCATCACTATTATTGTGATCTTACCGAACCGCGATAAAATACCACGGATGACCAGTGGTGAAAAGAATGGAGTACAGCATACAGAATGTTTTGTACAATTTTAGTATGACTGAGATACAACTAATTTGCGAATTTGCGAAAAAAATACCAAAACGAAACCAAATCAGTTAAGATGCAATGATGTCACCTGGTCCACTTTTTTCTCGTTCAACTAAGTACAGAAGCCAGGCAGATGCAATGCAAAATGTAAATTTCATAACGATTTTATGATAATGCTCGAGTCCCTGACTCAAAACTCGTAAGCCAACTGAACACATTCACAAAACTAAATTTTCCGTTTTGTACGTCATACGACGCATACCGTACGAGAAAACGAAATTACAGTAAGATACAAACTACAGGTATTTACTGTAATTGTGCTTTGATTAGTGCGCTAAGAACCATCCACAGGGCTTGCCTTTACATAATACCTTCTTGTCTTCGGTATTTTTGACCGTTTTAATCATAAATACGGAATTCGGAGTGGTATGTGAGTAAAGCATATTTTAACCTATTTTAACCTATTTTGACCTACTTTGACCTATTTTGACCTATTTTAACCTATTTTCACCTATTTTTGACCTATTTTAGCATATGCTTTTTACCTAAAAAAAACATATTTTGGATATGCTCATCTTAAAAAATCACAAATATTTTTATTAGTCCAATGCCAAAATTTCGAATTTTTTAAAACAACAACAAAAAAAACCTAAAATCCGATGTCTAGTTATCACCTAACTTGAACCAGGCAAAGTAAAATTGTGTGATATTTTGCATAGCAACAAATTTCAAATAAAGATTCATTAAGCTTCTGAAAGATGAGCTAGTCCTTCAATCATGATCATAATAAGCCTTCAATTTTTAAACACCTTGCGCAAGAGTGAGCGTTAATTAAGTCGATATTTTTCTTTTAAGCGAGTTCGCATATGAAAGAGAAAGCAACTCCGACAACAACCCGCACAGCTTTTTTACAAGGAGTCGCTGCGGTCGCTTTTTGACTCACAAGCTTTGGAGTGTTCCATCAGTGCTTCTGAGTAAAATTAAAACTTTTATGCTCATCCACTCTGGCTTGGCCCCGCTCTGCTCTAATCTTCTGCTGCATGCAACTGGAAACCCGCAACAACCTCATCAAAGTAATTAAGCTGCCACGCCCACAGCCCAGCACAAAATTGAGGCCTTTTAAACGCGCATTTCACTAATTAAGTAAGAATGAAATGCTGGCGCAACAATCTGAAGCTCTTCGGGTCCTTGGTACTGTCCACTGATTTTTCAATTGTACTGAATGAATCCTTTGTGACATAGGCCGCTTAATTACGCCTCAAGTGTGTGAGTGTGTGTGTGTGTGTGGGTGGGACTAAAACCAGGCAAACATTCCAGCCATATACGAAGCCCTTAGCCGAGTTCAGGTCAAGTTGAATTATTTTAATGATGGCTGACAGGCCAAAAAGGTGTAACGGAGCAGGGGAGGAGGATGACATGGCGCATTAGCATGCATTACATCAGGACACTCTTCTTCGGTTACACCAAAAAGCATGCTGTAATTACTTTATGTGGCATTCGTGTTAGATTCCCACTATTTTCGGCCAGGACACGACAGGCAGGACATAATTGTAACCAGACCACGCCCACACAATTAGACGCCTTCCACATTCATCAGGCGGCATAAATCATAATTACTTGCTCGTCCTTTCCGCTCACTCTCCCTCCGGCCAGTGCTCTTTGCTCACTCGAGTGAAGACGTTTATTAGGCGCCATTACCTCGGCATATAAAGTGCTTTTTGGAGGCATCGCTCTCTATGGCTGGGCGGGTTTGGGGATGGGCATGGGTATGGGTATGTGTGTTTGTTTGTGTTCTGGACCACTACAATTGATTGCACTGTGGTTATGGGTCGAGTAATTTGCTATAGCTATTTCACTTCTCTTTCCCTCCTCCTTGCCAAGCGCCTGGTGTGCCCTTGGTGCAGTCTGTCAGCAGCTTCCTTCCCCCTGGGAGAGGTTTTTGTTTTCTTCTTTGTCCAGCCAAATGAAAATTTAAGAGCTTTCCATTATTTGTTTGGTTTTGCGTTGGCTTTTGTACGCCATTCTCTACGCTTACCTTTTGTCATGTGCTTAATTATTAATGCTTTCCAAATTATTATGCATAAATATTTATTATTTAGTAATTGTTTGTTCTTCTGCTAGTGTCACTTTTGTGGCTTCTTTCATTGTTCGAAAATTCATTGTAAATAAAACACTTTTCTTACAAAGAATTCAATTATGGCCAATGTAATTTAATTATATTTTTCATTTCTCTAATTTAAAAAGTGCTTGGTTCAAGAACAAATAATAATTTTTTTGGAATGCAAAAAAAAAAAATAAGTCACGGAATCATTTCCGACCATATAAAGTATATATAATCATGATCAACATCAACAGCCGAGTCGATATAGACTTGTCCGTCAGTCCGTCTGTCTGTGTGAACACCTAGATCTCAGAGACTAGGAGAACTGAAGCAACCAAATTTTAAATGAAGACTCCTATTTTATGCACTCAGATCAAGTTTGCCTAAAATTTTTACCACACCCAACTCCCGCCCCAACAATTTGGAAAAAACATCATACCTTTCACAGTTTTGTAGATAGATTAAATGTACTTACTAGAGATAGTTAGTAATTGGCATTATATATCGATTTGATAAAGATCGGATGAGAGGTTCTCAAGTTATGAGCAAAAAAGACCAAGAACCCATTGGTAGCATAGTTTGTATGTTAACTATGCCTCCTAGGACGAACAATAAAACGATATTTTAATGGCTCTATGTATACCTTCAGCACAATGTAAGTTCTTGTGACACATAGTTGCAATCTTTATGAATAGAAATCGGCAATAAGTCATTTGCATGAACTTGAAAACTTCTATTTTTTACAAAAACCACAATTAATTCTGTATTCCTGGATGGATTTTATTGAAAAATGTGGCGTATAATAGATGCAACTTTGAAGAACAAAATAAATTTAATACAAAATTTTCCTGGTGAAAATTGCACTTAAAATTTATGGGATTATTTATGCTAGTGCTACAAGTTTTCTTAACTCATCCATAAGTGTGGTTATAAACTCAACGTAAAAGTAGATCAATTTGGTGACATGTGTCCTAAGAAATAATAAAAAGATAATTATTTCTCATTTAATATTTGGAGTTTATGGATTAATGGATTTTAAAGCAAAGGTCTTACAGGAAAACTTAACTGTGGGATTTCAGTTTAAAGTTATAGGTAAAAACAAACAGAAAATGAAAAAATTGATTTTAATGTCTACGAATTGGAGCTAAAGTTTATTAATTATACGTAATGTTGTCTTGCTTACATTTTTAATTTTTTGGCATGGACTTGGTTTGAAGTCATAACCAGTTATGAACCGAACGGGTTTGATTTTACAGCAAACCAATTTAACAAAACTCAAGACATTCTGAAATCTAGCAAAGTTCTTATCTGTTCAATATTTTGGGACAAAGACTCGATATCGTTTCGTACGTATAATTAATTTTTACTAAAAAATTCCAAGAAGACTATTTAATGACAGAACTTTTTGGGGCCGTTTCGCAAAGATTACAGCTCAATTGTAATTTTTGTTGTATTAAAAATCATTAAGGAGCAATCATTAAAATGAGGAATGTTAGGTTTTCTCATGGCAAATGAGAATGAGAAATGGCAAACGGCTTCCACCCTAATGAGAAAATGTTCATTCACGAAATATATATAAAACGAGAGCGCAAGTTAAAGTCGGCTCTAACCGACTTCGATATATCCGTTACTCATGAAAAAACATGTTTAACAGTGTTCCTGCGTTCCTTAGGGTGAATATCTGAAAAGTATGCAACACTTTTTTAACTCGGCTATTTTTCACATTTTTGCTCATATCTTGAGCAAATCAATTCATTTTGCTAATTACTAACTATTTCTAGATGATACGAATCGTCTATCTTCAAAACTGTAGGAGATAAAACGTTTTTTCTAAATTGCGGGGGCGGGATCTGCGTGCAAATAAAAGAAGCATTTGTCCCATACATGTCAAATCTCTATCTCTTACCATCTCTGAGATCTAGGGGTTCATACAGACAGGCGGACAGACATACGGTCACCTTCACCAGCTATTAGCGCCAGCTGTGAAGTAACTAGCCATGAAAAAGCAAATTCTCAAACTTTGCCGTTCGGATCCCTTTCTCTTGTGCAAAAAATTTAAAGCACACACGCCAAGAGATCGTGAGAAGCTTGGCTTGGCCCCGTTGTAGGAGCTGTATAGCCAACATTTACATTTACATATGGTCGGAAATGATTCCTTCTGCCTGTTACATACATTTGCACGACTTTAGTATACCCTTTTTACTCTACGAGTAACGGGTATAAAAATATTCAACCCTTATTTTAAAGTCAAGAAAAATTTATAAATTTTTTAAGCCCATAGAAAAAATTTTCGTCTTACACATTTATTAAGCAATCAGATTTTTTTTATTTATTTACTTAGCGTCGTTATAACGTTATAAAAATTTTTATGAGCTAAGGAAACCTATGTCCCGACTTACAACCAATTGTAGTCAGAGACATAATAAGGAGCTAATACTTTAATAATATAGAGCTCGAGAAAAGGAAAAAAGAAAACACAAAATTTAAAGTTATGTAGAAACAAATAAAAAATATTTATAGCAATATAATAAATTAAAATGAAACAAAGAAACAGAAGAGAAAAAAAAACAAACAAAAAATATCTAAAAGTAAATTTAAAAAATTCAGTTATTTAAACTATTATTCCTAAAATTTAAAATTAAATTACTCCAAAATTTCTGACCCCGTGGGGGAAGATTTTTTTAGCCAGTCCTGCCGGCTATGCCGGATTCCTTGATTCCTTCTGTTTCTTCATCGAATAAACAGATTTCCAAAGCAACAACAATTTCGTTTGCGGCAGTAAACTTCAAGGCAGATTTTTTTTGTTCTCTCACTAATTATTTCCTTAGAACTTAGATCGTAGCTTTATTTCTATTGGTGTTTGAAAGGACAAAAGTAGCAGTTTAGCAGTTTACTAGCAGTCTCAGGAGGACAAAGAGTAAACTCACATACAAGTATGGTTAGTGCAAATTGCCATTAAGAAAAGTACTCAAATCCACCCATCAGCAACGAGGTCATTCAGAAAGCGCTTAGCCATCATAAATTTGAACACAAAAGCCTAATCGGCTGGCTAATCAGTCAACCATCAAAAGGACTCGTAAGTCCTACAGATTCAAGAGTTTCATGGGTAAGAAAAGAGAGAGGGAGAGGGTAGAAATAGTGTAAGCCTTTCTCAGAAAAAAATGAAAGAAACTGCGTGCCAGGCCCTCATTATGCCTAGGGGCGTGGCTCGCCCCCTGCCCCCACTGTCGATTTAATTGCTCCACAGACACTTCAATGTCAGCATAAATTAAATTTTGATTTTGGTTCAGAGCTCAGAACTTGCCCTCTAATGAAATTCCTCACGCAAATTGCACAGCCTCCATTTTCACTTGCCTGATGCGTTGATGAGCTCATGATGTGCCGCCCTGAATTGAATGTTGAGGCGCCTCAGTTTAGCCGTTGCTCATCCATTGTCACATTAATTAATTCGGCACGAGCCAAACCTCAGCTGCTACTTGGTCACCTCCTTCTAGCTTCTCATTATGTGCGGTGGGCGCGTGGCTGGGCGAAGGAGAAGCCTCCCAAGTCCGGGTCCATTATGGTTAAACAGTGAACAGTGTGAGGCATTTGTGGTTAAAGAGAGATTTGTCAACCGAGTCAACGAGCGGACTTTAAAACTTATCACAAAAAGAGTATTACCACGGAATTTTGGGTTAATTAGTCAGATGAAATATTCACTCCGATTATACGAATAGATAATGAAAAAGTATGCATGAATTGAATATATCAATTTAACCTAATCTAAAAAGCAGAATAAGATCCGACAAAAGACACCATAGCTAGACAACGTTTCGGTTTTTTGAAAACTGGCTTATTCGTTGCAGTTTGCCCATTCGATATCGCATTCAGCAAGTAGTCACCTGTTACTACTCTTACTTACTCACGCAGGTCTTTAATTTGTCTCTTTTGTTCCAATTCCTACACTCTTCAAATAAAAAAAAAGATTCTTGTAAACTTCAAAAAGCGTTGACCTTTTCTGTTGGCATAATTCTTGGCCTGTGTCTAACCGGGCGTGGCACACAGGCTGAAGAGTCAGCATACAAATCTGTTTAATTAAGGCCGGCTCAGCTCAGCAGCCCTGTGAGTGATGAGGTGTTGGCTAGCCTTTGGGGTTGGCAAATTGCTTGGTCAGTTCTTTGTGAGCTGCAAACAGCCAGAGAAGTTCATTTCATTTGCCTTTTTTCCGAGATCTGGGTCCCGGGTCCGAGTTCGGGCTGGGTGCCAGAGCGATAATTTGTTGCCAGCCAGTCGCAACCTCTCGTAACTTACCCAACTGCCAAAATAGAAGCTCAATTTATAAATGGAATCGTTTTTTTGTTGTCTAACTTGCTTTTGCGTACGAGTGAGATTTGAATTTGGCTTGTTACTTATCGCCCAATAGATACTTTTGGGTCCATTTGATTGCTTTGATGTATTATGCGTGCGTGTATGCGAGACTTGTTTGATTTGTTGGCCGGGCTTAATAAACTTGAATTTCTTTGAGCTGATTGGAAAGGTTTTCACCTCTCTTTAACTTAAAAGTGAACAGCGAATGCATGGGCTAATGTGTTTAAGTTGTGGTCCCAAGAACGGCATATTCTGGCAAACTCTAAAAGAAATTCCGCAGCAAAATGTCGCAAAGAAAAGTCATAAAAGTTGTCTATTTCGCACATTGATTTTTCTATTTATATATTTATATTTATTTTCGTTATATTTATTATTTGGCTGCCTTGCCAGAAACTTGCAGACAGTCTGCTCTTGATTTTCGTGTACAAGTCGATGCTGTGGCAAAAGGAAATAGTTGCCTGGCAGCAGGACATTTCAAATAAAACACCATGAAGAAAACATACGCTCATCGGCACAGAGCTTTTACTTTGAAAAGAAAACTTAAATTGATGTTTTATGGGGAATTTATTAGTTGGTAGAGAGAATTGTGCACAAATTTGTTCGATAAGTTAGAACCCACAATTTTGTTACATCAATAAATTTATTTAAATAAAAGTTTCAGGAATTTATTCTTCTAAATAAAAATATGATATGTTTAACTATTTATTTGCTCAAACAATACAATTTGCAATTTAATAATTAATCAAAAAATTCAACAGTATAAGTCGAGTGAACTTTGCATGGATTTATTGAGGCACATATTTTTAATGTTTATAAAAGTATTTTTATAGAGAATTTATAGAGTAGAGAAGATAAAAGTATTAATTGCATTTGACTTAACTCCTCCGTACCAGAGACTAGCATATCTAGACTTAAAAATTGCTGAGTCGACACCGCTTCTGTCAAAAATAAGTCAGATGTTGGCTTTGACTTATGCTCTCTTATGAGCGTGTTCACCAGCAAAATCAATCTATTTTTGTTAGATTGTGCTGTTGAACAGGCTTGATGCGCAATCATGTTTTCTATTTTTCGAGATTGTGTTAGGTGTGATTACATCAAAGAAAAAGTGTGTTATAATAGCTTGATTATAATTTGTTATCGATAGCACACAGCTGTCAGTAGTTAACAGAATTCATTTTTTCAAGGCAAATGCAAAATTAATGTGAGTTTATTTGAATAAATTAAATAATCATGATTTCGCAAGTAGCTCGCGGAAATTCGTGTAAGGCCAGTACAAAAAATATAGATTGGACAAATTCAAGGATTATTTCATGATGTCTCGTGCATCGTTTAGGACTCATAGCTAGAGATGGGATTGCGACGGATAAAAACCAGCGTTATGCAGGCAACTGTCAAAACAGGAGTCCTTCCTAATGGTAAATGTATGTTTCGACAGAGGACATGTTCGCCAAGGCCGGGCTTACAAAAAGCATTTAATGGCTAACAAATTCTTAAGGAAAATTCAAGAGGGATTTATACAGCTCCCAAGGGGCCAAGCCACGCTTCTCTCAATCTCATGGCATGTGTGCAGTAGAGAAAGGGACCTTACAGTTTAACGCCGAATCCGAACGGCAAAGTTTGAGAATTTGCTTTTTCATGGCTGGTTACTTCGCAGATGGCGCCAATAGGTGGTGAAGGTGACCGGATGTGTAAAAGTTATTTTCTATAAAAACGAACTACTTTGTGTTATTAGATGTTCTGAGGCGGGATCGAACCCACGTCCTTCCGCTAAGCAGTCCAGCACACTAACTTCTGGGCTACACACGGCCTATTGGCTTCGCATCGCACCAGCAAAATTGAGAGGCAGCGCAAATTTTATCTCTTATACTAGTTTTCCATGTCCGTACAGAAAAGGCATTTAGGGCAAACTACACAATTATGTAAAGAATAATAAATAATTGCATGCTCAACTACTTACTATGTGAATACTACTCATTAGTAGATAGAACGTGTTGAATCTTTCCATGATCTGGGTATTACCCTCGACCATAAACTCTCTTTTGGCACTCACATTGAACTTTCTGTGAATAAAGCCATGGGCTTGCTAGGTTTTATTAAACGTTGGTCAAAGGAGTTCAATGATCCCTACACGACCAAGCTCTTGTTTATATCTCTTGTGAGGCCCATTATGGAGTTTGGTTCGTGTATTTGGAATCCTCAGTCACTTACCCTGAGTAAACGCATTGAATCTGTCCAGAAACAGTTCCTTTTGTTTGCTCTTCGTAACCTGGGTTGGGACCCACAGTTAAGACTTCCTACTTACATTTCCAGACTTAAACTTTTAGACTTACCTTCACTTGAGCATAGACGGACTATGTTAGGTATAATGTTTCTAAACAATCTTATAAATGGTAATATAGACGCTGAGTACTTACTCGGGCGTGTGAATTTCAATGTCCCTTCAAGACAAACACGAAACTATATTCCCTTGAGGCTTCCTTTTGCTTCCTCTTTGTCCATTTCGCATTCTGTGTAGGGATTACAATAGTATCTCTCCTCTTCTCAGTGATTACCTTTCCGACGAAGGCTTTAGGTCTTTTATTCTCCACACTCTTGCACTTGCATAGTTTCTAGAATTTTTTTTTTAATTCCTTCCGATCATTAACGCTGCGAGCAGGGGCGTAGCTGGTCATACCGACAAAATAAATTACCCCCACCGGATCGGAAGGAGTTTCTTCTATTTGCACTTAATGTCTTTTTTTCCTATCCCCTTATTTTGTATCTCTTTCTATTCTATTATATTGTAGCTATGTCTTTAAGACGAAGCTGCAATTAAAATAAATAAATAAATAAAATAAAAACAAGTGAGAAAGTCGGTCAAGCCCGGCTATAACATACTCTGTACCTGGAGTAAAAGCTGAATGCAATGCTGGTGCTGCGCTCATCTCTAAGTCTTTCTCTCTTTTTCTCTCTCTCTCACTCTCACTATCTCTCTCGCTGTCTCTCTCTCTACGATTGTGTAGTGTTAGTTGTGAATGGGTGGGTGGGGGTGGTGCGAGGGCGATGTTCTTTTTTGCTCTTAACTTGAGAACCGCTGATCCGATCTTTATCATTTCTTCGGCAAATCAATACATTTTGCTAATTACTAACTATCTCTAGAAGGTACGAAACGTTTATCCTTTAAACTGTAGGAGATATAAAGTTTTTTCCGAATTGCGGGGGCGGGAGGGAGCGTAACAAAAATTGAAAATAAATCTGATCTGCCTGCAGCTATAAGAAACATTTGTCCCATACATGTCAAACCTCTATCTCTTACCATCTCCGAGATCAGTTTGTTCATACGGACGGACAGACGGACGGACAGACGGACATGGCTATATCGACTCGGCTGTTGATGCTGATCAAGAATATATATACTTTATATAGTCGGAAATGATTCCTTCTCCCTATTACATACTTTTGCACAAACTTAATATACTCCATGTACCTTCGGTACAGAGTATAACGAGAGCGCAAGTTTAAGTCGGCTCTAACCGACTTCGATATACCCGTTACTCATGAAAAAACATGTTTAACAGTGTTCCTGCGTTCCTTAGGGTGAACATCTGAAAAGAATGCAATACTTTTCTAACTCGGCTATTTTTCACATTTTTGTTCATAGCTTGAGAACCGCTCATACGATCCTTATCATTTCTCTGGCAAATTTATTTATTTAGCTAATTACTAACTATCTCTAGAAGGATCGTCTATCTTTAAAACTGAAGGAGATATAAAGTTTTTTCCGAATTGCGGGGGCGGGAGGGGGCGTGGTAACGGGTATAAAAATAGAGGCAAGCTAACTTCGGCTCGACCGAAGTTTATATCCCTTGGAGCTTGATATATGCCTGACAGTTTTTATGACAGCTATACTATATAGTGGTCTGATTTCGAAAAATTTTGGTGAAATTATGTAAAATCATTGAAAACTTATAAATACACAGATAACATTGAAAACAAAAAAGTTTTTCTCACTAAAACTAGTTTTTCAACCGATCGTTCCTATGGCAGCTATATGCTATAGTCATCCGATCCGGCCGGTTCCGACAAATGTGCAGCGTATGCAGCGTCTGTCCAGACGGATAGACGGACGGACGGACAGACGGACATGGCTATATCAACTCAGCTCGTCATGCTGATCAAGAATATATATACTTTATGTGGTCGGAGATGCTTCCTTCTATGCGTTACAAACATCCGGACAATTTTAATATACCCTCTCCAAGGGTATAAAAAAATTAGATTCATAAAATATTTAAATTATTTGTTCGACAATTTTGTAAAAGGTCTCTGCTAAAGGGAAATTTGTTCTTTTAACGACTCCTCAAACCTTAAAATATATGATTTTGGATTTTTAATCAATTTTCTATGTTGTGCAAAGTACTTCACATGTTTAAAATCGTTTGTAGAAAAGTTTATCTTATGTACATTAGTTTACAATTGTTGTTTTTCAATTTTCTGTTTAATGCTTGCTCATTCTCTTCATCGTCAATAAAGAAACGTCGTGCTCAGCGTTGGCTATGTTGTTGGACAGCCACGAGCACACACCATAATGGGGTTTCTTTATTTCTTGTGGTTCTTGCTGTTTCAGAAATATTTTCTTCGTTTGCATTGGTGTCTGCGCTGCCGTAAGTTGGCTGTGGGCACCCCTGCCTTAAACACAAACCTTCTAGCTTTATTTTTAAAATAAGAAACTTAAGTTTTTCGAAATTCCGTAAAACGCACAATTACTTCATTTAAAGAACATACCAACCAAGGACAAAATTGCCGGAACTTTGCTGATTATCTTGTTGAAATCATTTTGCTATGGGTTAAATTATTGCTGACGTTGGCAATTTACCTACATTCATTTTGGGCCACACTCACAACTCTCTCATCTCTAAAGATAACCTACCAAGCACAAAAAAATAGGAGAGTAATCGCCTACGCGTGGCAGCGACTAAAGCAGCCATTTCGTGGGTCAAGTGTAAAGTTAAACAAAAACGCTTAGCACACACACACACACATAGAAACGGAAGCCGGGTTGGATTTATGTTGCGCCTTTTGTTGACATTGGCATGGCTGCGCTTAGTTTCCCTAGCCCTCAGCCAGCAGAACGAAGTCCAAGGCGAAGAATGCACAAATATTCACATTAAAAAAAAAGTGAAGCAGAGCGAGGAGGCAAGATTTCTTCCTGCTACCCTCCGCCAGTGTCAGCAAACGACCAAAATGATGTCAAGTCACAAAAAAGAAACTAATTTCATGAGATGGTGTCAACTGCAACTTTTGCTTCTGCTTGTCCTCCTCTTATTCCACATCTCAAGTGTGTGGCCCTCGACTGCATTAAACGCTCGAAAAAATGGACGTTAAATGGATGAGTGTGTCTGGAGACCCCATTCAGCTAATGAGTTTACCTTAACATAAATTCCACAGATAAATTGAGGCCTTTTTTCGCATTCGTTTTCTTTGAATTTGCCCATCATCGCCTTTTACCAAGGTAGGCGCACACTCAAACTCAAAAACAAAACACAGTTAATTAAACCCAAAAATTTCCTAATCAAAACTTTTTGCCACTTGGCCACAGTTTTTGCTGGCTTTGAATTAACTCGGAGTAAGCAAATATATTTGATTGAAGCACAATGAAGGTCATGGAAATAGGGAACAAACTGAAAATGCTTTGGATTTAAATCCCTATTTTCAAACAGTCGAACTGGGGGTGTATAATTTTTGAGATCAACCAACGAACTGAGGTAACTTTGGACTTTGTTCGTATACAATTCCGCTACTTCAAACGAGACAGGAGCAGTTCAGCTGCATGCTTTTTTTCAAAAATTCATTTAATAACACAGGCCAACAAAAGACCATTTTGTGAGGTGCAGCCTGGATTTAAAAATAGATAGTTTAGTTTACTGTTCTAAACTGTTTCGGTTTCGTTCCATAGTTTTCAGATATGGAAAAACGAAAATCTAGGCACTATGGTTAGAACGAGGCAAAGTCGAGTTTATGCTAATTATGTAAGGAATATCATCAAATTGAAAAACATAGGGAATATAGGGAAAGTGTTAACTGGCTAAAGAGACATTTTCCGTTATAGCATTTTTATCAAAATAAATACGTTAAGAAGGGGTATTGGATTAACGCCACGGCGTGCATAGATTTTTACATTTAAGTTTATTGGCAAAGATAGGTGTTTAAGACAAAAATACATATTAAATAGGGGAGGAAAACTAGATTTATTAAACGAGGAATAAGGGCTACGTGGTAAATTGTTATAGTTAAGAGAGTAAATTATATTGGAAACAAGTAGCTCACAGTTCCTATAAAAAGAGCTAAAATCAGTTCTCCATAAATAAAATAGTGTTTAAGGGCTATACCCAAATAATGATTTAACGCCATAAAAATCACAAAATAGACATAGTTGTCTAAGGCTCAGGGGGAAAATATCAATAAAGCCACGGGCTATAAAATCTAAAACTATAAACGAAAAAGTCTGACTTAGAGGCCAATTAGACACTTACCGCTGTACTAAAACGGCTAATTTTTAAAATTTCTTGATATGACTTATCCAATAGTCATAAATCAGATATACCAGGTGGCCTCCATAAACTAGAGTGCAAAATGTCACTTTTTCCCGATATCTTGGAAACAAGCTGATTGAACAAAACCAATGATAAGTTTTCGAAACGTTAAAAATAGACCTCAAAATCTGTTGGGCTGTGTAATTTGATTTTTTGTTTTTGAAAGAGAAATAAATCGAACCAAATCAAAAAAATATACACAAATCTCAGTCATTCATTTAGTATACGAACAAACGTGGAAATAAAAATATCTGCCACTGAAAGAAGAGAGAGAAGGCTCCTCACAAACTGGTGCTTTGTGTAGCTCACACAGCAAATAATTGATGTGTTGACAGGGTTTTCATTTACGAAATATATCTTGTTATCTTGTTCTGTGTTTTAACTTTTTTGATGGATCTTCGATTTGCTTTGTTGTGAAACTTGGGCATTTCATATGTTTAGTCAAACTTTTTTATATAAAATCTGCCAAATACTTTGATGCTTCAAGTCGTACCATAATTAAAACATTTTTCAAATCATTTCTCAGTCTCTCATTAAATATTGAATCCTGTTGACAGTTGGTAAAAAGTTTGAAAACTTGTACACATTTTAGTCCTTGAAACTCAAATGGCTTTCAACTTTTCTATGCAAGTGCCTTGCGGTGTAAAAATATATTTATTTATTGATGAATGGAAAGGCATGTAAACCACAAATTAATTGGCTTGGTTAGACGCCGCAACGGGCCAAAAAGTTGAATAAAACTTTACCGCCACGATTGATTGATGGCCAGGTGCTCCAGGAGCAGCCAAAAGAGAAAGGACTTGTCGAAATGAAAGCTTGATGAAAATTTATTTGGTTTAAAGGATATTTTGAAGTCAAGAAAAGATAAAATAAAATTTCTCCGACATATGACTATCCAAATCTGACAACTTAAAAGGTTTACTATCTTGTTAATGAATTATCTAAAAATTAATCTTAAGTCCATTTACTTTACTTCTTAAGTCTTAAATTTTTACTTAAAGCCATATTTTAAATACACTTATCACTTTCCTTTAGCATCTTCAACTATCTCCATAATAAATCTACCAACTTCATGGCACAAATCATCGGTGCCACACTTATTCAACTTTCCAATCATGAATCATTAAACTATGCGAACAAACAAACTTTTTCTGTATCAAGAAATTAAAACTTTTCGACAAACTATTTAAGAAACAAATCCAACAAAATTCAATGGTCCAGGCCAACACAAAGAAGAACAAAAAACATTGTGGTAATTCCAAGCAAAATTTATTAATAAAACAACAAAGATTTGCATGTAAACGCACAGCGCGAGAAAATACTAACAGAAAAAGGGAAATTGAAATAAATAGAGAAATCATTTCTATTTGTTATTTGCAAAGGCTCAGACGCCTTCAAAGGACTAAGACCGGATAGAGGAATTACCCTCAGACAGATTGACCCGCAATATTTGCAAAGATTTTTTGCACTTTTGTATGTTTTTATGTCTGGCAGAATTTTTGTTAATTTTTGGCTTAACCAAAAAATAAACAACAACCATAAATCTTTGTGGGAAAACTCTAGATTTAAGACTTTCAGTGGCTTTAAAAAATAAAATTAGTATTACAATTCAAAATTAACCCTTGTTTCACCGTTCTCCTCGTAATTGGACATAGAAGTGCTAAATATGAGTAATTCGGTGGATAGAGATCCCATCCATGCGACAGATCGAAATGTTGTAATAAGCAAAGAATGCACCACAACAAAAAAAACTTCATATAAATATAACTCACTTTGGTGTCAAAAGTTTTGTGAGTTATTTTCATACGGAATTTTTTATCTTGGCAGTTCCTATGTTGAGGTGTATACTTAGCTTAAACAGCAAAACAATTTTGTTTAATTTAGAGCTGCAAATCGAAATCATCATTACAATGTGTTGGGAAATTATAAATTTCAATACGCATTGCAATTATTTTAGTAATTGTGCCTTAATTATTGTTAATATACACTGCCATGCACTTGAATAGGGACAAGCATTTTAAAGCGAATATACAACTATTTGACTGAAACAATCATATTAAATCAAAAGGCAAATATTTTTTAGCATTTAGTACTTCATTCTTTATTGAATTAAACAAAAAAACTTTTTCAAATTAACGCAGTGTTTTGTTAAAAAGTTTTTTTTTCAACGAGCTCTTCAAAAAGGCATATCTTTAGCATGCACTTGAATAGGGACACAGGTGATTTCATCGTTCTGAGTAAAACTCCGCTCAATGAAGCTTATATTTTGACATCATATAAAAGTTTTAAACATAAATAACTAAATTTGGTGGGCGTTTAAGCACTAACTGACGTAAAAAACGCAAAATAATGTCCTAAAAGGAGTAAAAATTTACGTATTTAGTAGTAGCAAATTGATGAAAAAAATTTGAAAAAGCCAAAGTTTTGTATGCAATTTTCTTAAAAACCCATCAAATTATTCGAATAACATGAAAGGCTGCACAAAAAAATTTTTTCGTGTACTGCAGAGCATCGAATTGTTCAAAAAGCCTTAAATTTACATTGTTCAGCTTTGAAAATTGATTCAAAACTACTATTAAATGAAAGTGTTGATACGGTACGGTGAGTTGTACGTAAAGCTGACCATCTGAGAAGACAAAAAAAAACCCGATGGCACGTCGCGGCGCTCCGTACCATAACATCTTTCTCACGGCTATGGTGACGGGACAGAAAGTGTTCTTCTTATCGAATATCATGGATATAATACAAAAAACACACTTTCCATACAAGTGGATGCGTTTTTTAACGGATAACTCCACGGTATTATATTCCTTCTTCCGAGTAATATAATTTCGAGCAATAACTTGACGAAGATCTTTACGTGGGGCATTAAGGGGCGTTAATTTGAAAAGGTTTTTTTGTTTAATTCAATAAAGAATGAAGTACTAAATGCTAAAAAATATTTGCCTTTGATTTAACATGATTGTTTCAGTCTAATAGTTGTATATTCGCTTTAAAATGCTTGTCCCTATTCAAGTGCATGGCAGTGTATATGGAGCATTCCATACAAAACGAGAGCTTAAGTTAAAGTCGGTTCTGACCGACTTCGATATACCCGTTACTCATGAAAAACATGTTTATCAGTGTTCCTGCGTTCCTTAGGGTGACCATACTGAAAAGTATGCAACATTTTTTTTAGGGTTGGGTGAGGGGTAGCGGGTGTCTTGGTTCACTTTTTTGCTTATAACTGGAGAACCGTTTATCCGATCTTTATCATTTCTGCGGCAAATTAATTTCGCTAATTACTAACTATATTTAGAAGAAACAAATCGGATATCTTCAAAACTGTAGGAGATATAACGTTTTTTCCAAATTGCGGGGGCGGGAGGGGGCGTGAAACAAACTTGATCTGCGTGCAGATAAAAGAAGCATTTGTCCCATACATGTCAAACCTCTATCTCTTACCATCTCTGAGATCTAGGTGTTTATACAGACGGACGGACGGACGGACAGACAGACAGACGGACATGGCTATATCGACTCAGCTGTTGATGCTGATCAAGAATATATAATTACATGTTCAGTAAAGTTCCGTACTCGATCACAAATAAAAGAAATCAGTTCAGTTTTATAACTTTATTTTAATCCAAGTGAATGGTTTGGTGATGATTTTAAGACTAAAGTACAATTCTTGGCTTATGGTCTAATTAAAGGCAGAGGGACGCTTTGGCGTACGTGACAATGAGCATGAGCCAAAGACAAAGGGAATTGGATTTGTTTAGATGCTGCAACGCTGGCATCTTCTGATTGGTGAATTCGCAATTTTTGTTATGATTACGTTTGAAGGCCAATGCGAGGCTCTTTTGCATACGTTAAGATTTCTGCGTATGTTGGGCCTATGCGTGGCTCTTTGTTATGGTTTTGTTTACGTTACGTTTTCTGCGTATGTTGTTTAAAAAGGGTTGTACAGTGGGTATTAATATAGTAAAAAGGGTAAGGTGAATATGGATATGTCACTATATATATTCTTTATAGGGTCGAAAATGATTCCTTCTCTCTGTTATATACTTTCGCACAAACTAATCTTATATCTTGGTAGAGCATAATTATAATATTTTGACTTTATTCTCCTCCATTGCAAAAAGGTATGTGCTCCACTGGGAAGAAAAATCGCACGCATTAAATCTACCTGGCTTTGAGCAGTCGGTCTTAAATCGCTCAACTTTCGTCATCTAAGCTAGTAGCCGGGCATATTTGTGCCCCTTAACATATAAATTCAAATAGCTTTAATATGAAATGCCAATGTTTAAACGAAAACCTTTAGAGATATATGGGAAACACAAATATACATTGGTTGAAGTATATACTATTTGTCGTCAAGAACCTTCATGAAACATCCTAGTTTTTACATCCTAATGTTTTTAAATCTAAATAGCAAAAAAAACATTTAGAGTTTGATAGCCCAAGCGAAACCTGCGAGGGTTTATTACAAATTCTACTCCTGAAAACAAACTCTCAACACTTACTTGTGTGAGTAGTCTAAAACAGTACAAATTACGCTAATCTTGTCTCACACATTAGGTTACAGAAAAAAATCAGAACTTGCTGCTGCCAAATTTGAGCCGATCTCGCGCCTTTTCGGATCGGCTTAACTAGCCAGCATCCAGTGTAACATCACATATGTTAAAGGAAAGATGAGGAGGGTAAAGATTTTGGTTAGCTGCATTCACTCTTTCTAGTTCTCTCTTTTCTCTTTGAGCCAGTCAGCAACAGGTCGGCGCAATGTATGTATGTAAAATGTTTATTGTGCATAAATCAATTAAAATTAGGTTTACCGAAATTTTCACTATTAGAGGAAAAATGGGAATTAACCCGTAAATATTTTTTCTATTGCGGTACTGATAACCGGTTATCTTAATAAAGGTTATGAAAAACCTTTGTTTTTTTCGGTGAAGGGTTAAGGGTTACGGTTTTAATCTCTGTTTATATTAGGTATATATTAAAAAATGTTAATTATTAATACATTAATAATTTAATAGTTAATTTTTCACTATGTTAAAGTATTTGTAATGGTAATTAAATTTTTAATTATTGCAATAGGAATTTCGACTTGCAGCCCTCATTTAAATCTATTTTCCTTCTAAAACTTTGTCGAAAGTGTTTATTAGCAAAAGCTTTTGTCGCAATCAGCATTTAAACATTTTTTTTTATTTCTAAAGCGTGATTTTAATGCAATTTGGTTTTTTGACACCTTCCTTTGGCAACGCCAAAAATGCTTAGTATTCACCGTGAATAGACTAACAGTGCTTGCAAATCATTGAATTTAATTATCAAAATTCTTGCTCTGTGACGATTTGCGTCCATTTGATGATTGTCATTATCGATCCACCGAACAGGCTGTTCAAGTATTGCAACCAAATTTCGCACCAGTTTCACTTTATTAGACTACTATCACCATCCCGTGGGCGGAGAGTCAGCAATGTACTGTTTGGTGTGGTTTGTGGGACGGCAGCATCATTGAACCGTACTTTTTCGAAAATAATGAAAATCGCAACGTTACAGTCCATGCTGCAAAGTACAGTGCGACCGTGCGATGATTACCGACTTTTTTTTGCACAAAATGGAAGATTTAGACTTGGTTGACATGCGATTTCAACAAGACGGTGCCAAATGACGCAGGGTGCGCGAAACCAGGGACCAATTAAGAGGCGGGTTTGGTAAGTAAATAATCGAACGTATTGGACCAGTCCATTGGCTGGCATTGATGAATCGCTTCAAACATATATTTTTTTCTTTGAATATTTCAAACTTTCTCTTTATTTTCAATTTTCAAAAATTAATCGTTTAAAAATTCACCCACACAAGGCAGAGAAATCAAATTTTGAAAATTTTATTTTTATTAAAAACAAAAATCGATCAAATATTATCACCTCTTGTGATTTTTGAGATAAATTTGAAAGACCAGAGTGTTTTGCTTTTTCAGTGCATATCAATTGTAGATTTTCCTGGGGCAATGTTAGAATTTAATTTTTCCATGATTGATGAAATTTATAATAAAGCATCACAGAAATCACCAAATAAAGGTTTTAACGAAATACAAATGTGCATGAATTATTATAAATGCTTATACTCTTTAAGAATAAAATACAATTTGTGCGTATTTGTTGCACTTGGAAGTAGGACCGGGAAATTATATAGCAGGTTGAGTAGTAATAAATTTGAAAAGTTGTTCTTAATTTATTTGATCAATTTATATCAGTTGAACATTTTTAATTTCCTGGCGCTCAACAGCTGACACATGTCTACATATTATGTACAATATACAACTAAGACGAAGTAGAAAATGTATTTCCTGGCCAACATTGCACTTTTAAGTTAAGGCAAACTCTGCACCGGCAGCAAAGGCAAGCAAACAAAAAAAAAAACATTATTTTTTGGCCAGCCGCAAAGCCAAAAGCAATTCCATTTTGGTAAGCACAAGACATAAGAGCAGCTGCCTTAAATATAAAAGCGACGTACAAATATAACAAGCTGAGGAAAGACAGAGCAAGATGTTGCTGGATTCACTATAACGATTCTCAGTTGCTTGTATTTACGTTTTATTTTTATTTATATTAAGCACAAGCCAAACAGCAGCAGCTAAAAATAAAAGTATACTATTTGAGATGGTTAGCATTAACCCAACGAAACATTTGCACCCTTGCAGGCAATTGTCTTCTTTCTTTCTATCCGGATTAGCAAACGATCATACTTCATCTTTAAAGATATTTGATGGATCTAAAAATCTTTTTATAGATGTTCGATAATTACGAAAACATGATGAAACACTACAAGAAAACTTTTATTTTCGTTGTTTATAGTAGGTATGTTTTTTCTTATCACGAGTACATGGGACGTATATTTTTGGGATTGGTTTTTTAAATTTAAATAATATTGGAAAATCCTGGAAAAACAAACAAATAATAACTATATCAAAGTGTGAGGAGAGAGGGTGCTCGGAAATGCCGGGGAGAGATAGTCAAACTAGACCTCACCACGACTTTCTTACTTTCTTATGTTGTGGCTAGATTTTATTACCAGTTTGACGTTTGGAGCAACGATTACTTATATAATTTTTAGTTTTTTTTAACAACTCGCTGTTGTCCTTAATCACCTTAACATGATTTATCATGACGGACGACTTGGACGTTTTTCAAGACGCAATTTAAAAAAGAGATTTCTTAATTTGTTCCTCAATTTAAAACATGTTATATATGAACCCGCCGAGACTTTGTCCGCGTCCAAGATTTTAAGAATTCGTAGAAATTTTTTTGTTTCATCTTGTAGAAAGTTTCGAGTTCACAGCTGTTGAAAATATATCAAAATTTTACACACATGTTAAATATTTTTCCATTCCGTCCTAAAGAACCCAACCAAATTTTCTAGGCTATCAAAAATTCCGGAAGTATATATTTATCCCTTCCTTCAAGTTGATGCTAAAAACATACCTTTTTCCGCACGACCATATAGTGAATTTCGCGACTAGCGATATTTGTTTCCCGCGAACATTTATAGTAAATATACGAAGATTTCGGATTTCATGCAGCGTTAGCATTGCTTGCCCATAATTGAGAACATATATAGAGAGTTCACCAGCCCTCGTAAAAGCGTAATTGGTAATTTTACCACACATGAGCTAGTGAGCGCCCCCCTGGGATTTACCCTAGTAATTTTTGTGGCAAACCAGCTGTTTTAAACAGCTTATAAATTTTCCCCTAAATATTCACAACGGTTTTTAACTCCTCAGCGGCGTGAAGCACTGTATTCATAACTCATTTCGTTCTGTGTGTACTCCCTCTCTTCCTTTTCTCTCTTTTTAATTGCTATTCCTTTCTCACACATGTCTCTCATGCATACAACACACACCTAATTTGTGTGAGTCGTTCCCTCTCTCACTCTCTCTCATGCTCTTAGCAAAACATCTAAGTCCACAATAATGACTGAGCTCCACCGCTATTCATACAAACTTTTCTCAGTCCTTTTCACCCACTTCGCGGACAAATTTTCCAAATTTTCTTTTCGTGCACGCATAACTAAACGAAGGTCTATGTCAAATCTTAGATCTCTAGGACAATCAGTCTTGGCTGTGGGTTGAAGACATGTCAGTCGAGCATACAGATTTATATGTTTAAAAAAAGGACAAATTGAGAATGAAATGGATAAAAAAGTAAGAAGTTTAGAAGTTTTTTAAGAACACCAATTTTTGACGCAGAGATAAAAAATCATAGGGTAGGGTGCACAACCATTTAGCTCTTACAATTCGGCTTATTCAAGATGTTTGTTTTAGCAGCCTGTTGGCACTAAATATTATAGATATCCCAAAAACATTGTAAAAGAACCACCCAGCTGGAAAAATTGATAATACCCTCTGTAAGGGTATAATTCTTTCTATAAAGCCAGAACAGAAGCAGCTGCTGCTACCATTTCAGACAGTGCAAAGCAACTGCAGTTGCTCTTGGTATGCATTTGCGTTGCTTTTTACGTCCATAAAGGCTGACTGAGAACACAAGGGCGAGGGGATAAGATAAGTTTGTCATAAAGTTTGGTATAAGGACAAAAAAGACAGAAAACATCTAGGAGCCGCACAAGTTGCATATTCTTAATCAGACTAACAATTTAAGCCACGTGCAGACAAGGTCGTGAGTTTAAAGTGAAATCGTTACAGATTTACACGCGAAAACGCATGACAGAATTAGTTAGAACAAACTTAGATTTTAAACAATACATTAAAATTGTTTTATAGAAATTGTTTTGAATAAAATTTAAAAAATTGGAAAAATTTTAAATAAATTAATTTTGAAAAGCTTTAGGTCAAGTCTTAATTTACACAAAGAGTTTTTACTCAAGCTTTAAAGAGGGCGTTTTGTTAAACTTTCCTGATAGAAATATAGGTATAATCTGCTTAAGATCAGAGACCTCCATTAGAAAGTGAAATCTGAGATTTTTTAGTCTCCGTCCACCCAAAGCAGAGCAAGAACAAAATAAATGGGGAAAATAAGAACAGATCAAGAAAGAATTCATTTAAAAAAAATTGGGGCAAGCTAACTTCGGCTCGACCGAAGTTTATATACCCTTGGAGCTTGATATGTGCCTGACAGTTTGTATGGCAGCTATACTATATAGTGGTCCGATTTCGAAAAATTTTGGTGAAATGATGTAAAATCATTAAAAACTTATAAATACGGGCGTTGGGACCGATAACATTGAAAACAAAAAAGGTTTTCTCACTAAGACTTTTTTTCAGACCTAACTTTTGTATGGCAGCTATACTATATAGTTGTCCGATTTCAAAATGGCTTGGTGAAATTATGTGAAATCACTAAAAACTTATAAATACGAGCGTTGGGAGCGATAACATTGAAAAACAAAAAAGTTTTTCTCACTAAGACTTTTTTTTTCAGACCTAACTTTTTGTATGGCAGCTATACTATATAGTTGTCCGATTTCAAAATGGCTTAGTGAAATTATGTGAAATCACTAAAAACTTATAAATACGAGCGTTGGGAGCGATAACATTGAAAACAAAAAAGTTTTTCTCACTAAAACTAGTTTTTCAACCGATCGTTCCTATGGCAGCTATATGCTATAGTCATCCGATCCGGCCGGTTCCGACAAATGTGCAGCGTATTTATACCAAAAGACTTCGTGCAAAGTTTGGTTACGATAGCTTTAAAACTGACGGAGGAGATAGCATAGAAACAGACGGACGGACAGACGGACAGACGGACAGACGGACATGGCTATATCAACTCAGCTCGTCATGCTGATCAAGAATATATATACTTTATGTGGTCGGAGATGCTTCCTTCTATGCGTTACAAACATCCGGACAATTTTAATATACCCTCTCCAAGGGTATAAAAACAACAACTTTGCGTTAGTTTTTTATGTAAAAAAGAATTAGGAAAAATATCCAAGAACAACTAAGGCCAAGTTCATAATTTTTTATTTTTTCTACCCAAAATTGAAGACTAAAAGTGCCAAAGCTAAATTGTCGTTTTTTCCTTCACTGTACACACAAAAAAGAACTTGTAGTCCTTTTTTTAGACGGCCATGTGCACATGCTTTCATCCTTATAATAGTTTTTTGCAATTTATTTTATTGCTGCGTCTTTGTGTATGGGTTAGTATGTGTGCCACATTTGAAATGATGCGCCCGTCTACTCTTGGGCGGAAAATGCCAAGCCAAGCGCAATTAATGCGTTAGCTCAGCACTCACACCTGTAAGAGTCCATGAATTTGTAGGGTGCCGAGGCGAGCCGCCAAAAAAAAATAAGAAAACAATGAAAAAGAAACAGAAAGAAATGCAAATTATTTTCTGAGCAGCAAAAAAATACAAAAAAGCACTGCAGCATTTTTGTTTTGCTTTACAACTAATTCCGTCCAAAGTGTTTGTTTTTTTTAAATACTTATAATTATTGTTTTTTTTTTTTTTATTATTATTTATTGGGTTATTTAAGTTAAAGCGTACACACATATGGCACATATGTAAAAAGAGAAAAAAAAAATATGGAGAAGAGAATAGGCTAGAAAGGTTTGATTAAAAAAAAAAATCGCCAAAAAATGTGTGCCGTAAGTCAAACAAATCGTTTGTTAATTGTTTTAATTACCTAACAAATTTAAAAACGGTAGCGTACGATTAAGTCGGCCCTGCCCGACTTCGATATACCAGAAATGTTAAAACTACTTCCGATGTTCCTGAGGGTGTAAATCCGAAAGTTGTGCTACATTTTTTCACTCGGCTACTTATTATCCGAGCTTTATAAAACTTTGGGAGATAATTTTTATTGCGAATAGAAATGAATCGACATGTTAAAAATTGTGGGAGTTATATAATATTTTTGTTTTTGTTGTGGTACAGAAGTGGGTATGGCGAAAATTTGTACAAAAACCATACTAAGTCCAAGATAATAGTCACCAAACCAAGAGAAACGGTGTCGGAAATCAACAGGGACGAGATAATCTCAACCCAAGATTACATTTTTATTCTAGTAAGGCTGGCACTTTCAATTTTTAGAGACTATTATTGTCGCAACTTTTTGTTAATAGGTCAAATTTGCTGTTGTGTATCATTACAGCCTCTTCAAAAGCATTCTGCGGAGAATTCAAGCATACTGTGACTCGCTTACACTAACGACTTTCGCCCATAGATGAAAAATTGTGACTAAAATTGTTTCTAAAAATTAAAAGATTTTGACGTATCTATAAATAGAATAAGTTTACAATTTGATTAAAATTTTTTTTCAAAAGAAATTTCAGAAACTTGATGAAGACGAAAACAAAAAGGAACGAAATGACACCGAGCTGTTCGCAATTCCGTTCAGGTGAATTATAGTTAGAAAACGATTCGAAAAGAAAATCAAGTTCTAACGGGAACATCCAAATGAAATCGATTCGGAATAACAATTGTTTTACTTTTTAAATCCACTTGGAGACGGGAACAGACCTGATTGTCAACATAAGTGTAAAACTGGATTAAAACACTCTAAGGGCCGCTTTCTCTTATGGCTTTGAACCTTTGGTAAGGCAAATTATTTATTGTGTGCTGAAAACAGAAGTCTGAATTGTTATTAAGTAAACCAAAAATGGAAAATCTTGGATTTGGCTTTTACATAACAGACACTTGCAGACATTGCTGAAGATACAGATTCGCACTAATTCTCCTACTTCATTGCTTAAGCTAAGTTAACACAGGGAAATAATTTGGAAACATTTTATTAAAAATAGCCAAGGTTCAAGAGGTTACAGAATTGAAAATTTTAACTTTTCCCAATTCGGTCAGCCATTCATCAAATATGTCGAGATCTCCCATCATAGTAACAAGTGTTCACAAATGAAAAACCTTCTCCTCCTCTGTAAATCTCTTGCTTCTTATTTTGAGAGACGCGCAATGAATATAACAACAAACAGCAGAGTGCAGAAACGCTGCTAACCTACTATTGGTGCCTTTGAAGGCCTGTCAGTCTGACCGTGACGCAAATGCCCAAGATCATAATCACACAAAAACCATCAGTTATAAAATCTATATGAGAAAACGGCCCTAAGAAGACTGGAGTCGAACTTAGTACCTCGGGGGACTGAACACACACTTTTCGGCGACAATTATATCTAACATATATATTATATAACAAATCTAGTTTCTGAGATTTCTATTTTTCCAGTCTTGTTTTTTAAAAAATTTCAAGATTTTCATATAAGAAATTTTTAATCTAGACCTAAGACTTTAATTTTCTCAGTGTAAAGCTCGTTATTTGCAGAAAATATTCTGCAACAGACAAAAATATATTACTTTTGGAAGAAATTTAGCAGAGAAGATGCTGTAAAGGTTTTCGGACAGTCGTGAATAAAACTGAGATCATCATTCAACAACCAGGGCCTGCTGTGCATAAAGTCCTCTTTATTATCACAGATTGATTGAATATGGCCCTAATTTTCGATCCCAGCTAAGTCGTAAGTATTAAAGAACTTGTCCAAATATTACATACTAAAAAACTAAAGAAATTGTTTGAAAATTAAAGCTTTCAACTTTCTGTAGTTTGTATTCAATTTTCACACTATTCTGTTAAGTTTTTGTTCTCCCCCACATAAGTAGCTTACTTTCTTTCGCACACAATTTCAATTATACGCGGAAAATATACACTTTTGTTGCTCCTGTCGCATTTTTAACTTGCCTCAAAGGGTGCTTCAAAGCCACGGAAAAAAACTAAATAAAAAATTCAACCAAAACTAATTTTAAAATAACACATACCCAAATTACACAGCCCAGTCAAAGCCGCAAAAAAATGAAGTATAGAGTGTGAAAAAGCATTTGTTCTGCAAAGTATAAAATTAACATGCCAGGCATCGGCAGAGAGCGCGCCAAAGCGGCGAAAAAAATTCCACTAAAATTGCATTTTAATTAATGAAATGCGTTCTAGACTGCCAAGCAGAATGAGGCAACAGCTGGGTAAACCAACAAAAAAAAAGAGAGATAAAAAGGGAAAGGAAAAGTGGAAATCGCACAGCAGTACTATAGAAAATTACTAGAAAACCAAATTAACCAAATTAGCAAGCTGTAAATTTCGCCAACAGCTTGCCAGACTGCAGCAAATTAATAAAGTTTCACATTATTAGAGCGGGGCCGAAAAAAAAAACTGTTCGGAGCGGCATTTGCCCAATTTAATTTCCCTTGTAGTTTTAAACAGCCTGAAAGTTTTTTTTCTTAGCCAAGTTGTGCCAACTTCGCTCTGTGTGTGTGTCTCTGTAAATTATATGCATGAAAACTTTCAGCACAGTTTCAGTTACGCTTTAATTTATCGCTTACAAAGAAGAAGTAGTTGCCCATTTTTATATGCACATATATATTCGCTTACCGCATTACGATGTCACACAAAGAAGCGTACACTCACACAGGATACAGGATTCACACAACGCAGCGTACACGCAATTGACCTAATTTTCTATGTGAGTGTGTGTGTGTCTTTTTTATATTTTCCGTCGCGGTAATGGCCACCGTTTAGCTTTTGGCTTTGGTATGTCCACACAGGATACACCGGAAGTTCGACTAGGATGCACAGTTTGCCGCCCTTTTGTGGATTGCACTTTTAGCCAAATAATATACGATTTGTATATTAATAGCATAAATTCATAATGTTCAAAGCTTGTGTTGGTTTTTTTGTCCATTATTTAAAGCATTATTCAATCTTTGGAGAAAGAAAGTTTGTGTGTGCGAAAATGTTTGGACTTAGTAGTATTTATTTCAACACCATTAACAAAAGACACTTGTTTTAGAGCAGTTTCTATTTATATTTAAGTATTAAGGGAATGAATTTGATCTATTTGGATTGAGCTTTTAAGAGTGTAGCATACTTTTTTGGGCTTAGTGCAATGGAAAGGTACAAGCGATGCTCTTTACGAAGAGAATACTTAATTGCCGTAGCAACAGGTGATTTGTGTGTGTGTGTTATGCAATGCTCAGTTGTCGGTACTTAGGTCTTGCTGTATACATATTCAATACTCATACTCGATACTCAGTACTCGATTCTTAGTATTTTATACACACCACTCGATACTCAGTACTTGATACTAAGTTCTCGATACTCAGTACTCGATACGGTAAATTCGGCTGATGTTGCAAAGACAAAGGTTTATTTAAAAGGGTCTGTCGCAAAGACAAAAGGGTCTAGATCGCTAAGAAAAGGGTGCGGAACTAAGTCGAGAATTTGGAAATTAAATTATATACCTAATTAAAAAGATAACTTCAAAACAAACTGATCTTGCCCCATTTTAGGTTATTCTTATGCCAAGTCCTAGAGATGTCGTCAAAAACCCTTTTACTAGTTTTACCAGTCAAACAGCCAAAAATGAGCTTCAGTCTAAAAACTTAAATTTCTAATTTTTGTAAGCATTGCTGCTGATATACAAGGATCGCTCCTTTTTTTAGTTTTTGAGAAAAAGCGTTCTCTGAATTTTTTTAAACCTCTAAAAAAAAATTTTCATGGCCATCAACAGTCTCTTTTTGTGTCGAAATAAGTTCACTTCGACGTCATTAGGTTAGGTTAGGCCTCTTAGGGTGCCTTTGACGCTGTTCGACACATGACCCATGACATCTAGTAGGCCCGCATTTCCCCATGAAATTCTATGAATTTGACAAGCTTTTCAAATTTAAAATAGAACAAAAAGCAGGACTACTAGACTATCATTTGTCATGTGTCGAACAGTGTGAAGGCAGCCTAAAGTTTTTGTATATAACTCATACGCAGTGTTCACTATTATCATATATTTTTGTCAAATAGTCGGCGTTGATTTTATTTAAAAACTAATCAAATGAAAAATAATAAAAGACTCTTACTATGTGTTATTTCAAAAGCAATTGAAATGAACAAATAATTTCGATCTAAAAATTTGTATTTAATGAACGTGTCGTATGACACCGTCGCGACTATTTCAAATGAAAATAGAATTTTTTGATTTTCACAATTATTAATTATAAACCAAATATTAGCTTTGGGAATGCTGAGACCTGATTTTTTTCCATTTTTCCGTTGTGGGGTCCGGCCTAATACCCACATTAGCTAAAAAAAAAAAACAACAAATTTTATGCAACTTGCCAAACTATTCTAGAGACGTCCACCCATTCCACTCTTAGAATTGCATTTAATTAGCTGTTCGACTTTCACTTTTTGTTTGGCCTCAATTTGTGCTTCACACTGTTGTTGTCGTACTAAGGCATCCTCGTCGACAAAACCCCGAAAGGAGAGCAGCAAAAGGCTGACCGACATAAATTTCATTAATGAGTTTAAAATTTGCTTCACATTTTTGAAGATTTGTTAACGCTGTTCTGTTGGCCTTTTTTGCCGGCCATTAAGAATATATTTATGATGGTTGTTTGGAGTTGTAAAACTTCACAGTTGGATTAGCATTTAATTAGGAGCTTCTACAGAAACTTTTAAAATTGAAATGAGATTGGTAAGCAATGAAAGGGAAATTTGTTAAACTATTTTCATACACTTGAAAAGTGTATTATAATTAAAGCCCTAGAAGAAAAGAAAAATAAATTTTACGGAGTGCTGGATTCAGGCCTTTATTACTTTAAGTATATAAATTTTTTGAATGAATCAAGTTGTTATTTTACTATTTTGAAGTACAGACATACCACAACTTATTTATATTTCCTCCTTTTCTTATAATGTTTGGATTTACCGTTATATCTTTGTATCCACTTATCCGATTGCAATATTGACACAATAAGGAATGGTTCTGAGAAAGCCCTTAGTATTAAAATCTCGATGTTGACATTACTCCTGCTGTGCTGTTTTTCCTTACACAGCAAAAAAATAGAGAAGGAAGGAAAAAGGAAAATTAACCGATTTGCCTATTCCAAACTAGAACCCCTTTTCGATCTACAAGTAATGTAAAAACTATTCTAATTGGACCATTATTTTCACTTTTTTGGCCTTTAGGTAAGCGTCTCGTGAGCTTAAGTCATCTCCTTCAAATATTTCATGCTCAACTTTTACTTTAGTCTTTGACTTGGCTCAAGTTTTCAACCATCAAAAATAAAAGTTGGCCAACTTAAAGCATCACTTTAAGCCCCAGACATCAGCAACGCCGATAAACAAACAAACTTGTCTAAAATTCTGCTTTCCTTTTTCTTTTCGTTTTTTTTTCACTTTCAAGGATGTGCCAGACATACAGCAAAGGCATCAAACTGATGCCAGGAAACTCATTTAATCATTGACAAATTTTTCCTCAAACATTGCGGGGCCCTTAAAATAGAACAAAAAAATCCATAAATTGGCAACCTACTGAGAAATTGAGGATAAATCAATTGAAAAATATTAATGAATTATTTATGAGATAAGACAGAAGCAAGCGTATCCAGGCACCCGACCGCAAAGCCAAACCCTTGGGGGGAAAGAAACCACAGAAAAAAACAAAAGGAAATCGGCCAAGAGAAATAACTGTAGAAAAATTACGCTGGAGACTAATAAAACAAGATTATTGCGGTATGACCACAGACAGTTGGTAAAGTTGGGAGAGACGAAAAGCGAGTGTGTGAGTAATTTTATGTGTGTGTTTGTGGGAAAGAAAGAGCTAGACAATGAGCTAGTAATAAATCACCGGCCGCAGAATGGCGTAAAATGAAACGGGGTCAGCGTAAAACTGCATCACACACACAGTTGTAGTTCTCAGCAGTTTGATAGTGTTTATATTTAGCCATAATTATGCCAAAATGAAACATACTGCAAAGTTTCACTTATAAAATTTTCTAAATATTCAATATGGACCATCTCAATAACACTAGAGTAGAAAAAAAATCAATTTTGAATGTCAGAAATTCATTTTGTTTTCGCATTCTGGGAGGGCAAATGATTAAAGCTTGAACGTTTTTTAAAAGTAAAAAGTTAAAAAGGAACAACACGAAATCGCAAGTTTAAGTCGACTTTGCCCGACTTTGAAATACCTTTACTCATTAAAGTAGGTAAGGTAAAATATATATGGAATACATATATAGATATCGTATCTCATTCAAACTTTCTTTTTTGGGATCCAATGTCAGATCCCAAGACAATACGATTTTGGCGTCACATGTGACATCTATAATAGCTAATTTAGAAAACGTATAGCTAAATTTCAATTAATGTATCCTCGTAAAGGCGGCGAGAACCAAAAATTGGGATCCAATGTCAGCTTCCAAAAACAGTAGTTTTTTGTTTGCACATGCGTCATCTATAATATCTATAAATCTTTGATATAAGTAAAGCGTTAGCGTTATTAACTAACTAAAAACTTTTGGATCGTAAACTATCCAACCGAATCTCTGAGACTTCCTCGAAAATTCAGCTTATTCGGTAGATTGGAATATGGAAGCCGAAATATTTATAAAAAACAGTAAAACATTTCTGTGTACTGATTTTCCCAAAATCATATATGTTTTATTGCAGGAAAAGATTTGTTTAATGTGTAATATTTCAGACATTTTGGACTACAGTTCACCTATTTAAAATTTTCTCCTGACTTAATATTTGGAAATTAACAAGCGTTTAGTTTACCTTTAGCGCCTTAGTCTAGGTACAGGCGGAAACTTTTTAATTAGTTGCAATAATATTCTAAAATTTTATAAATAGTTCCGGCATAAAGCGAAAGGGATCACAATTTAAAATTTTAAAAAAGGTAACCAATTGGATTTTGGAATTTATTCAATACTCGATAATACAACCTGCTGGTGATAAAATTGTTGTTTTCAAGGGTATAAAAATGTTGCATACGCTTCGGATTTTCACCCTACGGAACGCAGAAACACATGTTTTTTCATAAGTAACTGGTATATCGAAGTCGGTTAGAGCCGACTTTAACTTCTGCGAATGCCCCGACTGCAAAATAACCTGTACAAAGTAATGTGGTTCCTGTGGCTTTGGTTTCCTAAGTTAAATTAAAGTTAACTTCTTCGACTGTATATGGGCATTTCCGACAAATGGTAAGCCTGGACCGAAAAATAAAATTTAATGACAATTTTATATTTAATTATTTAACATTCAAAACATATGCTATGTTTACAAAATCTCTTCATTGCAATCAATAAGAGAAAAAATCTAAACAAAAAGTCGATTAACGGTTATTTTTACTTTCTAACCGGGCTACGCGACCAGTAATAATCAATTTAAAAAACAACGATATTTTTCTGTGAAACACAAAGAAGCTACAATCCTCTTTATAAAAATTATGCTTTACATTTGGCCATTGCAGAATTTTGCCACAGATTAGCCAAAGTCGACTTCATCCGCGTACGTTCGCGACCTCATGTTCATTGCTATTTGAAATCTAAAACTCGATAAGCCCCGTCTTTTGCACTAAACACAGAGCTAACAAATGAAAATCGCAAAAGAAAAGTGGGATAGTTTTTGTTTTCTGTCTTTTTAGTCTTTTTGTACATCAAAAGCTTACAAACGTACGTTCGTGACCCGCGGAAAGCCCATATATATTTTTGTGCGGCTGGAAATGCTTCTCATATTTTTTAATTTCCTATTTTTGATAACTCCAAAAACCGTAGTTAGCCTTCCGTCTGTCGTTGTCCGTCGTTGTTTTTTTTAAAGCTACTACAAATTTTTTGGTATAAAACGCTCACATTGTCACCGATCATGATAACATACTGCCTAGGAACGTTTATTTAAGAAGAAAAGCTGGTATTTAAAGTTTTTAATGATCACATAATTCCAAGCTGCAAAATCGAACTTTATATACTCATACAAAAGTTATCTGAAAAAGTTTATGAGAAAAACTTTTTTTCAATTATCCTAATATTTAAACAATGATTCAAAATTAAAATTTTTCGAAACGACACTATATATTACTTCAAATAATCTGAAAAAGTCTAGTGAGAAAAATTTTTTTTCAATTATCTCAACTATAAATTCAAGATTTTAACATTCAAAATTTTCGAAACGACATATAATATAATAAAAACTGTGATTCAGCAAGTATATAAACTCTGAGAATTACTTTTTTTTTTTTTGCATTTTTTATAGCTTGAATATATGAAAATATCGCCCCAAAAGGATTTTATGAAATTCGAAATACTTTAGAAGATATAGCCTTTTTAGTCGAACAATGTTATCGCTAAAACGAGAAATTTTTGAGTAAATAAATTTCCAGTCAATAAAACTTTGATATAACGGCTGATTCTTGAACTTGTATGGTAAGATATTGTCGCCCAGATCGATATCGATTATTAATCGGCCTTTAATCAATAATTATAATTATTACGTCGTTTTAAAAATTCAAATGCCCAAAATTTTCATTTTTAGGAGAGCTTTAATTTTGAAGAGACCAAGCAATATGCAACGGAGGGAGAATAATTTTGTCCATTGAACTAGGGGCGGAAATTTTAAGTTATCTTCGACTACAAAATTGCCCTTCATCAGTCTTTACGCAGTAATGTTCATCGATCTCGGCTGTCCCATTGAAAAAACAAATCTGTCCATCTTTGAAGCCTTTACATTTCAACTTTCAGATCGGCCAGATTTTCACTGGTGAACTCAATCAAACTCCTAATGCTCAACGTTTATCTTATTGAAAAAACAATACTCCAAACAGAGTATTTTAATAATGAATATAACGTTTATTTTCATCCGATTTCGGCCAACAAAAAATTTCGTTAAAGATTACCCAATCTGTCAATATCGAGATCTACATTTTTAGTAAGGTTGAAAAAACTTAAGAAAGGCAGCAAAAATTAAAAATTATCAAAAATTTTTCAAAAATCCAACTTTGAAGTGCCATAACTTCTCTTTATGTTATTTACAACTTCTTTTTAAGAAATAATTTTATTATCTTTAATTTGTTCCAGTTTATCTACGGTGACTAAAATCAGAGAAAATGCATTTAGTAGACCTACCTTTTTCAAAACACTAAAATTGAACATTTTCGAAAATCTCAAGAACCGTTCTACTTTTGACATATCTGAGACATATTTGAATTTAGCGTGCAATTTTACATTAGAATCAATTGCTAAAAGTGCGGGATACAAAAACTTTTCAAATTTTGTGACATAGTGTTATCGAAGGCTATCCTTCGCAATGCAACTACCGACTAAATCGCTCAGAAACTAGAGCTGCGGCCGCATCTAAGGAAGGCAGAATGGCACGCAGAGTAAGGAGAGCTGCTGCTGAAAACAGTTTTTTTTGAAAATGAGGAAGGTCCGTTGTATGCAGATGGCATCCCCGACTAATATCCGTAAGTAATAATTTGAAAAAAATGTTGGTTACTTTAAAAGCAACTTTTTCGGACTGCCAAGCCAATTTTCTCCAGTTCTACTAAACCGATTTTGATAAAATATATGCAATTGACGCAGAATTGTCCACATTCTAGAACTGCATTTTTTGATTTTTGAAAAACCACAAAATTTTTTTTCGAGGTTCAGACCAGAATTACATCTGTTCTGATTATAACGCCGTTTTCACTTTTCATTTCAGACATCCTGAAGACCTGGAATCATGGCCGCTAGCACTATAACTTTTTTTTTGGACACCCTTTTTGACGGCCGATAACTTTTGAAACAGCCCTCGCATCGAAGCAGTAAAAATTTTTTTACTAACTCTAATCTGTTTGTAACATAATAAAAGAACCAAAATTGGAAAAACTCTTTGCGTTTTCAAATAAGATTTTTTTTAAAAAAGGTACAAAAAACAGCCTTGACAAGGAGAATATCCCCTTAAATAAATGGGGCGGCGCACATGCATATCTTCGGTGCTTTTTGCTGGGATCTTATTATGGATATTGGGCCAATTAATCAATATATATTAAGACTGACAGTATTGCGCAGTTTAAAGGAGAAGAGGGGGAAATTTTCCAAATCTAAAGCAAACTTGATTTGTGGCTCTATTGTGGACGAATGGACAGAAGGATGCTGGTCATAAATATATATATATTATATAATGTCAGAGGCGCTTCCTTCTGGCTGTTACATACATTTGCACGATTGTATGATAACCCCGTGAAAAAAATTGATATGAAATGCCAGTCAATTGATATGACAATAATTAAATTAATATTTAATGCTGCACAAAGCTATAGCCGACTCAAATGCCCTTACACCTGCACACAGTCCTTAGCACAAGCCTATGTATATTGTCTATCTATCCTAAGCCTCTTAAAAATTCAAACGCAACTAAAAATATGAGTTTACTTCATCTTCAATGTAAATTTTTTTGTTTGGGGAACGAGCTCACACTCACATCAGCAGGCAATAATCAGTTTTATCTTTTTATTTCTTGTGCACAGAAAGTAGAATGGATATTTGAAATATCCACATTTGCTTAAATATCCCTTTCACGTTTTTCAGCTCCTTATGATAAAGAATAAAGATCAAGAACTTTTCTTTTTCTGATATATCCTTTTTATACGAAAATAAAGAAAGACTTTGAAAATAATCAAGGGATCCCAAAAAAGGATAGTTAACTATCCAGTCCAAATGGATACCGAAAATATCCTGAGGATCATCAAAAACTGTCATTTTTTCTCAATGCAGTTTTTGTTGCTTGAGAACTATTTTCTTTATACTCTTAGTGTCGACGCGGCCGTAAGCTGGTAGTGGGTACTTCTGTTTTGAAGTCTGTGGCTTCTTTCATCTCAAAGACTACCCTCAGTCTGTTGCATACATTTGCACTTACTAAATATACTATTCTGACTCTGCTGTGATGGGTATATCTAGAATTATTCCATTAAATAAATAAATGTTCAAAGCGTGCACATTTTTCACACACAAATTTAAACAGGTCACTGCCAGAGCAACATAAATTCTGTGAAAATCAATTATTTAGGAAACTTAGTGGCCCTGTTGCTAGTGTTTCTGCTTTACGTGTTGTTAACTGTTTTGCATTATGCATTAAATGCAATTTGAACTGTTAAAAGCATATTGCATACTTTTTAGCGCCTCCCGTTATGGCCAGCCATTTTCACTTATTTGCCACGCACACGTAAACATAATTTGCATTGCTGTGAAATATTATGGCAACAGCTACAGAGTTTTTTTTGTTTTTATGCGAACAAGAGGAGAGTGAAAGAGAGAGTAGTACACTTACCGTTATAAAATGGCCAGCGCAATTGTTGCTGTTGTTGTTGTTGTTGTATTATGCTAAAAACTAACGCCATTATAATAATAACTGCTCGTGTCGTCCGCTGGTGGCTTCTTCTAGTTTTTGTAGTTGTTGCTTTGACGTCGACGCCGGCAGCAGCTTGGCTTAGGTTATGACAATGCTGCGCTGTGACGTCGACGTCGTCGTCGTTGCCATTGGCGCCGCATAAATTTATATTGCAAATTTGTTTGTATTGTTGCTCGTGTTGTTGCTGTTGCTGTTGTTGATTTACAATAACTATGGCCGCAGGCATCCAGCTATAGTTAATAGAATTTGATTTTGGTGGAGTCTGATTTGCCGCAACGATTTCGGATGATTTTTTATGTGGCTGCATTTAAGTGTTGATGCTGCTGTCGCTGCAGTCGCCGCCGATTTCGACCGCATAATGCGTCATTTCTGTTGTTGTTTGAATTAAATTGTCGATAAAAAAAATTGCTTAAAGCAACTCGGGCGTTGAGAAAGTTGCAAGTTGATGCTCAAATAATGTTATTCATATTTTTTTATGGATCGGTTCTTTTATTTATTGAAATTATTTTTCAATTCTTCTCCGGAAAATGATCACTGTTTGTCACTGATTTACTGACTGATTGGCAATCTACTCACAGTTCGAACGAAAAGAGATTGAGGGATGTAATTTAGAAAGGATTTTTTTTTGTATTAAGGTGAGCGCTAAGACGGAGATTCGTAAAATTCCACTTTTAAGGGCCGTAGAAAATTGTATGGGAAAATTTTAAATTAGGTTTGTAGGCGAAGTATTTGTAAAGCTCGCCCTCGAAAAAAACTGCCGGAAAATCATCCGATTGCACATTGCGCCCAATGGCCGATTATTTAACATAAAGTCGAAATTTTCATGAAAAAAAAACTCATTTTTAATAATACACCTTAAAACTACATAGTCTATGTACAAAGAATCGAATAATATTTTCGATTGTTCGGCAACTTTTAAATTGTTATCGACTATCAAAGTCAGGTGTTGAGTGCAGTGATTGTTGCGATAAAATTCTCGTCGAATATATTAATTAATTATATTAACTTTGTGGACTAAAGTTGCCCAAAAAATTATGGAAAATTATGGGTTATGTTGAATGAAAAAATGAAAGCATTTTTTGATAATTTTTAATATGTTTCATTAAATTGTGTTGTTGCGTGTTGTCCCTAAACAGAGAAAACTTAACCAAAGTGCAAGTCTTCTGTGGAGCAAAACTAACCTTGTGCGTATTTGCATGTTTTGTAATGCATGTCAAAGTAAAAAAGAAACTGTTTATTTAAAGGTAATAGTTATCCTTTTTGCGGCTTTTGCGGTGCTTTAAACTTGAAGATGAGCTTGAACTCTGTAATGCATTGCTGCTGGCAGTACGGATGGCAACTCTTTCGCTCCTACAAACTGGATATTTGGCCAACTAAAGGCCAAATTACTAAAAATGAATTTTTAATTTAAGTCTTAACTTTTTATTCACAGTTCTCACAACTCTGTTTTAAGATCACGTATACGCAACGTGCCATATAAGGGCGGTCGGAGTAGGCGTGGTCAAATTAACTTAAAATTTGCTGTGAATATTTAGAATGTTATATTTATCAGATATACCAAGTTTCAGCTCGATATCTGCAAAAGGAAACTTTATGACAATTATTTGGCGATTCGGCCCACAGTAGATTGGCACGAAACACGACTTGTAAGGATAGAATAGGAAAAATTTTGAAATGTGATTTTCCCAATGTTGAAAATTTCCGGAAAATTTTGCATGCAAATAACTATTTTTTAATCGATTGACTTCAAATTCGGTTTGTAAGGATAGAACTCCAATTTATTTGTAATTTCATTATCCCAGAAAATGAGAAAGTGTGTTTAAGGATAACACTTTTCTACAGTGAAAAGTAATTCGAGCATCTTAAACAAATTGCTGCGTGCCTATTTATGCTGATTACGAGTTGGTACGTCGAAGCCATATTTTAGTTTCCGTTTCCAAGATATTCGCGAAAAACTAATTTTCCGTCTTCTTGCCGTTCTAGAATTTTTATAGGCTGCACTAAGCATTTATTGCGGATTTTGGGAAGCTTCTAGGAAAGTGCACATATCAATGGATCTGAGAAAAATCAAACACGCGATATAAGTATAGCCAATGGTGTTGAAATGGGCCCACAAACTCAAATTTTACTTGATTTATACCAATTTTGTCAAACTAAACCATATGCTACAAGCTATTCTGTTTGTCGGACATTTATTGGCGCCAACTAAACATGCCTAAATTTTGGAAATTTTGTGGCATTTTTGTTTTGTCGTAATCAGCATAAGTAGGCAGGAATTTGATTAAGATGCACGGAATACTCACTAAAGGTCTCAATTTGTAGAACAGTGTATTGGTTGCTTTCTAGCGATCTGAATAAAATTACATTTGTAATCTCCTTAAAGCAAATAAATGGAATAAAATGAAATGAAATTTTGAGCAACCTACTAGCAAAGTCGACAATGACTTGGCAAGGACTTAACAGTGGCTAAAAATTTATTAAACAGTGACTAAACAGTTACTTGACCATGACCAAACAGTGACTTAAGTGTGACTTGACATAGACTTAACAGTGACTTGACAGTGACTTAACAAACTTATAGATAAGATTGATCTTGTTCTTGGCACATCTACTCCCTGTTAGTTTTCTTTTGTCTTTTGAAACATTGACATTACGGATTTTTATACAATTGGGAGAGCTAGTGATCTTGAAAATAAGAACTTCAATTGATCATCATATTTTACATCAATGACTCGTGAGTGTTAACGACACTCACATCTTTATTTTTATAAAACACGACAAAGGGGCCCATAAAATGAAAAATATAAAAAATAATCAAACCATCAATTTTTAGCTGGCTCGATGTCTCGTTAGGATTGCACATAACTCAAAAAATCAGCGATCTTCGCTCACTTGTACTAAAGCCAACAGCTCCCACTCCATACCAGAGCTACCATAATCGTTTGAGAATTGCTAAACGACTTGACAGCAAATCCGGCACACCTGAGAACAGTGTTGGCTGGTTTAAAATTTACCCCAAAATCTTAGCCAATTCATAGTTATTAATTATTACCGCAAGCAGTATGAAAAGGTTATTTGAAACTAACATCGGCCCCCCTAACAAATAGTTGTTGACTTTTATTATATTTCTGTGAGATATCGAAGCGCATTCGTACCCCAGCCACTTTAGTAATTACAATTCACACTCCCGCACACACACACACACAGTCACTTGTGTCTAATCAGCAAAATGCTCCCTAAAGGCTCTGATGTATTTATTTATGCTCCCATTGTTTGGCCCTGTTCAAGTGCAGGGCAATAAATCTCTAGCAAAGTTTTGTGTTGAATTTCATTTGCTGTATCATTAATTACAACATTTTATTTAAAGCACCGAACTGGGCCAAGCCACGAAACCGCATTCAGCCGCAATTCGATAATAAATCATTTACCTAGCATTCCATACGAAAATAAAAGTGAGAGTAAACCGAAAACCCACAATGTTTATCCTTACTTGTTTCACTCGTTTGTTTTCATGAACCCGCGCACTGATAAGGCTTAAGAGTATAACAACACAGTACACACTTACCCACACACACAGCAAAACAGGGTCAATGGTGAAAAGTGCAAATAGGCAACAAAGGAAAAGTTGCGGCGTATACGTAATATGACTAAAATGAGCCACAAAAGAGACACGAATGCAATTAAATTAGGAAATGAAAAGAACAAATGGCTTAAGTAAGGGTAAACTGAGGGAAAGGGGAAGACATGTAAACTGATAGCTAAATTGTACACAAAATTACAAAACTAGTTGTGGGGGCTGGCAGAGGCAGGGGCTGAAGTCGAGGCCATGGCAAAGTGCAGAAAGTGAAGTGGCAGAGAAAGTGGCAGGTAAAATTGCAGCTGGATGTGCTAAGCAACAACAAAAACAACAACTTGAAATAAAGCGAAAGTGCTAAAAGCGCACAAATGGATGCAACAGGCAAGGACAAAGTGAAACTGAAATGGAAGAAAAATTTGCAATTGCAAGTTGGGAGTGTTATAATTTTAAATACTAAAGTCTTGTATTTAAAATTTTTCACTTTGTAACTTTAAAAGCAGACTAAAATGGAAATAAGGGTATTTCTAATGCATTGTCTTTATGGTCATTTTCTTCGCACTATGATTCCAAATCCCAAAAAACTGGCCAAAAGAAGAAAATCCATTTAGTGATCCATTCATCGTAGTTATCTCAACGTTCACAAGCGTATGGAAAGGCAAAAAAGAAACTGATTTGGACTTTACAAAATGAATTCAAATTCAGAAAGAAAGTACAATTTAAATGAATTGCTCGAAATTATTATCAACATGGCGTGAAATAGTGACTCATTAATACAAAAGTTTTTTCTTCGACGTTCTAGAAAAAGCAATAATGTTAAAACTTTAGTTTTGTTGTTCAGACACTTCTTTAAAACATATCTAAAAATTTTCTTTAATAACTCATGGACTTAAACTAGAACCTGAATCAAAAATATAAGCCCAAAATAACTAAGAATCGAAACCAAAACCGGAACTAAAATCTACAATTTTATGAGAAACGATATTTTGCAAACTGAGAACAAATTGAAACATTTAGGCCTGGGTCCTCGATTACGTTTAAGCCATCGGTATTGGAGTTGTCAAGTGCAGTCGCTTCCGAATACAGATTTATTTATTCGGCTTAAGTTTTCATGTATCTTCATTCGACTGTTATGATGGCCAAACGATTTAACCTAATTTTAAAACAATTTCTTTTACAATTCCGACTGATCGGATTTGGTTAAAACATTGGTTGTCTTCTTTCAGAGTAGGGTTGTCAATATTTGATCGATGTAGCGATATTTTTGTTGGACGGTAAAGATTATTCCGATATGATAATTTTGTATGCCGATATAGGCGAATATCGATATTTTCATGAACGATATTTTAGACAAAATTACTATGGTTACTATAAGGCAAACCTAATGAAACACCTGGTAATAAAACAAGTCACATTTAAAAACTAATCACACACGTATGGATTATACAGTTCGCTGCATTATAAGGTGTCAGTGCTGGATTGTATTGAAGATATGAACAATTGCTTATTGCAGAACTAATGCTAATGAGTACAGGCTTTTAAGGTTCAAAGAAATTTTAAAATATCATTAGAATACAGGCTTTTAAGGATTAAAGAAAAAGAAAATCTCTCTATTAATGAACTTTAAGAAAATGTACAGTGTAGTTTCTGAAAACTAAGTCATTTTAAAAATTAAATTAATGATAAATTATCCAGTTGAAAAGATAAGATATAATGGCCATTAGAAATGGTCATTAGCAGTTTTATGGTGTAGACGTTCCTTAAAAATTTTTCCTTAGCATTTGAAAATAACGATATATCGATGTTTTTTGTACGCAATATATCAAATATCAATATTGAACATTTTGATATTATCAATATTAATTTTTTGAGAAATATCGACAACCCTATTTCAGAGTTGTCTTCAATCAAGTTTTCATTTATCTTAAAACTTTTTTTTTCTTAAACATATTTTTGGATCTGCTTGAAAGTTTAACGTTAAAGCAATTAAAACAAGTGAGAAAGTCGGTCGAGCCCGACTATGACATACTCTGTACCCAGAGTAAGAGCTGAAAGCAGCGCTTACGATGTGCTCATCTCTAAGTTGCTCTCTCTCTCTCTCTCTCTACCTTTTACGTGAAACGCGGTGTTGGTTGCTCGCACTTGTGAGAGGGTGGGGGGGTTTTCTTTTTTTGCTCATAACTTTTGAACCGCTCATCCGATCTTTATTATGTCTTCGGCAAATCGGTACATATTGCTATCTCCAAAAGGTACATACTTTTGCACAAACTAAATGTACTCTATGTACCTTTGATGCAGAGTATTATATTTAAAAATGTTTATGAATGTAACTGTACCCTTAAGATACTTAAAATATATACATCTTTGTTGCTAACTGTTGTTAACTAGAGTTCAAGTACTTTAGCTTTCTCAGTGTCAGGTTAACCCCTTTTCGGAAAATTGCTGTTTGCCAACCTATGATTTGATCGATAATTCTATCAAGACGCCTCCGGAGTTGTAATATTAAACTGAATATGAGTCTCCGGCTAAGTTTGTTGCTCGATCCGTGAACCCAAGTATGAAAAACTCAAATCTCAGGCCATAAGTTGAAGTTAATTTATGCTAAACACAAGGCAAGTAATTGAAAACACTGTATTTTACACAAGGCAACAAAAATAGTCTTATTCAATATGCTGTAAGGGTGGGGTACACAAATCTGTTTTTGGGACATTGTCCATTAGGTCTCGACAAGTTTCAGTTCTTGGCCAATATTTATGCGTATTTTGTGAGGCACCTATACTTTTGGGTTGATTTAGCCATGTCCGTCTGTCCGTCCGTCTGTCCGTCCGTCTGTCCGTCTGTTTCTATGCTATCTCCTCCGTCAGTTTTAAAGACCCCCCCCAAATTTCCACAAAGTCTTTTGGTATAAATTCGCTGCACATTTGTCGGAACCGGCCGGATTGGATGACTATAGCATATAGCTGTCATAGGAACGATCGGTCGAAAAACTAGTTTTAGGTGAAAAACTTTTTGTTTTTAGTGCTACCGCCCCCAACTCTCGTATTTATAAGTTTTTAATGATTTCACATAATTTCAACAAGCCTTGTCAAAATCGGACAACTATATAGTATAGCTGCCATACAAAAGTTAGGTCTGAAAAAAAGTCTTAGTAAGAAAAACTTTTTTGTTTTCAATACTATCGCTCCCAACGCTCGTATTTATAAGTTTTCAATGATTTCACATAATTTCACCAAAATTTTTCGAAATCGGACCACTATATAGTATAGCTGCCATACAAACTGTCAGGCACATATCAAGCTCCAAGGGTATATAAACTTCGGTCGAGCCGAAGTAAGCTTGCCTCTATTTTTATACCCTTGGAGAGGGTATATTAAAATTGTCCGGATGTTTGTAACGCAGAGAAGGAAGCTTCTCCGACCACATTAAGTATATATATTCTTGATCAGCATGACGAGCTGAGTTGACATAGCCATGTCCGTCTGTCCGTCTGTCCGTCTGTCCGTCCGTCCGTCTGTCCGTCCGTCTGTCCGTCCGTCTGTTTCTATGCTATCTCCTCCGTCAGTTTTAAAGCTATCTTAACCAAACTTTGCACGAAGTCTTTCAGTACAAATACGCTGCACATTTGTCGGAACCGGCCGGATCGGATGACTATAGCATATAGCTGCCATAGGAACGATCGGTCGAAAAACTAGTTTTAGTGAGAAAAACTTTTTTGTTTTCAGTGCTATCGCTCCCAACGCTCGTATTTATAAGTTTTTAATGATTTCACATAATTTCACCAAGCCGTGTCAAAATCGGACAACTATATAGTATAGCTGCCATACAAAAGATAGGTCTGAAAAAAAGTCTTAGTGAGAAAAACTTTTTTGTTTTCAATGCTATCGCTCCCAACGCTCGTATTTATAAGTTTTTAATGATTTCACATAATTTTACCAAGCCGTGTCAAAATCGGACAACTATATATAGCTGCCTACAAATGTTAGGTCTGAAAAAAGTCTTAGTGGGAAAAATTTTTTTGTTTTCAATGTTATCGCTCCCAACGCTCGTATTTATAAGTTTTTAAAAATTTTACATAATTTCATTAAGCCTTGTCGAAATCGGACCACTATATAGTATAGCTGCCATACAAACTGTCAGGCATATATCAAGCTCCAAGGGTATATAAACTTCGGTCGAGCCGAAGTTAGCTGGCCTCTATTTTTTTAGCATGTTATACATGTAATATTGCTTCTATAAACTGGACCTTGCAGCCTTGTCATAAAATTAAATGTTGTACTAAAAACTCTATGATTGTAAACCCATCTAGAACTCAACTTAATTCACAACCAAATCTGTAAATCGAACACAAATGAACATAGCTGTTGGTTGCTTTTTCAATCTGTCAAGGTTGAGCTTTTTGTATGGACTGTTTCACCGAAAAATTAACTCCTCTCGTATTATTTAAAAGAAGGCTCCGCTTCCCATGGTCCTTTTGTATACCAGGATCTTAATTTACTTTTATTTTCCGCCTAATTACACATTACACAATAAGCTTTATATCTATTTGGTCTAACATCAAATGTCAATTTAATAATTTATTCTTATTCACTTGCTCCTTTAAGCCAATTAAAATTGGGCCCGAAAGCCCCCAAAAGTCATTTTCATTTTTGACAACAAAATACAGACTTATGTAAAAAACATACAAATAAACTCGAACAAATACATTTATTTCTTTTGTAATATGTTTCCCAAAAGAGATATCGTGAAGAGAGGCCAAATTGTATTTGTTCGCTGGCAGGCAACAGGATGCCACTCAAAGTAGCTTACGATTGACACCTGGCCATGCCGGGGAGCTACTTTAGCTTTTTTTACAACATTTCTTTTTTTTCGTTTTCGCCTTCTCTAGAATCAATCAACTTGGTCAAGCATGCTACTGTCAGAGGCTTTTATATTTGGTTGAGCTAGGTCGAAGGTCACACAAAATTGGGCGAAAAACTTGAGCCACTTTTTGGTCTCAAGTTGGAAATTAAAATACTTCAGGCAAGTACTTGCGCTCGGCTATGTGTATAAAATGTATATGAGAAGGCCGTCAAGGGTTTGCATAAATAATGCAAAGAAAAAGGGATATCCTGCAACTTTTTTTGCCTCTTGGTTTGAACTCTTAAAGAGCTAAAAGTTTATGAACTTTTAAGAAGAAATTGAAGACGGTCATTTAGAGAGTAATACAAAAAATTTGATTATTATGTTTAAGACCTTTAAATTTATATTTAATGGGCTGGCAAAATTTGTGAAAATCAAACGTAGCTTAAAGAAAATTTTTAGCCTGACTCCCGCGGTGCAAGTTAAATTTTGTAAGGAAAATACTAAAGCTAATTTTTCTAAAAAGAGGACTTAAGTTCTGGCGCAATTAGCAAGAAACGGTTGGGCGGGATTCAGTCTTGCCCTGAAATGAACTCAACTCAAACTCAACAATTTAAAAATTAGAAAATTCTTATTAACCAATAATTGCAAAATCCTTGAATAATCTTTACCTTCTTTAATTTTCAATCAACTTAATACTAACAAATTGAAATTAGCTCACTTTAATCTGCAGTTTATTATCCTAACTGGTGTTTAATCCTCTTAACTCCTTCTCATGGTTTACCTCCGTTTGCTACACCTCATTAGCTAAAAGCAAAACATAATTGTATGTGGCGGCCACAACTTGGTCCAAATTCATCTTATAAGCGATTGCATTTCAATTGAATATAAATAATTGAATTAGAATCTATTATGCATTTTTAGCACATAACGCTTAATTCGAAGCAAGTAAATAACTTTTGACGCACGAGTGTGTGTATGTGTGTGTATTTTAGGTATTAGTTTGTGGTGCTGGTGTCTGTCGGTGTGTTTGTTTATGCTAATAATTCATAAACACGTGCTGGTGGAAAGCTGTGTACACATAAGCTAGCAACCTGATGAAATCCTGCGGAATAAGGCATTTTGACAAGGCCGGGCAAGCCGCTTAGCCTTAGGAGCCAGTTCATAGGTGACTTCCCCTTCAGCTTTAGCTTTTACAGCTGTCCCTACGGTTGAGCCTTACACTTGTGGTCTGGCAGGCGAACGATAATAAAATCCAGTTTGCTGAAAATTGCCTTGGCATGTGCTGTCGGTTTTCAAGAAAAGGTTTTTAATCTTTATGAGGTTTGTTTTAAAATATAAATAAGTATAAATTTAAGTGCACACAGAGTTGGAAATAAATTTTGGGGTTTTTTGTTATTCATTGAATAAAATTCAGTGATCAATTTTAAGAACATTCATTTAAAATACATTCAATCCAATAAAAATAACGTTTGCTATTTCATTGAAGTTTGATTAAATGGAGTTGACAAATTAGCTGTCGACATAATAGCAAATATTAATCCTAGTTCAACCTCTGTCTGAATGGATTGGAAGATTTGCATTGTTTGAGCCGATAAGTTTTAGTATAAGTAGAAGCTTTAGATGTTAACAAATAGAATATGTGGGAAAATATTGCCTGCTTTACCCATAAACAGGAAAATTATTAAAGCGGGAATAACACCTTCCCCTCATTTTTTAGGAACAGTTCTTGACACAATTTTTCGTCAATGTGGAAAAGTCGTTGGTGTAAGCGAGTCCGATTATTCTTGAAGTACAATATTTTTTAATAGGCAGAGATGATAAACAACAGCGACTTTTGACTATAAAGGAAAAATTTCTACAATAATTGCCCATACAAATTTAAAGTTTTATTCCAGACTAAGTCAATGGGCGTATTTAGCAGATAATTCCGATTTACGATTTGTGATTTATGATTGCCGATTTTACTTGCTTAATACAGTAATTGCCGATTGGGATTGGAACATTTGACAATCATGTTTTCTGAGTAGAAATCGAACAAAACGTATGATTGGTAACGATTGCATTCATAAAAAATTTTCAATTTAACAAATCCATAAATATTGCAGATTTTGTGTGGGTGTTTCCCATTGGTAAAAAGTACTAAAACCAACGGATACCTTAAAGTCGCAATCGACTCTATTCAACAGAGACTCATCAGAGCACGCCAATGTTAATCAAATTTACATATTGAACGATTAAAATCATGATGTGAAAGTAAAGGAAAAAAATTAGAAATATGTTTCAATTTCGGATGCATGATAAAACGCCCAGTAAAATAACGCCACTGATGAGTGAGACATAACACCCGCGGAAAATATTTCACTCTTTGTTGAGAAATAAAGACTGTTTTTATTAAAATTCTTATAAATGTTGCCGACTGCGCTCTTTTCGTGATTCACCTCTTACACGAGGGGAATTATAAAATTGGTTTTGCATGCGCCGTTTATTTTTTAATTTTTGGTATTGTATTAAAAAACATATAACATACTCTGAACCTGGAGTAGAAGGTTGATGCAATGCTGGTGCTGCGGTCATCTCAAAGTCTCTCTGTCTTTTTCTCTTTCTCTTACTCTCTCTCTCTCTCTCTCTCGCTCTCTCTTTCTCTCTCTCTAAGATTGTGTGGTGTTAGTTGTGAATTGGTGGGAGGGGGTGGGGCGAGGGCGATGTACTTTTTTGCTCATAACTTGAGAACCGCTCAGCCGATCTTTATTATTTTTTCGGCAAATCGATACATTTTGCTAATTACTAACTATCTCCAAAAGGTACGAAACGTCTATCTTCAAAACTGTTGGAGATATAACGTTTTTTCCGAATTGCGGGGTCGGGAGGGGGCGTGGCAAAAATTTAAAATAAACTTGATCTGCCTGCAGCTATAAGAAACATTTGTCCCATACATGTCAAACCTCTATCTCTTACCATCTCCGAGATCTGTTTGTTCATACGGACGGACGGACAGACGGACATGGCTATATCGACTCGGCTGTTGATGCTGATCAAGAATATATATACTTTATATAGTCGGAAATGATTCCTTCTCCCTGTTACATACTTTTCCACAAACTTAATATACTCTATGTACCTTCGGTACAGAGTATACAAATATTGAATGTTGTAACGCCATCTGAAATCAACCCCTGAATTCTAACCCCGCTATTTCGTCTTTTATCTCCCTCATTCCAATTCCACATTTTAGCAATACTTCGCTTTCATCACTTTTATTCCATGATAATATGGATTTCAACCCGCTGTTTATTTTTTAGTTCCCTCAAGATACGCAAGGAAAGCAGTAATCGGTGTGTGATATTTAACTTTAGGTCAAAGCTTAAGAACAACAAGCTCATTAGAGTCATTTAACTTGTTATTGGGAAGAAAGTTACAAAAGCATGGCACAATATATAAATTCTTGGAAGTAATTCGGGATAAGTGCCCTTACCCACAAACGCAAAAAACATCAAAATATATAGAAAACAAAATTCAGGAATTGAGTAAACATTAAGACGAGGTATTATTTCCCTTAAAAATTTCCTTAACTGCCCAAACAACTGAAAACCCTGTCACAATAAAATTTTGTTGCATTATATATTGCTATGTTTTTAAAGTGGAATGTAAGGAGGGAGGGTGAAATAACCGCGAGCGCTATGGCACTCCTAATAATAACGTCCGTTGTTCTTACATTGAAGCATTTTTTCAGGGGCGGTTTTTCACTGAGCATTATTTTATGCACCCTTAAATTTCATTAGTATTATTTTGCTTGAAGTTTTTGTTTGGCCATCTCAAGGTCAACGGTTGATTTTAATTTAATATGGATTCCAAGTGGTTACTGTTTCAAGGACCTCCCGGTCCTCTTATCAGCGGACTTTCCTGCTTACCCGCTTCAATACGATAATTAAATTACTTGATTATCAAAGACCCAGCAATTGGGAATTCTATGGAACGTCCAAAGAAACATTGTTAATACAGAATCCACTGCTTCTTTAAGGGCGCAATTTTGACGACAGCCGAATTTGGTACACCCAAAGCAATCAACCTCTTTTTATTTTTACCGGATGCATGCTATTAGCAATGGACGGCGTCCCTAATGTTCGTTTTAATAGGCCAAGAGTTATTGTGTGTATACAAAGGGTAAACTTTCTTTTATAAGTACCAAGGTTTTTACTTTGATGCAGTATTGCAAGCCAGGGTCTAGGCTAGGGAACTCTGGTATAAATCACTATAAATATATCAAAGAAATTAACCTGAAGTTATTTAAATCTTAATTTGCTTTAAAGGGAAGAAAAAGTTAATTTGTCATTCAAAATAATATTGATGCTCTACTTATGTCAAATTTATATGAAAGTGATTTAAATTATGTTAGATAAGTTAAAAATAGATAACCTATTTAATTTCATGTGGAAAATCACCCAAGATTAAAGGAACGAATAGAAAATGCACAAAAGTGACAAATAGTGTTACACTTGAAAAATTCAACCAACGTAAGAGAATAGGCATAAGACCACACGAGTGTGCGATAGTTCAGTGCGCTAAGTAGCCTCCTTATTCCATTTGTATTAAGTGCAAAAGAAGCTAAATTCCAGAGTGGAAGGTGTTGTTACTGTTATAATTAAGGTTTCAAGTCAACTTTAGAAATAATATTTCCAGCAACAATTGTAAATGTAAAATTGGCTTTACAGCCTCAGATGCCTAAGACTGAAAGTCAGGAAGATCTTGGTTGAAGTTTATGAAGGGCATGTTTGAAAGTGTTATTTTTATTTGTGTATATTGTGAAACAATTGTGGAAAAAAACCATTTAATAATATCCCTGCAGTTCTACAACTCAGTACTGAATTTGTCAGTGCTGCTTCACACCTTAGAAATTTGAATTGCTCCAACTAATGACTGAGCTCAGTACTATTTTCAGTATTACCAATGAGTTCAGTTCTGAAATCATGCCTAAAAGAAGAGGAGGTCATGTCTTTGTTAAAATTCATGGCCCTGATTTAAGTACCAGCCACTCCAAATTAGGGCTGATTTAGCTCCGATTCTGTACTGAGTCGTATTGAAGGGTCAATCTTAGAATATTAGTTTTGATAAACGCCTATACTCAAATGAAAAAATAAACATTTTTGAACAGCTTTGAAATCTGAAAGCTTTTAAAAATGTCTTTTATTTATATGAAGTATTGTGCAAAGTAAATTTTCATAAGATCCGAGTATGAAGGCCTCAGTTGGAAATTCAACTTTAGAAGTATAATATAGTCTTCTTAACCAAAACACGATTTTCCAATTTATAGCACATTTTGTTCAAGAACGTCAAACCTACAATTTAGTTGGTGTGGTTTTCTTTTCAAAAACTTGATTGAAATTGATATTGTTCCGCTTTCAAGATCATTTTATACTCAACTGGAAAACAAATTTGGAAGATTTAAGATATGTGGCTTCGGAAAACGCCATTGTTTTTTTTTTTTTTTTGACTAAATGACTTTTGGCAGTTAAGTAGAAGTCTGCATGTGTTTATACCGGAAAAGCGCACTTACAGCTTTAAATAAAATTTAAGGCAAACTAACTAAAGAAATCTTTTTAAAATAGGCATGATGACCAATGAAAAATTAAGAAATTTATTATTATCCTATATTCTCTTATTAGAAACTGCACACAATTTAAAACAACACTTTTAATAATTCACGAATGCGTTTAAGATAAATAAAAGCAAAATTTGCTAACTTTAAGCCACATGCTTTTGAAAAAAATATCCAATGTTGAAGAAATTAAGTAGTTGGAAAGAAAGTAAATTTAATACCGAACATATTAATTACGCTTGATTTCTTCAACAATTCAGTATTATAAAAAAATCCAGAAATCGGTTTAAATGGCTCCTTTAACGAACGAGCAAGCTGACATTCATCCGCACCTTATGTTGCCGGAATTGTCTATAACTACAGTTTGCTTGCTCTTATCTAAGCTAATCCATGAGAACAACAACCAAATTGTGAACAACTTCCGCACCACACGCTCACGCACTCACAAAAACAAAAACACAAACAACAAACACAACTCAAACACCTCCCAAATTCCCGACCCCACTCAACAAACACTTTCCATGCACTTGTCGAACCACCGATATGAAAGGTCCATTGCATGTCTGGCACACATTTAGGCCTAAACCCAAACATTAAAATTTACGAGAATTCAACTCGACTCAAGGATATAAAGCAAAGCAAATTGCTGGACGATTTTCGCGTAATTTCAGAAGAGGGGCCCCAAAATATATGCTATGGGTTTGTAACGCTTCAGTAAACATAAATCACACGTCTTGCCGTTTTCTTCTATTTATGGCACTGCATACTTTTGGGCTCAATTCCACACAAGCGACATTTTTTTATTTATTTTGACACAGTTTTCTGTTATTTTTTTTCTTGGTCACGCACGATTACTTTAGCGATTTGGGTGCTTAATTTCATGGTTAATCTGTTACAAATGTTCCAAATGTCAGCTGTCAATTTATTTTGAATTCCTTCTCAATTCAGGCGCTAATTGCAGATGCATGTCGTCCTCAAATATGCACAAGTCCTTGCACTGAAAGTTCTCGTCAATCGCTGACATTTGACACAGTTGACAATGACAGTTGACAAAGTTCATGAATATTTAAATTTCGATTGTTGTTTTGCGGTTTGGCTCTTTGGGGGCTCTGCGAACCCTTTCAATTTTGTTGATTTTTTTTCACTCGTTAACGCACTTTTCTGAGAAGCCGGCCTGCCTCAACTTCAACTTGAACAACGCGCAAATTGTTCTTTCTTTGTACCGAACGCAATTTTCGGTTGGATCGTGTTTCAGTTTAGATTTCACTTAAGGGCACACATGTCACACTACCGCATCCCCTGAACGCCGTTAGAACACTGCTCTGCTACTGCTGCTGCGAGACGAGACTTGGGTCTGTGATGACGATGGCAGACCACTGGCACAGGACAACGAGGCATGGGACGAACAAAAACAGCAGCAACAGTCCATGAGCCGAGGGTTAAGGAAGACAAGAAGCTTTAACTGATGAATTCGCCGCACTCCGAATACTGTGTGTAGCTGGGGTAAAGCTTTGACAGAGGGGTTGGTTGTTGTTCAACTGAACAGCTATTAAAGCTTTTAGCAGCCGCTGTTGGGGGAAGTGTCTGTTAAATATACTGAAAGTTGTACCATCCTAATAAATATAATTTAGTATAATTTCTTAAAAGTATTTTTTGGCTAATGTAAAACAGTTCTGAAGCATTTAAAGTGTCAATAATTAGTGATTTGTTTTTAAATACTGTTTTTTTTTTAAATACTTAGAATGAAGTTGAGAGATCTTTTGGAAACGTCAACATTGAAATTTGGATGTTCTTTGTTGTTCGACCAAGGCAGAAATTGTATAAGTTACTGCTCAAAATTTGTAAACTTGGCATTATTTGAAGTTCCACTGGATCAGTTCATTAAAGGTGACTCTTAATAAGCATTGGGACTTTAATATACATTTTTCGCCGTACCATTAAGGTTTAAGTTAATAGATCGCAGGTGCTCAATCGCTCTACAGTCTTTAAACTCTTGAGGTTCTCTCTTACATCTCGGCTAATACGTTTGTCATTCTGCAGATTGACCTATGCAACACATGAAACTTTTTGTGTCCTATGCTCTAATTTTAATTCCCATATTTTATTTTTTATTTCAAAAATAATTTTCTGTAATCTTAAATGCACCTTGATTAATCCAACCTATAAATCTATTACTTTGGTTTATACATTTATATACTACCATTACCAATTATTTTAAGTTAAGTTGAATAAATAAAGGTTACATAAAAGATATTTAAGCTAGCGACTCTCATTTTTGAACATTTTTATTTCCTGTCCTTTTTATTAAACTTTTAAGTAATAAGGAGAACACTTTGATTCTTACAACAATGGATTCAAGGGGCAAGGATTTGACGATTAAATAAAGAAATCAAATTTTTAACATATTCTCTAGCCAACCCACAATTTCCGAAGACGAAAACCATCGAATGTTTTTACCACATAAAACATTTTCCCGACTTCTACGGAAATTGGTGAATGAAAATTTTTCCCGATTTTCACCGTTATTTTATTGTCGGCATTTAGAACTCTCCAAAGTCACAAAAATTCCCTTAATATCTACCCGCTATTTATTGGTGTAATTGAATCCTCATAGTGTAAGCTTTTTTGCCAATGTTAACTCTGTCTGCAATGCTTAACAGATCTGCTACTGCAACTTTCATTTAACATCCCTTATGAAGCGGGGTAGCATTTTCGTATTCAATTCACTTTCAATGCTTATCAATCGAAGGGGTAGTTTAGGAGTCAGAAAAATTAGGCCGATTAGTGTTTCCGTTAAGATTGCTTGCAAATTAGAATAGTTTCTAAATATTGAATGTATGTATAGGTGTGTCTTACATATATTCATTTACTTGCAACAAATATTGGCGCGTTGTAGTGTTTTCAAAATATCCCAAAAATTGAGACCAACTATGAGATTTTTTTTTTTGGTATCCTTTAATAAGTTGTTCACAGATTTAACAGCAAAAAATCAGTTTAACCGGAATCTCCCCTATAAGGTAGGTAGGTACCTCCGACTGGCGCCAGGTGCCCCGGGCCACTCATATAGACCGTACGGATCTTATTTATTTATATACTTTTATATATATAATCACTAGAGAATTTGCTATAAAAGTTTGAATTTTAAGCTTAATTTGTAAACTAAATATGTAAATTGCAAAGAACACACAAAAACCTGGTGGTTAAAATTAACTATTCTGATAGTACCTTGTTTTTTCCAAATTTTGTATGCATATGATTTGTTGTTCTTAGGTAACTGCATTAAACAACTGTAATCATGGTAAACCTAACTGCAAATATTTTTTACATATATTTGTTGTTTTAATAAGTTACTACAGTTACTTTCTCTTCTACTCACACTTTGTTTTTGCGCTAATTAACTGTACCCACAAGTAAATCTAACCTTAAATCTATACTATAAATTTGTAGAAAAAAATGTGTGCGTAAGGGGCTATCTCCGCAACGCATGCACCAAATTACTTGCGGTTTTTTAAATAAAAGCCAAAATATGTGGCATGATTTTTATACAAAAAAAAATGTTTAATTTTCTATAATTGGCTATACAGCTCCTCCAACGGGGCCCAGCCAAGCTTCTCTCAATCTCTTGGCGTGTGTGCCTTAAACGTTTCGCACAAGAGAAAGGGACCTACAGTTTAACACCGGATTCGAACGGCAAAGTTTGAGAATTTGCTAGTTACAGCTGGCGCCAATAGCTGGTGAGGTGACCGTATGTGTAAAAGCTATTTTTCTAAAAAAAGAAAAAAACTTTTATTATTAGATGTTTAGAGGCGGGTTCGAACCCACAACCTCCCGCCAAGCAGTTCAGCACACTAGCCGCTGGGCTACAGACGGTCACTATTTCAATAGGTTCCTCAAAAATTAAAAATTAGTCAAAAAAATCTAAATTTTGGGCCATTTTGTGTTATTCTGTAGAACGGAACATTTTATTATCCGAGTCTAATCATTTTTTGAACAATATACGAAAGTATTAAATTCATTTAGTAAGTAGCGAAGCTTTCGAGTCTTCTAGTGCAGTATATCGCGTTAAATGAATTTTATTGCTACAAATATTAACTGTACTGAAAACAAAACCAAAATTGTTTATTTTTTCATTCGTTGTTTTTCAGAACAAAAATTGGTGGGAAATAGGGGTGCTCTGGTAAAAAGATTAGTTAAATTAACTGATCCAACGTATTATTGTAACTTGACAGCCAAAATAGTAACCCTTCTACTCTACAGTTGAGTAACAATTGTAAAATTACTATTTTTATGATAAATTTTCTGTGAAGATTTTTAGTGTAGATTTACAAAGGCTTGCTGTAAATTTTGGTCAACTTTACCGACTTTGTGGGTAGGCGCATTTCTAATCCAAAATATCGGTTAAATTTCTCCGCAGATTTTTGTGGGTATGTCTTCGTTTGCTAGATGGTGAATTCAAATGATTTGCCGGGTGCCACATTAAGCCAGAGGTAACAGTCGATATTAGAGCTAGCATTATAGAGTTGAGGTGGATCATACCTGGTGGGCAAACAACTAGAAGCATAAGGATTTAATGAAGAACTATACATAACAGGAAAAAGATCTGGCCTGGACAGAAAGGGTGATGTGTGCATGGGCGGGCTATCATGTTGTGGCACAACGACCATATCGAACGGAGAGAAATAAATAAAAACTAGTGAGAAAGTCGGTCAAGCCCGACTATAACATACTCTGAATGCAATGCTGTAATTCTCTCTCTCTCTTTAAGGGTGGGAGTGGGTGGGGGTAGGGTTGTTTACTTATTTGCTCATAACTTGAGAACCGCTCATCCGATCTTTATCATTTTTTCGCCAAATCGATACATTTTGCTAAGTACTAACTATCTCCAAAAGGTACAAATTGTCTATCTTTAATACTGTAGGAGATAAAACGTTTTTTCCAAATTGCGGGGGCGGGAGGGGGCGTGGCAAAAATTGAAAAAAAAAACTTGATCTGCCAGCAAGTATAAAAAGCATTTGTCCCATACATGTCAAACATCTATCTCTTACCATCTCTGAGATCTACGCTGAGAAAAAAATCAATCTAAAATCAAGATTATAATCTTGAATCAAAGAGAAACGGTGTCAGAATTCGACTAAGACCAGATAATCTTAACCCAATATTATATGCTCAATTTTCTCAATTTTAATCTTAATCCATCAATCTTGGATAAAGATTGTTTATACTCGACTTTAAGATGAAACAATCTCACTTTTAAATATGATAAGAAAAAACAAAAAAAATTATATTAAGCTGTTATTAATTTAATGTTTCATTGTTTTGTTTTTTTTTTGTTGTGTTTGATTTAGTTATTAACAATTTGTTCTTTCTGAAAAACTTCTATAAATGTCAATTATTAATCTACCTTTACTGGGACTTGAACTGAGTACCTCGGGGTGATTGACCACACTGCATCGCCACTCAGCCCTCTCGGCTGTTCAGCCTCATTGTTGGAGCGTCACTAGTCTTTGTATAAGAACTCAGCACGACAATACCAGCTGAGTTCTTATACTGCAACTGGTTGCGCGAAAAAATTCCTTCAATAGTCGAGTCGGTAAAGAAGAAGCCAAAAGCTTTATTGGAACGAGAAGGTTGTGGTTCGAGTCCCAGGAGAGCCGAGTTGTTTTTTCTTTTGTTTCTTTTTTTTAACAAAAAAAATCTATTTATATATATCATAAAGTTTTTAACTAAAGCTTTACAGAAAACTGTAGGACGTTTGATAAATTGCGAGATGATAAATCTTGTTTTTAAGATTTTTAATCTCATTTCAAGGTTTTTTAATCTTGTTATTACAAAATTTAAAGATTCTCGAAAAGAGATTTTCAATCTAGATTTTAGATTGAATTTTTTTTCTAAGTGTAGGTGTTCATCCAGACGGACGGACAGACGGTCAGACGGACAGACGGTCAGACGGACATGTCTATATCGACGCGGCTGTTGATGCTGATCAAGAATATATATACTTTATATGGTCGGAAATGATTTCTTCTCCCTGTTATATACTTTTGCACAAACTTAATATACTCTATGTACCTTTGGTACGGAGTATAAAAATTCTTTGCCACAGGTGGCCAGGTGGCGGTTAACATCAGAATGCTTTTTGTACCCTTGCAGAGTGTATATTAAAATATTGCAGATGCTTGAAGCAAGAAATATGAGTAATTACACAGTGTTACAGCCAAAATATACTTTCGAAATGACCTAGCACACGCTGCACTATGGGGAATTTTCCCAAAAATCAGGCATTAATTAATAATTCAAAAACTAAGCAAGATATTGCGGTCTAGTTTTTTGCCTTATGTTATGTATACCGTTGGTCTATATGTGCAAAAAAGTGGCGTGGTAGCACTTCAACCCGCCTTTAAAAAAATAAATAAAAAATATTAGTTTTTTTTTACAAGATAAAATTGGTTTTTCTTGCAATTTTACATAAGAATGAATGTACCATCATTGACGCGTAATAGGAAACATATTTTTCGGCCGCAAACTTTACGGAATATCGGGATTCCTGAAAAAAATGCGTCTCATTTATTTTTATCGATTTCTGTTGTGTTCTTACTGTCATTTCTAACTGCACAATACTAGCATATAAAATTTCGGATCATTTTTGCCTTACAGAAACTATCTTAAGAACTGCTGCATGGTCAGCTAGTCGTTTTTACTTATTACGAGCAGCTGTGCTTGCTTCTTCTACCATTTTATCTCTAACTTCTACCATTTTATCTCCAACAGCTTGATTTCTACGATTTCTAATACGCTTTAGCGTTAATGACCATCGCGAACGACTCTCTGTGTTCATATTCTGCTCAATGGCTTAGAATTGAACTTCTGCGTTCAATTTGTTGCATTATTCGGTTAAATTTTCGCGATTCATCTCCAGAATTGCACAAAATATCCTTCCTTTTTTCTTTTAAATATCTTTCATATGCGACTGAAAGACTTTGGCCCAACCTCTCTTTACAGCAATCGAAAATAACATCTTCTCGACTCGTCACTTTTTTTCATTTGGCATGCAAGTAGGCATTGGAGAAAATGAGGTTGTGTCCTAAAAAGTGAAATTTTGCAAAAAGATGCGCGTAGATGCGGTTGAGCAAAAGTGAATCAGAAGCGGAATTGATAGCTCTAAAAGGTGGTAAAAGTCCCAGCTCTAACAAATCTAAACAAAATTTGGTAGGACTTCGCAAAGTTGAATTTTCTTTCCAATTTTTTTTTTGTGAGATGAATCACGAATACCGTCAAATACAGGGACGCCACGATTAATTTCTACAGATCAAAGGCACTAAAACATAGCACATACCACAACGATTAGATTCAATCAAAAATATTCGACAAAACTTTCTGTTTTCATTAATATTTGGCAATTACAAATTGCAGCAGAAAACACACACTTAACATTGAACTGTCATTTGTTAGCATAACCTGACTTTACCAGCTGCTCACTTAACAGAGCTCTGTTAAATCAAAATTCGTGGTATGTAACATTGAAGACTGATGTATTTGTGGTCTAATGAAACAAAAAAATTTAAGTTTTGAGCACTTTTAGAAAAGGGGTTTATGCCTAATATTTGGCAAAATTCCCCATAGTGCGCTGTAGAGCAGGTCGAGTATAGCATTTCCTTATACTTGGTTTTTTCCTAACACCCCCAAAATCTGAAGTTATGGCCCAAAAACCGCTTTTTGCTTTTTTACCTCACTTAAATAGATATAACTCGCGAATGGACCGTCTGATTGCTCATAACCTTATCAATTCCGATAGCCACGAGAGGGATCTAAAACATTATAATCAATGGTTTGACTAATTTAGCGCGATGGCTGAGAAATGCGGCTTACAGATCAGGCATTTTCAACTTTTTTTGAGAAATTTGTACTTTGACCATCACTGGTTTCACTATTTTTATTCTATGCGATTTTTCCTTAAAGTTTGTAATAAAAGCCCATTTAATTCTCCGTCGAACGGTTGTTGTCCCAATGAATTTGGATACCGTTTGACGAAGTTATGCGCGATTTTCTGAGTACACATCGACAATCTAGTATTTTTTTTAGTGTGCTAACATATTTATGTTTGCTTTCACATAATTGCCCCTAAAAGTAAACTCAGTTTTGATTTGGCGCCAGATTCAAATAATATTTTTAAATACTTAAAATGCAAATATATATAAACTTCCATGTATCAAAATTTTTCGCAAATATTAACGGTCTTTTAATACTGTTATCTAGCATAAAAATAAATTGAGCTATAGTGAGTAGATGTGGGCTGCAAGTGGTTGTTATTATTTTTAATGAGCTGAAATTGGCATATTAAACAATAGAGCCGTGCACAGCAAGAATCCTTTACAGGTAGGCACGGTTAAGGCTTGTGAAAAGCAGATTGCTCTCGTGGCGCAAGCCTTGGCCTCGCCTGGAGATATCTGGTCTAATGCAGAGAATTTAGCTGCGGGTTCTATTTAATGATAAACCCAATTGGTACCTAAGAAATTACTTTTCAAGTCCACAAACAAGGCCCAATGATAACTGTCTAACCACGATTGTAGAGAACCGCAATAAAATACCATGGATGACCAATGATGAAGAATATAAAAACCACTATAACAGGATGGACGAACCATTAAATACCAAATAATAACCAAAGTGGACCGCGCCAAGTAAAAATGAGAAGAAAGTGACATCAGCTTGCACCTAAGCACCGATGGGTAATGCATAGCTCGCTTGGGCCGCGACGCCCGGCCCGTTATCCTGTCTAAAAACTCAGCGCATAATAAAGTGCCTTCTTTTGAGGCGAGGACCCGCACAAGCTGACGTCGCAACAAGTGCAATTGGCTCGATTTGAAGTGAGTTAAAACAAATAAATCCAAGAGAGAGACGTCAGCCCGCATAAGCACACAGCGCAGCAAGTGCAGTATGGGCGACTTTAACTGGCTTATAAGCAGAGCTGTAATGTATTCATTACTTCCAGTATTTAATTGCTTTTCATTACTATAAACACAATTTTTTAGGTAATGCAAAAACAATTAATGATTTTTTTTTAATCGTAATTGTAAGGTGGAATTATGATTATTCAGTGAATATTCCAAAATTTAATTACTTTTACAATTACTTGGATAATTGTAACGGTAAAGGGTGAATATTCCAAAATGTAATTACTTTTACAATTACTTGGATAATTGTAACGGTAAAGAGTGATTATTTAGTAATTATTTAGTAAATGTTGAATTATTTTGTATTTGTAGGTGAAAATGATGATTTTTTTACAAATCAAGTTTGGAAAACACCAAATTTAATGGTTTGATGATCAAGGTAACAAAACCCAAGCTAATAATAGCAATCATATAATTGAATTATGGATATATAGATATTCAAAATTTGGAAGAATACCGCGTTTTGATGACGCCAATAGCAACAATTTTAGACTTTCTTCAGGCCGAAATCAATTTACATTTTCGGCATTGAATACCCTGGCACTAAAGTTGCAGAGAATCTCTAATTCCACTGATATATTAAGCACAAAGAGCGTAACGAAAGGTATTTTGGAAAAAGTCAAGAAGAGCTTTTCAAATATTTTCCAACTTTCGACAAAAGCGAACACTGCGATTGTTGCAACTGATTTAATTGCGAAATTTATATTGTCTCGGAGGAATTGCTTTTCATGGTCGAAAATCTGTTGAAATTCAGCAAATTGTTATAGTGAAATATGATTTGACACATAGAAATACAATGGACTCAAGAAAACATATATCCCCAAACATTAATTCTATGATTTCGATGAAACCAGTAGGGTAACAAAAATCTTTTTGTAATTTCATGACTTCTTGATGCGGTGTACAGTTACCCATATGAGGTGGATTGTTTTGAAAGTTTGATCCACAACTCTTTTTTGTCTATTTTGCCAACCATCAAAATCTTTATAATAATTAACTTTACCTAAATTTTTTTACTAAAAAATTTGTCAAATTCGCAATGTTGTGGACTTTACTATCTACGACTCTTATATATTTACCAATGCCTTCGCTTTCGTAAAAATGTAAACGAAATTTGTCAACTTTCGCGCTTTTTGGTCTACACCTCTTAAAGATGCGTCTTCAATTGGCAATTATACAAACTTCATAATAGTCTTGATCATTTGAAAATATTGCGATATTTTCGACCATTGGAACTACACCTTCTACTTACAAACTCTTAAATTGTCATCTTATTATCAAGCGGTTTTATTAATACTCCCACAGTGATTTTGACATTTGTGCGTGATTGAGTTACATACGGGCAAAACATACAACTTACAAACGTCGAGAAATTTCGAGATTTTTAAAAAATATCCAATGTTTAACGTCGTCAGCCTCAGTTGAAAGAATGGTTTTATTTGCTAATATTATTAACGACTCAAGACGCCAGCCATTTCCGATTTTTCGATTCCAAAAGAAGTTGTCATAAAGGCCAACTTGAATTTAATGGGTAATATGAAATAAACTTATTATTTTTACACAAGAACATGTTATATAAACCATGAAATAGATAATTGATCTTAAGTAATTTCATTTGACACCTAAAAATTCATAAATAATTTGACTTTTCAAGCACAATTACTCAATAATCACCCTTTACCGTTACAATTATCCAAGTAATTGTAAAAGTAATTTAATTTTGGAATATTCACTGAATATTCGTAATTCCAAGTTACAATTACGATTATTAAAAAATGGTAATCAGGAATTGTTTTCAATTATGTGAAAAATGGTAATGGTAATGGTAATGGTAATTCAAGTTTACAGCTCTGCTTATAAGTATATAGTATTTATTTTCAATGGTTGACAAAATGTATTCAACAGTTTCCTGTTTTCGTCCATCCTTTTACAGTGTTTTCATATTCTTCATTATCGGTCATCCATGGTATTTTATCGCGGTTCTCTACAATCGTGGTTAGACAGTTATCATTGGGCTTTGTTTGTAGGCTTGTAAAGTAATTTCTTAGGTACCAAAGGGGGTTATTATTAAATAGAACCCGCAGCTTAATTCTCCGCATTAGACCAGATATGTCCTGGCGTGGCCAAGGCTTCGCCCTGAAAGCAATCTATTTTCACAACCTTTACCGTGCCTACCTGTATACGATTCTTGCTGTGCAAAGGCTCTTTTGTTTAATATGCCAATTTCAGCTCATTAAAAATAATAACAACCCTTGCGCCTCTACTCACTATAGCTCAATTTATTTTTATGCTAGATAACAGTATTAAAAGACCGTTAATATTTGCGAAAAATTTTGATACATGGAAGTTTATATATTTTGCTTTTAAGTATTTAAAAATATTATTTGAATCTGGCCCAAATTAAAACTGAGTTTACTTTTAGGGGCAATTATGTGAAAGCAAACATAAATATGTTAGCACACTAAAAAAAATACTAGATTGTCGATGTGTACTCGAAAATCGCGCATAACTTCGTTAAACGGTATCCAAATTCATTAGGACAACAACCGTTCGACGGAGAATTAAATGGGCTTTTATTACAAACTTTAAGGAAAAATCGCATAGAATAAAATAGTGAAACCAGTGATGGTCAAAGTACAAATTTCTCGAAAAAGTTGAAAATGCCTGATCTGTAAGCCGCATTTCTCAGCCATCGCGCTAAATTAGTCAAGACCATTGATTATAATGTTTTGGAGATCCCTCTCGTGGCTATCGGAATTGATAAGGTTATGAGCAATCAGACGGTCCATTCGCGAATTATATCTATTTAAGTGAGGTAAAAAAGCAAAAAGCGGTTTTGGGCCATCACTTCAGATTTTGGGGGTGTTAGGAAAAAACCAAGTATGAGGAAATGCTATACCGACCTGCCCAACAATATTACTGGGTCTCGTGGTATGTGCAGATTTTTTTTTTTGTAACACTGTGTTATCTTTTCATATATATAAACTGTATACAAAAAAAAAAAAAAAAACATCAAATCCGTCTACACGGTTTAGATGTCAATATCTTTTAAAACAAGAGCTGATGGAACTAAACCGAAATGCATTCTTAATCAGTTGGTCATTTTTCAGAGCCCAACTAGATTTGTGATACAATAAATAAATGTTGCGAGCCCTAAAGTGCCTTCCCGCATGCAAGAATGATGGTCAAACCCCTGGGCTGAAAACACATTAAAACCAGGCCTATCAAAGTCAAAGCTATCATTTATGACAGCCATTTAAGGAAGTTATGGTCTGCACCTGAAAAGCGTAAGCGATCAAAACCGACTGAAATATCTAAGCTGCGCAATGCCTTAACTTTAATTTATTTACATCATGATTTTGAAAGAGAAGATATGAGACCAACAACAGATCAGTAGACTTATCTATGAATATCTCTGAATATGGCAATTTATGTATTTCAATAACCGACATGGCAGAAATCACTGCAATCTTTGTAAAGTATATTTAAATTTTAAAATAAACTATTTTTTATTCCAAACATATTTGATCTGAAAATCCGCCCTAATTTACACACAAGGTAAATTGATAAGACTAATTGATTTTTAGCATCTTTCATTCAAGTTACCAATTAATGCTCTGCACAAAACAGCACAAAACTCTATTTTGTCTCTCTGTCTCGTTCTCTTTCAAGGTGAACTCAATTGAATTCTCAACATTTTCACATCAATTATTTCACAAGCTGCTCGTTGAGTAAGCTTTTTATGGCGTCAATGCGAAGCGTAGAAAAAAACATTTTTATATATCTATGCAAACACTGGAAATCAGTCAACTAAAAACTGTAGCTGGCATTAAAGCGATGAACAGTGGAGAGCAAGGTGGTCCAGAAATCTTCCACTTGTTGCCAATTCACTGCCCTTTATATGCAAACTGATAGAGATGATAATGACAATAATATTAAATTATGACTAAACTAAAATTGTTTTACTCGAAAGTGTTGTTTTTGTAATGTAAAGTTCCGCACTTGCAATAAATTTCGTAACACTTCTATTAAGGTACAGGTGAAAGCATAAGATATCAGGGCTCCAAAACTTATTTAAATTTTTAGGGTGGTCGAAAATACTATCGATAAATCGAAATATTGATATTTTTCCCCAAAATGACGAATGTAAATAACGCATATTTTTCCGAGACGATATATTGGAAATCAAACTATTTTTTTTGGTGATATTTTTCGGGGATGTTTTTGTTTAAAAAATATCGGTTCTCGAAAACCGGTATACAAAAAATAAATAAATAAAGATTCCGGTTCTGAATTTGAATGTGTTTTTGTCCGTATACGGTTGCAGCTTACAGCCCTGTTCGACATATCTAAAACCAACGCAACATTATTTCAAATATAATTTCTACCAAGAAAGGTATCATTTGCATTTGCTATTCTCAATGACAAAGGTATTCCTATTTCAAATTTAAAAGTCGTGCTGCTAGTTCACGCTCTCATCTCTCATGAAGGTCTCCGCTTGAACAGAGTCCATGTCAAAATTGACAAAAAAGAATGATGAAATTTTTGCTGACAAATTTGTGGCAGACGCATAAATCCAACAAGTCGGAGAAAAAAATCCCCATCTAATACATAAAATCACACATATCGCAACTTCATGCGTATCACAAAAGACAATGGAAAAAAAAACTTTTGTTGGCACCCAAATTTGAATCGCATTTTGGCGCCAAAAACCAAACAAAAACAAAACGGGGAAACAAATCGTGAACTCAACACAAAAGTCGACAGAAATTTATTCAGTCAGCGTCGAAGTTCATTTGAGTGTCATAAATCAGTTGGTGCGACCAGCCTCACCCTCGGCCCACGCAAAGGCGCAAATGGCAAGGAATTTGTTCTAGAGGTGGGTGGGTTTTTGCAAAGGAGGGGTATATAAATGACAACTTTGACTATTGGCTGCCATTGCACGTACAACAAAAACTGCAGCTTGGGCACGATTCAGGCAACGCCGGCAACCATGTTGCCATGGCCATGGCATATTTGTGCAGCAGGAAAAGAAAGAAAAAATTGAAAATATTTTCGAAATCGCTGCTGGGAGTCAAATGTCAGGAGAAATCTTTTCAAGCACACATACACACACATACAAAGATATTTTTCCCTTCGCCTTAATATAGAAAAAAAACCCACACACATTTCTGTGTTATAAATCAATTTGAATTGCGCGAGCAGCTTAAAACGACAAACGATTGCAACGGCAATCAGAAATGGGACAAAAATAAGGTAGAGGAGTCAAAGCAGCAAATTCAGTTTATTTGGGTAATTTTTGGGAAAGTGCTGAGGCACTTTTGAGGGAATGATTAGACTTAATAACTCAATTATATTTTTTACTAAAGGCAATATATATATTTTACGAACATTTTCCCAAATATGTTTCCCAAATGGCTTTTCGTAAGAATCTGAGCTCAGGCCCACAAATAGAGAGTATCAAATTAAAATTATAGGTATTAAATAGATCCTTAGAATGTTAAATTGAAACGCAAAAGTATTAATATAAAATTTAAACATTTGCAGAGGCAATGAATGTACAATGTACATTAGGTTGGACCCCATGAGTATGAAATTTTTAAGGTCATGCTCTCACCCCCGTATCTGAGACTTTTTGATGTATTTATAATTAGCGTAAAAACAAACAAAAGTAAAAGAAGTCGAATAGCCTTTAAAGTTTTTGAATATAAATCATACGCAGTGTTGCTGCTTATCATATATTTTTTCATTTATAAATAGTTGGCGTTTATTTTATTTAAAAACTATTGAAATAACAAATAATATTAGACTACTACTATGTGTTATTTCGAAAGAGGACAGCAATTGAAGTGAACAAATAATTTCGCCAATTAAAAATTAAAATATAATTTTTTGAGTTTCACAATTATTAATTATAAACCAAATATTTGCAGGGGTCCTAGCTGATGTACATATGTGAGAAATCGATGCTTTACAAGTCATGTTTAGAGATTTGATTTTAATGACAACACATCAGTACCCCGGAGGACGTGTTGAAGATAAATAAATTAATTTAATTTATTTTTACTTTTTTACTTTTCAGGTTAGTTTAAATATATGTCGCTGTCGTCTTTTTTCACACATATCGTTCACTTACCTCTAGACTGGCACAGCTCAAAATAGTCGATTCTGCAAGAAACGCGATTAAAGTTTCAATGAGTTTAACCGAGAGAAAGTAGATCTTTTAGTTCCGAGTTAATTTGTTAAAATATTATAATATAAATTTAAAATCCCCATTAAAAAATTCAAAAACATGATGTTTTAAGAGAAATATGAAGCATCTCAGCGCAGAACAACTCAGATATGTATGACGCGCTTGCTGCAACATGAAAACGAACCTGTAAAATAAACTAGCGACATATATTGGGTTCTTAAAACACGATACAGCGAATAATTTTGCATCATCTTGTATCTTGTAATTTAGACAATTTAAGTATCAATTTGAAGGGACCTACTATCAAATTAATACATAAAAATTAATTGAATAAAGTGTAGTATCAATTTAATATGCTTGGAATACAAATTTTATACTTTTGATCAACTTGATACTTAGGGTATTAAAGAGAAGAAGAGAGATACTTATATTCTTGTTTCACATGCTCAATGTATGCAAATGTCTAAAAAATTCGTTTAAAAATAGTGTAACTTTTGCAGCTTCCAACTTAACTCAAAAGCGAAGCAAGCTCGAAAGATAAACCGAAACTTCTTTCTAAAGCGAAGTTGAAGAGTCATTTGCGGATTGTCTGTATTGCTTAAGCTACTCAACGCTTGACCACTGGAGTGACCAAAGAGTGGAACTGAAGCCGCTGGCAGAGTGGCCATTGGCCAGCAACACCTTTATCATTTTGCCACTCACTCTGCAGAGCAAACGGGACGGAAACTTGAAGGATGCAACCTGAAGGTATGCAAAGAAGCCAAGAGTAAAATTAGATGAAAAATAAAAGTGGGCAAACAACAGCAACACCTTGGCATTTCCTCGGGGCAGCAGCAATAGCAAATGATGCCGGTTTGTTTGCCACGTGAACTAAAACTCATAACGGAAGTGATGATGATGCTGATGATTTCCGCAAACAAATATTTCGTTTGTTGTGTTAACAAGGGTCGGCGAGTGGTGGCACGAAAGGTGGAAGGAAAGAAGGAGCAAGGATCAACATTAGCCCACATTTTGGATTTGCCCCATTGCCGCCAGGTGTAACGTGTGCCAAGTGTAAACTGGCTGTGTTTGTGTGTGTGCGATTTTTTGTTACCTTTTAGCATTCAAAAGTGTGCGCATGTGTTCAAACTAGCCCGCCTACGCCCCCCTCCCCTAGCCCACCTTACAGCACTCATTGTTTTGCTTCCGGTTTGTGGTTTTGTTTTTGGCGGCTGGGGAAACGAGCTCAGTGGGTTAAATGGAAACATCTCCGCAGCCCACACATCTCTTCATACTCACTTTTTACATATGCAAATGCAGATGAGGTTAGGCGCATTCACAACAAAATGTTGGACACGCAAAAAATACAAACAAATAAAAATAAAACAAAAAAAACTTAAAAAGTAAAATATGAAAGTCCTTTCTGCTAACTGTGCCTGCTGCAGCTCCTGTGCTTGACACTTGCAGATTTAGCGCTTCATTTGCAGCAGCAGCAACTGTGAGACTCGAGGGGTAGGTATATCCTTATTTGTTGTCAAGTTTTAAAAGGACATGGTTTTACATAAGCAAGTGCCAGAGGGAGATTTTGGTCCACTATTTATATTCTCATTTTTGGACAAGCTGCCTAAAATTTGTTAAAATTTATTCGGGAAAAATGTTTTTATCACAAGACATTGGAAGTTGCATAATTGCAAATTTGGATACATTTTCGTCTTATTTTTTTTTTCTTTTCTTCTTCTTTTATATAAATTTTATATTTTTTTTATATTAAAGCTTAAAATTATTTTTAATATTCATTGTTATTGTTTTTAACGACCTTTATGAGAATCAAACTTTCAAGCTGGCTCGAGGTCAAGTTATGTTTCCACATGACTTTCAAAAACCTCCCAGTTTCATCCTCCGCAGTCTTTGCCAATCTACTGTGCGCCAACATGGTCCCGGGAGGTTCTCTATACGGCTTTGATCAACAATTAGCAACGCTTACCTCAGCTTGGATCTCGAGACCGGCCCAATACCCTGCCTAAAGAGCAAAGCGCAATAAAATACTCTGCGGCCTCAGCGTGCCAACAACAAAATGCAAGCACCGCGACGTAATTAATTTTGTGTCCCCCAACAACAACTATAAATTGTATTTCGTTTTTCGATTGGAGAGTTGAAAAAATAAATGCAAAAATCTATCTTATTTTCTGTTTATGTTTCGGAAAAAAACTTTTGTACTATTTTAACAGCACTAATTCTAGAAATCTTTAAAGTGGCGCCCAGGAGCAATATCCAACCCGATGAGGTTCCTGAAGTGGAGTTGGATGCAATTGAAACTTCGTTGGCTACATTTGTCACCGACTGAAGTACGCTAAGGAGCTCATTGAAAAAGATCCATCGTATACTTGAATGGGCGAAGTGGGCCATTGCAAGCCGTCTGCCGAATTTGTACAAAAAAAAGGATTGTTGGAAATTTTTTTTTTAAATATGAATTCAGACACACTATTGTGCATAAACCAATATTAAAAAAAAAGATGTGAGTGTCGCTAGCACTCACGAGTCTTCGATGTGAAACATGATGATAAGTTTAAGAGCTTAGTTTCAAATCACAAGCTTTCTCAATAGAATATAATTCAGCAAGAACACTCTTTCGAAAGAAGACAAATAACGGGGCGTAGAAATACTAAAAACAGAATCACTTGCTGCAGAGTTCTTTTATTTTTTCAGGAAGTTTAATGCGCTGATCGAAAGATAAATGATGATGTTTCAACCCCTCCTCATCCAGATCCCACACAGATCCCACCCAGAAACCACCCAGATCTTACCCCTATTCCCACCCAGATCCCACCCAGTACTCTGCCAGATCACACCCAGATCTTTTCCAGAACCCACCCAGTTGCCCCTCTTCAGCATCTTTCGTACCTCTTCACTTCCCCCCTCTGCCCATCCTCTTTTGTGTGTGTTTGCCGGGAAACTGCACAAATCAAAACAACACAAAATATGAATGACGTCAGCGTCACGCGACGCAGAAACCAAATTTTACTCCTACTAAAATCGTCCGTACCGAAATTAAAGATGTTTCACATCATAAAGAAGCTATCACATTGGTATACAAATCAGCAATGCCAGTTTGTCACAGAAATCAAATTTTACTCCTACTAAAATTGTACCGAAATTAAAGATGTTTCACATCAAAAAAGAAATAGAGGCAAGCTAACTTCGGCTCGACCGAATTTTATATACCCTTGATATATGCCTGTCAGTTTGTATGGCAGCTATACTATATAGTGGTCCGATTTCGACAAATCTTGTTGAAATTATGTAAAATCATTGAAAACTTATAAATACGAGCGTTGGGAGCGATAACATTGAAAACAAAACAGTTTTTCTCACTAAGAATTTTTTTAGACCTAACTTTTGTATGGGAGCTATACTATATAGTTGTCCGATTTCGACAAGTCTTGGTGAAACTATGTCAAATCATTAAAAACTTATAAATACGAGCGTTGAGAGCGATAGCACTAAAAACAAAAATGTTTTTCTCACTAATACTTGTTTTTCAACCGATGCTATAGTCATCCGATCCGGCCGCTTCCGACAAATGTGCAGCGTATTTGTACCAAAAGACTTCGTGCAAAGTTTGGTTAAGATAGCTTTAAAACTGACGGAGGAGATAGCATGAAACCGCGGACGGACGCGGCGAGGACGGACGACGGACGACGGACGGCGGACGCGACAGTGGACGGACGGACGACGACGACGGACGGACGCAGACGGACAGCATAGACGGACGGACAGAAGACAGACGACGGACAGACGGACAGACGGACGGACAGACAGACGGACAGACAGACGGACGGACGGACGGTTTCGATTCTAATTTGTGCGGGCAAGAGGAACAAAATTTCAGATTCAATTGACAATGATCAGAGCTAAAACATAATTCGGCAGAAAATGTCGGTTAATGGCATTTAAAAGACTGGCCAAGCTAAATTTGATAAGCGCCGCGGCGCGCCGTGAAAGTAAAGAGCGATGTGTGGGACTTGGCAAACAAGATGCACTCGGATTCAAAAACAGTCAACTCGGGCTGGTTTTGAATCAGTGAAGAGCTTGGGGAAAACCGGTAAGTAATGCTGCTACATATTTACATATTCATTTTAATTAAATATAATTATTGCAAGTGATAGAATGCAGGGATGCATGGGCTTCAAGACGGGTAAGTGAGCCGAGTGCACCCGTCTCGAATGGCGACTTTTCACTGCCAGATTAGATGGTTGAGGTTAATATCTTTAAGTTTGATGATGATGAGGCAGCTAGGAAGTCTTACTCGACCAAAGCACGCCAGAATTCGAGAGGATGTCGTGTGCCTTCGAGAGATTGGTGTCCCCATTTTGGCGAATATGTTGAACTGTGTTTTTTTACAGCGCCAAAGCAGCGCAAGATTACGTTGAAACGTTTATCGATGAAAAAAATTGTGTTATCGTGTTAATAGCAGCGCCTTAACATGCCAGTTGAACATGTTGAATTTTGAGACCGTACGATTTTAAAAAGAATGTCCCAAATTGCTTAGATTGGCAGGACATGGAAATGCTTTTGGAACTTAGCTAAAATTTCAGGAGCTGTCCTTTATTTCGAGAGCATGATGAAAGCCTGCCCCTATTCTCAAGATCTTCCCAATGACTGAGAATTTTCATTTTTTGTTAATCGTAGTAGGCTGTGTTTGGGCACTCAAAATCACTCAACATTGTTCGGATCTTATTGTGCTTTTTAGAATAGATACATCATCTCATACAAAAAGTCGATATGCTCTGAAGGTAATAAGTTTCCTAAGGTAAAAATAATGAACTTGTTTTTTGGACATTTTTTTTTAACAATTTTTGTCTTACCTCTAGAGTGCAACTGCATTATCACTAACTGTGCGTACCATTGGCACAGAGTATAAAAAGTTTTCGCCAATATATGTATGTGCCTTGAGCGAAACCGAAATATGTTTCGGTTTTAATCCCTAGTTTGAAGGTAAAACTAGAAAAATAAGTAGCGCCGCAGGCGATTTTTTTTATTCGCTAGTGAAGAATAAGACAATAAACATTAAAAAACTTCGCAGGATGTGTAGGGCTTATTAAAAAATTTTACCTTCAAGTAAAACATATTTTAAGTCAAAAATCGTCGTACACGTCACTAAGACCATATACGTAAATTATTTTGGTTAGTTTTATAAATTTGGAAATGCTATTGCACTTAACCTTTGTGGTTAAGATGAAGGTAATAAGTTTCCTAAGGTAAAAATAATGAACTTGTTTTTTGGACATTTTTTTTTAACAATTTTTGTCTTACCTCTAGAGTGCAACTGCATTATCACGAACTGTGCGTACCATTGGCACAGAGTATAAAAAGTTTTCGCCAATATATGTATGTGCCTTGAGCGAAACCGAAATATGTTTCGGTTTTAATCCCTAGTTTGAAGGTAAAACTAGAAAAATAAGTAGCGCCGCAGGCGATTTTTTTTTATTCGCTAGTGAAGAATAAGACAATAAACATTAAAAAACTTCGCAGGATGTGTAGGGCTTATTAAAAAATTTTAAAAAGAAATTTGATTATTTTTATTTTTATTTCTTGTTTCAAGATACAATTTAAGCACATGGGCGACGTGAGCACAGGCTGATGATATCTGAAGTTCTGGAGTCTGAAGAGTCCTATTGAGTGTCAAAATTGCAGCATTGACGGCAGTAAAAACATGCTTAAAGATCAGAAAGTCCGTTTTTCCAATCGCACTTATGAGATGTGCCGCTTTTGATGATGTCTCACTGTCTCTATCATTCTTAAACTTTTCTCCAACTAATTCTCCAATAATGTATAAAAGCAACTCGGCGAATGTGCACACGCATTCTTGTTTTTCGTGCATACAACAACCATTCTAGGTCTCAAGTTGATATCGATGGAAAGATTTTTACTGTATCTACTCAAATTATAATTTTATAGATTTTTAAATTATTTAATAATATTAAGTAAATGTTGCTAAAAATTACATATAATTTTTTCTCAGTGTTAACCACCATGTTTTTTTTTTTTGAGGATATACAATCAAATGTTCTAAACATAACTTAAATATTGGTGTTTTCAAAAAGATGGAGACTTTTATAGTTTAAAAGTTATGAATTTTTGGAGTTATAAACAAATAAAAAGATTCCCTTGAAAATAGCTTTGCAGCCACAAAAAAAGAGAATGCCTTAAGAAAACCTCCTTTTTGTGGCCGAAACTAACAAAAATATACACCAAAAATATATTCTACAAGTATTAGATATCGATATTTCGAAATCTTTACTGCTGATGCCTTTTTAAAACAATCTAAGTATTTGCATCTTTTTCTAAAATTCATAATTACTTATTTTGCTCTTTGCATATATTGGGTGAATTAAGGTTAGCTTAAACCCCCCCTTTTTTTCTTCCACCCTACCCCTTTAAAACTTACATTATAAGTCTATTTTGTCCTCAATCTAAAATATTATATACCTGAATGATGAACGTGCTTTGGCATTCTGTTAAAGTAAAAAGTTTTATATTCAAAAACAACCATCTTTTTCGACTATAGAATGTTTCGTACTTAATTTAAGAACTTCCAAGAACAAAACATTCTTTAAAGTTTATTTAAGTAACTGTATAAATTATAACCCGAAAAACGTATATTTTTTTTCTGAGAGTACATAAGTTTTTCAGATTGATGATTACACTATCTGAGCGACTCATGCAAGTAAAACGAGAGCGTAAGTTAAAGTCGGCTCTAACCGACTTAGATATACCCGTTACTCATGAAAAAACATGTTTAACAGTGTTTCTGCGTTCCTTAGGGTGACCATCCGGAAAGTATGCAACATTTTTTTAGGGTGGGAGTGTGGGTAATGGGGGGCTTGGTTAACTTTTTTGCTCATAACTTGAGAACCGTTCATCCGATCTTTATAATTTCTGTGGAAAATCGATTCATTTTGCTAATCAATAATTGCTAATTACTAGACATCGGATTTTAGGTTAAAACATATTTTCAATGGTTGGTCCAAAAAAAATTCTGGTTGCATACAAATTCGTTTCATGAAAAGTAGATTACTTTAAAACCTTATTCGTTTTGCATATTTGACATATTTACATATCTTCGACCTAAAAGCATATTTAAGGATATGCTTAACCTATTTCGACCTATTTTGGAATATGTCATATGCTTTTACATATTTAGAGAGTAAATATATGCTCCCAAGTAGGCTTCTGCACATTTAAATATGCCTTTTATTCAGAATCTTATTTCAAACCATCTTACCGTGATTTGCGAATCATTAAATTACAATCAATGAGGATTAATGGAACTGATCTATTGCATTAGCGCTCTTTTTAGCTAAGAGTCCTCCATGGTGGTCAACTCAATATTAACTTAAGAAATTACTTCTAAGTACTATAAATAACTGCATCACTATTATTGTGATCTTACCGAACCGCGATAAAATACCATGGATGACCAGTGGTGAAGAGAATGGAGTACAGCATACAGAATGTTTTGTACAATTTTACTATGACTCAGATACAACTAATTTGCGAATTTGCGAAAAAAATACCAAAACGGAACCAAATCAGTTAAGATGCAATGATGTCACCTGGTCCACTTTTTTCTCGTTCAACTAAGTACAGAAGCCAGGCAGATGCAATGCAAAATGTAAATTTCATAACAATTTTATGATAAGGCTCGCGTCCCTGACTCAAAACTCGTACGTCAAATGAACACATTCACAAAACTGAATTTTGCGGTTTGTACGTCATACGACGCATACCGTACGAGAAAACGAAATTACAGTAAGATACAAGTTCCAGGTATTTACTGTAATTGTCCTTTGATTAGTGCGCTGAGAACCATCCACAGGGCTTACCTTTACATGGTACCTTCTTGTCTTCGGTATTTTTGATCGTTTTATTCATAAATACGGAATTCGGAGTGGTATTTGAGTAAAGCATATTTTGACCTATTTTAACCTATTTTGTCCTATTTTGACCTATTTTAACCTATTTTGACCTATTTTTGACCTATTTTAGCATATGCTTTTTACCTAAAAAAAACATATTTTGGATATGCTCATCTTAAAAAATCACAAATATTTCTATTAGTCCAATGCCAAAATTTCGAATTTTTTAGACCAACAACAAAAAATAACCTAAAATCCGATGTCTACTAATTACTAACTATCTCTAAAAGGTCGTTATCATCTATCTTTAAAACTGTAGGAGATATAACTTTTTTTCCAAATTGCTGGGGCGGGAGGTGGCGTGGCCAAAATTTTAAACAAACTTGATCTGCGTGCAGATAAAAGAAGCATTTGTCCCATACATGTCAAACCTCTATCTCTTACCATCTCTGAGATCTAGGTGTTCATACAGACAGACGGACGGACGGACAGACGGACATGTCTATATCGACTCGGCTGTTGATGCTGATCAAGAGGTCGGAAATGATTACTTCTGCCTGTTACATACATTTGCACGACTTTAGTATACCCTATTTACTCTACGAGTAACGGGTATAAAAACAACAGCTTAACCTAACTAATCTCAACATTTCAAGCTTATTTAAACACTTAAAATCCACACTTTGCTCAGCATGTCCCATTGGCTACATTCAATCAACACTCATAAATTATTAAGCAATAGATTTTGACAAGCTCATTTGCTCATTTAAAATTTTGACATCAAAAATTCGCCGTCACTATAATCCGTCCCCCATTCAAAAGGTGTCTGTCCATTTCCTAACAAATCTCTTTCCCTTTGTTATATGGGTAATTGCTTGTGTTTGCGAATTTGTGAATGTTACACGATTAATTTTGCTTTACGCGTGCTAAATACATTGACATGGTCATGGCTAAGAAAATATACATAAATGATATTGAGCGCAAATAATAAGGCATTCAAAATGATATTGACTCCCAGACACGGAGACGCAAACGAAGGCGATTAGCAAGCAACTCAATTTATGCAACAGAATTGGAAAGGGGGTCGAAAGGCTACCCAAAACAATTATCCTGATAAAACGTGATTGATTATGTAAGGCTACGCTAAGAACATTGACAACAGTTTTGCAAATACCCTTGTTAAAGTTTAATGCATCATTAGAATAAATTATTATATATTTTTTTTACCAGTTAAACAATTTTTGTATGCTGGACTGTAAATGGGTCCAAAAATTATACGTCATTCCTATATACGCTTCCAATCAACCAAATAAAGTGAAAGTAATTTATGAATACTTAATCCAAAACTTTTTACATAGGCTGAGAAAATTCCATACAAATATTTGTAGTAGCATAGCAAACAAAATTCAATTAACCGTAGATTTTTTTATGTAAGACATTTTAATGTTCGGAAGATTTTGGTAGGAGAAAAATATGAATTCAGCGTCACGTGACGCTACAGCGCTGCGCTGAAGTCATGCATATTTTGTGTTGTTGTTTTATCGGAGAGTCCTAGGGGGAGAGAAGTGAAAGAAAAGGGAAGTGGGGGGAAATTGGTGGTAAGTGGGAGCGAATAATCAGTGATTTGACAGCGACTAAACAGTGACTTTACAGTGACTAAACAGTGACTTGACAATGTCTTATCAATGACTAAACTGAGACCTGGCAATAATTTGACAGTGACTTAACGGTCACTAAAAATTGACTTGACAGTGACTTAATAGTGTCCAAAGAGTGACGACAGTGACTTAACAGAGACTAAACAGTGGCTTTAAAGTGAAGTTTAAACTTGACAGTCACTAAACAGTGACTAAACAGTAACTAAACAGTGACTTAACAGCGACTTAACAGTGACTAAACGGTGAATTAACAGAATTACAGAAACGAAGGAAGAACACAGCAGCCAGTGATCTTGTTGTTGGTATTTCTACTTCTAGTTTTCTTCTTTTGAAAGATTGTCATTGCTGATAAACATACCATTGAGTGAGCTTATAATTTGGAAATTGGGCCCTTAAATTTAGCTTCATGTTTCACATCAAAGACTTAAACACGTAATCATGAACTCTGATTTTATAATGTAAACAGTTAATAAAATACTTACCTTCTGTTATTTTAGTGTATCTACACTTCACCTTACCCCCAGTTCATTCCCGTTTTCCTTTGTCAAGGAAGCAGACTTTCGTTTCCTGCTCCAGCAACACAAAATTTTCAATCAATGGAATAATTATATATCGTTCTATGTGTGCAATGGAGTGTGCCAAATTTTCAATCAACTCCGAGCCAGCCTTCGAAAATATTTTCTGTGTGGAGCAATAAAAATAAGTGAGGACAGTTTCGTGGTACGGGAAGCGGCTGGGGTAAAATCTACTTAACCAAATTGATGACAATGCGATAAGTCAGAGTTAAGCCGCTTAAATGCTTATAAACTGCCAGTCGAAGTCGAAGCGACCAAAAAATATGATTCCCATATTAAGCCACATCTATGCCAATTTAGATGTGGGAGCCAAACTTTTTGGCTGGCTATGCGAATTATTTGCGTCGCTCTGCATATGCTTTTGGGTTGCATAAATTGTTGTCATGCCGGTTCGCATTAAATTCAGCTAGGGCACGTACCACAATTTGAGGACCCATACCGGAGTTGCCTTTTGACCAGGTACGAGTCGAGTGAGGGAGAGAGACAGGGAATCGAGAGGAATTGTCGTAAATATATCAAACATTCGTTCGTGCCATAAATAAGCAAACTGCGTGTACTTTCTTGCCATAATTGCCAATTTGCGTTTGCCACTCGTTAGTTTTCTCTTTTCACCTTTCACCTTTGTGGGTTGGAGCCTTTGACTCATAGCTGAGTAATAAGCTTATTAGCTTTGGTAAAAGTGTCACATTAGATATATTTTGCGTTAAGTTTGTTTAATCCTGGGCAGTGACTTTTGGAATCTTATCTTTTATGCTCGGCCGCTGGCGACGCAGCATGCAGCACGCAGAGAACATAGGGCTTTAAAGCAGGCACCGGCAAAACTCACTTTCTCATTTTGGCGTTGCGTGTGTGTGTTTAGACACTGTCGCGAAGTTTATTTCCAATTGTCGTGCGAATGAGGCGGACTCTGCTTCAAAGTAAGGATTGCTTTATCGTTCGCTGGCCAGCGATAGAAAACTCTTTCCTTATCTTCTGACTTACCTACTTTTCGATCTGCTCCATTAAACTTTCTTTAAGCTCATCTCTTCAATATTATTCATTTAAAATAACTTTGGCAAAGATGTCCATTTTCCAAGTCCTTGGCTTAATGCCCACAAACTTTCACTGATCCCCCGCACCACCCAACATATATATCGAAAGGGAAAACTTCGAAGAAATAAATACAAAATAAAAGTTAATGCTGCATTGTCAACCACAGAAGGTCACTGAATTATTGATTTAGACAAATAGGTCTGCACACATGAAATTCAACATAAATCTGCTTCTTTGGCTTTTTTGGCATTGCCATTTAACTCAAGGCGAGGAAATTTCATGCATTAAACATTTGTCAGTTGCACAACAAATTGTTCTCGACTGACAGTTTGACTTTGAATTGATGTACACTGTATTTCATTTAAAGACCAAGGTAGGGTAAAAAGTGAGTCCAAAGGATTTTAAATTTCATAACTCGGATATGTTCAAGAAAATTTTATTGCCTGGAGCTTGCTCCAAAAGACCTTGGACTATTTCTTTGATGATTTGTAAATTGATTTCATTTGAAAATTAAATAGTGTTTCAACTGATAAAACTAGTTACTTTAATTGAATTTTCTTTTGTAGATATGAAATTGATTTATATGCTCGACATGATATAAATCATTTCAAGAAGGGTAGGCAAATATACACAGAAAAAGGGAAAAATAAAAATGTAATTGTTTACCAGTATGAAAATTAAGCCTAAGATGAAAACGAAGCCCTTTTAAAGTGTGGAAGAAATTTCAAGAAAAATTTAAGAATTTATACCTGTGCCATATTCCTAGCCACTTTCTTTGATGATAGAGAGACAGATGTTAAATAAGTATTACGACTTAATACAAATAATTAATATTTCAAGACTCTAACTTTAAAATTATGCAACTGACAAATTTTTTAAGGACAAACGGAAAACGGAAAGAAAGCTGATCAAACACATATGTCATATTATATAGGATACAAATTTTACGAACATTTGTACAACTTCTTAATACCCTATTTATAGTTTGAGTATAAGCTGGCTGTGAATTACTGCGTATATTTAAACTAGTTCGAAACTAGTTTCCAAATAAAATAATATCTCCTTAGTATCTAATTCATGAATTATTTTACAAAGGGAAACACCTGTTCAGAAAGTAAGTTGCCTTTAAATTAAAATAGGAACAAGATGATCTAAAAATTCTTGAGAAATTCTTTTTCCAAAGTTGTTCTCAATCGGATAATATTTGCTTTAAACAAGAACAAATCCGGTTTTTCACAGAGTGATATATGTGAATCTGCAAAGGTGTACAATAGCTGAATGTGCTGGCGCGTCGTTTCATACGTTAAGTGCATAAGGTACCGGGTTTAATTTCCAGATAAGCCCAAAGAATTTTTTTTGTGTTTTTCTGAAAAACTTAAATGACACGAGTCAGGAGGAGTGGGTCGTTGAAGCGATGTATTTGATTCCTATGTAATATATGGGTGAAGGGAGAAGAAGCAGCGCGCATATCCGGATCCACTTTCAATCAAAAGAAGTACGTCCCCGTTCCAAATTCCGCCCAAATGTTAGGAATCCGCTCACACCTAGTCCAAGTTCAACTTACTGTTTTTCCAGTTGAGTTTAAAATGTTCTTGAAAACGGAACATTTAGTCAAATCATGTTCTCAAAAATGGAACAATGTAAATTTGCGTATTTGCGGTAACAAAAAATTGTTCTTGAGATATCGGTATGGGCTTAAAGACGATCCAGAAAGATAAATATTATTAGAACTATTCGACCTGGAGGTGGATTTTCCAAAGTGGAAAATAATTTTTAAATTTGTGTCCCACATAAATAGGATAAGAATTAATCGCTCCTGTTTCAAATTTCAAGTTAATTTTCGTGTAAGATTTATTATTTTGCAATCAAAGTTACAAACGATTTTTAGGTGACTAATATACCTACGGTTACTAGATCAGATATAACAAAACTCGGAATTTTTTGGGCAGCTGAAACCGCACAATCCCAAGTGAATTCAATGCGAAAAAGACGACAGAAACTTTTGAACACAGACGCAATCCTGCAACACGTTTCCTTTAGTTTCTAGTGCATTTTCCAATATCGGGGAACCACATTAGATTCCGGGAATTCCCCCATCGGAAACTGAAATTTGGCATACTATCCATAAAAATCAAGTTTCAAGTCAAATGGGGTGAAAAACCGGGCTGCAAACCCTTCTCAAATCGGTGGAGGTTCACTCCGGGGTTCGAACCTGTGAGATTTTTTGGGTTCGGGTTCACTGAGCGGGTTCAGCAGGTCGGTGAACCTAGGTTCAGGTTCGAACCGAGGTTCAGAAATAGTTTTGTTTTAGCTAGCTTAAGAAACAGGAATGTAAATTGTAACAACATTAGCCAATTATTGATATTTTCCAAATAATATTCGAAATATGCTTAAGTTATTAATGGATAAAAAAAAATTAACTGACTGAAGAAAAATTTGCTTGATACTTGTGTTTTTTTATTTACCATGATAGTTTATCCAAACCTTTAACACATTCAAATCTTTAGGCAATCTTGGAATCCCTTCAAATGAAGCTAAGGAGTCGTTCAGTATTATGTATTTGTCACTCATTCTTTATATTCTAGCTCTTTAGCTAAGGATTGCATTTCATGATCATAAGAATAACACAGGCCAACAAAATGACCATCTTTGTGAGGTGCAGCCCTGTTGATTTAAAAATATGTTAATTTTATGTCCACTGATTGCAAAACTGGTTTCGGTTTAGCTCCATCAGCTCTTCTTTCCAAGATATGGCGGAAAAAAAAAAGTTGAATTTTTGGCACTCTAGGATTTATGGAGGCCACACTAGGCATAAATATTTAGTTTATGGACTAATTGCGATAACAGGACGATTTATATGGCTAATAATGCTATAAATCGAAAAATGTCTGTCTTTAGAGGCCAATTTAGACACTTTCCGCTGTACTTATATAGCGCCTATGATTTTTTAAATTTGCATTGATATGTCCTTTGTCGTAAATAGCTCATAAACTCCGACAATTATTCCTAGAGTGGCCTCCATAAATCCTAGAGTGCCAAAAATTCAAGATTTTCGTTTTTTCGCTATATCTTGGAAACAAGAGCTGATTGAACAAAACCAATGATGCAGTTTTGTTCAGTGAAGTCTATGTTAACATAATCTGATAAAAATAGACCTGCACTAAAATCACTGTTGGGCTGTGTAATCAGTGATGCTTTTATTAATGAGTTCTTTTTGAGATTCATACAATTCAGCAATTTTTCTCTTTCCAAGCTGTTTTTGTTTCAAGGTCAACAAATTAAGTTTCTTGGATTAAAGAAAAACAAGCCTGCCTTTGGGATTCCCAAGCGGTCATAGCAGTTCTGTCATGAGGTACTTTCTGCCAACACACTAAGGACAGACGAAGACAGCTGAAGATTGAAATAGCAATACTGCCAGCGAGCCTCCTTTGTGGTGTTGTGCGTGTCTTGTTTTAGACAAGTTATGGACAAAATTGTAACTTAAATGACCTAGAGCATGCTTAAAAAAGTTCTATAATTTTATTTGAGATTGAACGTAAAAAGTAAAAACGTTTTTCTAAGAACTTTCTAAGTATTTACGAACATTCAAACCGTAAAGCACCAATACATACATAAGTCAGCCCGAAAAAAGTGATATTCATTTTTTTCTGAACCGAACCACTTTTAACTTTTTTTTGCTCCGGTTCGGGTTCAGGTTCAGCCGTGAAATTTTTTTTTGCTCCGGTTCAGGTTCGGTTCGGGATTCTCGAAAATCTCGGAGTCTCCGACTCCGGAGCGGTTCAGCTCCGGACCGGTTTGCAGCCCTGGAAAAATACATTTTTGCATTTAGAATTTTTCATTGGAAAATCACATATCAAATTAAAGTGTATTCTACCCTTTCAAACCGAGTTTTAAGACCATCGGATGAAAAATGAGTGCAAAATTTCCTGATCATTTTTTTAAACCCTTGGAGATGGTATATTAAAATTGTTCAGATGTTTGTAACGCATAGAAGGAAGCATCTCCGACCACATAAAGTATACATATTCTTGATCAACATGGCGAGCTGAGTTGATTTAGCCATCTCCGTCTGTCCGTCGGTTCGTCTGTTTCTATGCTATCTCCTCCGTCAGTTTTAAAGCTATCTTAACCAAACTTTGCATGACGTATTTTGGTACAAATGCGCAGTACATTTGTCGGAATCGGCCGGATCGGATAAATATATCGTATAGCTGCCATAGAAACGATCGGTCAAAAAGTAGTTCTAGTGAGAAAAACTTTTTTGTCTTCAACGCAATCGCCCCCAAACCTCGTATTTATAAGTTTTCTATGCCTTCACATAATATCACCAAGTTTTATGAAAATCGGACATCTATAAAGTATAGCTGTCATACAAAAGATAGTTTTGAAAAAACGTCTTAGTAGGAAAAACTTTTTTGTTTTCAATGCTATCGCTCCCAAACTTGTTACTGGTCAATATTATATGCTAACACACAATTCTGCCAAGTTTGATTACAATCGGATGACTATAGCATATAGCTGCCATAGAAACGATCGGTCGAAAAAGTTGTTCTAGTAAGAAAAACTTTTTTGTTTGTCAAAATTGTGGTGCCATATAACAAACTGGCAGGCAGATATCATGCTCCAAGGGTATATAAACTTCGGTCGAGCCGAAGTTAGCTTGCCTCTATTATTTTCTTGTGAACGGACTTTCGCTCACTACCGTATTTTATAAGATACATGAAAAAAAACTTTCTTGCTCATTTTTCCGGCCATTTTTCATTACTAAAACCGGCGTTTGTCCAAATTTCGGCCTTCTATGTCACCGTTCGGACTGTGTGTAAATCAGTAAGGAGTATGAAGTTTTTAAGGTCGTGCTCACACCCATCTATCTGATACTTTTTGATATATAATTAGCGTAAAAAAATAAAAGTATAAAAAGTCGAGTTTTAACGGGCGCGATCAGCCTCTAAAGTTTTTGTATATAACTCATACGCAGTGTTTAAACGTGACTTTTATTGCGCTCCCGCTCCGCCTAAATAACGAACACTATACTTCAAAAATTAACTTTAATATCCACTAATTACAACTACTTAAAATTAAGCACGCCCTTTGCGTCAACAGTCTCAGACTTTATTCCAAAATAGAAACCCAAATATTTACATGGGGTATGGCTTATGAACCAATTTTTAAACGTATTTAAACCGGGAAAAAATCTCACTCCATATAACCTACAAAAAAAAACGAAGTTCGTAGCTTTAATAATTTTTTTAGTCATGGCGCTAAACCACTTTTGATCCGCTATTTGAATTATTTAGAATATTTTAAGTCGGGTAATCTCATTTTAATGCATCTTTATTGTACTGTCTTGCCGGAGCTGCGACTTTAAGAATTTAAACAATTTCCTTGAGTGGAATTTCCTGATACCGATTTACACATATTTATAAGTAAAATGCCAGCCAAGAGGTTGGGATGCGGCTGCTGTTACATTTGACATTTATAGAAAAAATTTTATTGTGACAAATATTGGCAAACAAATATCGCCTTCAAAGTATGGGACATTCGCATTGTTAAATCCTCTTTAACCAAACCGTTCTGCACAAAGGCCTCAGGCTGCATTCTGAAACTTATTTCTGTTTCTGCTGTTGTTGATAAACTTGTGGTTTTTGCTATATTCACAACAACTTTATTCTAAGTATGTTTGTATATGTGCTCTGGTTTCGATCCTGCGTCCAAAACTGCATTCAAATGCAATGCATTGTTTTTGTGGGAGTTCTGCTAAATTCTCGCTTAACAAAAGGCAACCAAAATTGAACTTTGGTTGGCTTTGTTTCGGATTGGGTTGGAGGGTACTTGAATTAAAGTGAAAGTATACACAGAAAGCAGTTCAATAGTTTGCCCCTCGAACCGAACAATAGTGAGCGGTAAGGAATATGAACCATAAATAGCAAACAAATGGTCACATGGAAGAGAGAGAGAGAGTTGAGAGTATAAACAAACACACAAAAGCAATCGCAAACAAAAACGAGCTAATTACGTTTACGCTTTTGTTTGTGATTGTGTGAGTGAGCAAAAACAATTTGTTGCCAAATTATCTGGTAAATTAAGCAATTTCAATTCAACAAACGAAACGCAAGCAAGCAAATCTAACGATTTCAGCTAAAAGCTGAAACCTGAATCCAAATTCGAAGTATATACACACACACACGTGTGGGTGTGGGTGTGTGTGACTTAGGTGAGAGAGAAAAGTGCACAAATCGCCTGCTAAGTAGCTCATAATGGCCGCTGAGTATGGAAAATTCCCAAAAGAGGGATAACATTTGGCATGCCGTTTGCCTAATGTGTAGGAGAATATTTGGCAAATAAAATTCAGTTGAAATGTTACCAAATAGAGAAAGAATGCATTTGATAAATGCAATTTTTTGTTGGTGATTATTTTTAAAGTAGAAAGTTGATTTATGGAAGATTTAAACCAGTGCTGCACAAACTCACATTATCATGATTTGCGCTGGTGTGCGTAGCAGAGCAACACGAAGTAAACGTTGTTATGTCAAATATAGGCTACAAACAAACACACATATGTGTGTGCGTGCATTTTATAGAGCACACGTATTCTCTCTCTCTATGTGTGTGTCTGCCGCGACGCTGGCAGAATTATGACTTCGTATCCCACGGGGTACGAAAAATGAAATGTGTGCACCACTGATTTAAACCAGCGATGGCCAGCGAGAGCGGGAGCCAAAAAGTGAGAGTGTGTTGGTGTGTGAAAACAAAGCTCCGTGAATTTGCTTCGACCTTATCGCTTCCAACTCTGGGGGCTATTGAAATTATATTTTCTCATTAGATCTCTTTTCATAGCTCTAGCTTCGGCAAGCGTTCGGGTCATGTATGTGTGAATAGCGAAATGTTTTCGCCCCCGGGGTATGGTACCGAGGGCCAACGCTGATTTAAACAGATTTGTGCAAGTATTTTTCAGGAGCTTTGAAAACCTAATTGTAACTGAATTGTGCCTGAAGATTACTATGCACATTTTCTAACAGGTAGCATATCCTACTCTTGTTTCCGAACTCGATCAGTCAGAAATGCTAAAAGTTCTAATATCCAAGAATCGATTCAAAATTTGCTTAAAAAGATTTCGTTCAAAGAAGATAAGTCCATAAATCCGAATCCTGCTGAACCGGAACTTGCACTATTTACTGTATCTAGTACCTCCCAAACGTGAAACCGAACCGGACATTCTCAGTGTAGAAAACGAATCTTTTTGGGAAATTTTACTTTAAAATTACTTGCGTTCTGCACTGTTTTTGCATTTCCTACCTTTGGGCAGAAGATAGTTTTGTTATTTTCAACACATGTATTCAAAATGGTATAAAATCGTTGATCTGTTTGAGAAAAGTTTTTGGAAACCTTAATAATTGTACTATACAATGGTTTACTAAAAGTTACCATCATATTTATCAGAACGAACGAGCCCAAAAATTGCCAAAATTGCTCAAATAACCCTAAATCAAGAAATCATATCGAATCGCCTGGACCTAGTTGCTTAGTGAAATAGAGGCAAAAACGTTCGAACCAAAACCTTAGGTTTGATAAGTAAAGAAAACTATCCTCAAACCAAACCTTATAGAGATATACAGCCTCGGCTAAAACTTGAATGTTTCCGATTTCAATATCTGGATGTATAAGCTAATAAGCACATTCAGCTAAAAATACCCAATATAAGGCAAAAACCCATTTCCATTACCTTGATCTTAACATTGCCTATCATAAATCAGACATTTCACATTTGCTTTGAGCAAATTACATGGCAAAAATGTGGCTATTTAATTTAATGGGACATCATTATGCCAACTTTAATCTCATCAAGCGCCTAAAACTATGCATCGCCAAAGACACACAAAAAAACAAAAGTGCAGGAAAAAATGTAATTATTGAGCTGCTGTTTTCGGGTTGGTGTGAGTGTGTGTCATCCTGTTAATGATGTTTTGCAACTTTTCCACACACACACACACAGGCCACACTTTTAGCATCCAATTAGCGGCAAAACGGGTTTCAGGCAGTCATTTTTTCACCTTATTCTCCCACCTCACTCCTTCTACTGTCTAACAAGCACTCGAATCGCTCTTTTTCACACGGCAAACTCACATATGTTTTATGTGTTTGTTAGTTCACACACATATGCAGACACCCTAGAGCTTTTGTGTGTGTTTGCGCCGGAACAAACAACAACAAACACAAATGGCAAAAAAAAATGAAAAATGGCAACACTTTAACTTTTGAACGGCGCCTCTTTTTTAAAAAATGCGATTTTTTCCATAGGTTTCTCCCTTTTTTTGTGTTGCATAATAGAGGTAAAGTGGACCAACTCCTGGCTAGCAAAAACTAAGTCAACAAGCGTTAGGATCTGTGGGCGGGATGCTGTGGAAGAGAAATTCCAATTAAGTTTTAAAAAATTTTATCAGACCAAAGCTTATGAATGATGACATTCATTTTATGGATGGCAAATCTCCCTTTTCAACCCTGTCAAAATGTTCTAATCAACGGAAGAAAGACAAAAGAGAAACAAAAATGTTGTAGATTGTATGTACTTCGCAAAAGTTTTCAAGGACTTTTAGAGCAAATACATTCGAAATTAAAAACAACACGAAATTTCCATTATGTTAAGCAATAATGAAAAAATGAAATAATTGCTCTTTAAGAATACTTCTTAGCAAGAGAGAAAGAGTTTGAATGGCAACTGTTTCTGTGTCTGTTTACTTTCATTAGTTTTTGTTTTTGTAACAAGACGACATTAAGAGACATTAAAAAAAAACATTATTTGGGGCGAATTCTGTAGTTGTTAGTTTCCGATATGACAAAACGCTTGAGACGTAGGCAGCCTTCATCGTTTTCCCCATGTAATCTTGCAATTTCCTCCCGGAAAATTGCTCTTATGTTTTTGAGTATTGGAAGTTCTTTGTCCTCGTATTCTTTTATGATCCAAGCACGTTTCTCCATTGATCGTTTAATATTATCAGATCAGATCTTGCTTTAAAAATTTAGAATTTAGAATAATTTTCTTGAACTTTATAAAAATATGACATAAAAAGTTTTAGAAATTGTTTTCTAAAATAAAGGAAACCAACGATTTTTCTGATAAACAAGCAAAATCCACCTTTGATTTCGATGAAACTAACTTTTAAAATAATTATTTAAATTTTGTTATAAACGGGGACAGCCAAACAAATCCTGTTGCGATTTTTTAAATACAGAAAAGATTTTCTGAAAATACTCTTCTTAAAAATAAGGATAACCGTTGTTTTTAAAAAATGATTCTATAAATTATTTTCAAAAAAATATGACTACACAAAAAAAATAGAGGCAAGCTAACTTCGGCTCGACCGAAGTTTATGTACCCTTGGAGCTTGATATATGCCTGACAGTTTGTATGGCAGCTATACTATATAGTGGTCCGATTTCGACAATTCTTGTTGAAATTATGTAGAACTATTAAAAACTTATAAATACGAGCGTTGGGAGCGATAACATTGAAAACAAAACAGTTTTTCTTACCAAGACTTTTTTCAGACCTAACTTTTGTATCGCAGCTATACTATATAGTTGTCCGATTTCGACAAGCCTTGGTGAAATTATGTGAAATCATTGAAAACTGATAAATATAAGCGTTGAGAGCGATAGCGCTAAAAACAAAAAAGTTTTTCTTACTAAAACTAGTTTTTCGACCGATCGTTCCTATGGCAGCTATATGCTATATCCATCCGATCCGGCCGGTTCCGACAAATGTGCAGCGTATTTGTACTAAAAGACTTCGTGCAAAGTTTGGTTACGATAGTTTTAAAACTGACGGAGGAGATAGCATAGAAACAGACGGACGGACAGACGGACGGACAGACTAAATAAAATCCACTTTTCGACCGATAGTTTCTTTCGCAGCTATAAGATATAGTCATCCGATTTTGACCAAAGCTTTCAAAACTGTGTAAAAGCGTATAATATTAATTATCGCTCAAGGGGGAGACGGTTACATTAGAAACAAAAAAGTTTTTCTCACAAAGACCTACTTTTGACCGATAGTTCTTATGGCAGCTATAAGATATAGTCCTCCAATCAGTAAAAATACTCTGTGCAAAACTTGAGCTCGGTAGCTTTTAAACTGAGAGATTAGTTTGCGTAGAAACAGACAAACGGACGGACAAAGCTTAATCGACTCAGCTCGTTGTCCTGATCGAATATATATATAGTTTATTGGGTCGGAAATTAATATTTCTATGCGTTGCAAGCTTCTGTGCAAAATTATTATACCCTTTACAAGGGTTAAAAGCGTCTCCAGAAAATAAACTCAATATAAGAAAGAAACTTTATGAAAAATAAGCACGATTTAACTATACTCAACATAAGTAGCTTTTTAGACGTTCGGGAGCAAGCGTGAGCCATGCTGGAGTCCGGTAAGAGTCTTCTCAATTCGTGTACAGTGCAAAAGGTAACGAGTTCGAGCACCAGACGAAGCTGATATTAGAAATTTATATTTTTCTTCTGTTTTTCAGACTGCTAAAGGGGGTATTCTAAATGTCGAGGCTGTTTTATGAACCTTTTTCAAAAAAATCTTATTTGAAAACGCAAAGAGTTTTTCCAATTTTGCTTATTTTATTATGTTACAAACAGATCAAAGTAAACAAACAAATCTTTACTGCTTCAATGCGAGGGATGTTCCAAAAGCTAAAAGTTAAAACTATGCTTCGAGGTTCAGACCAGAATGCTAACAATTCTGCTTCGATTTCAGTCATTTCAGGCAATAAATTTATATTTGGTGTCCGAAGTTAAAACCTGGACACGGGGGTCTTTTATGACAAAAGGGGCCTAAGAGAGAGTTTCTTTGACTAAAGAATCTGCAGAATAGTAATATTAATCCGTTGTAACGATTAGGCGGTTTTGAATAAGTATTAAATTGGAAAAAAAGGGTCTACCTGTGGTTGAAAGATTTTGCAGACTTAGCCTTTTAGCTTTCCTTTTTTTATACTCTGTACCGAAGGTACATAGAGTATATTTAGTTCGTGCAAAAGTATGTAACAGGGAGAAGGAATCATTTGCGACTGTATAAAGTATATATATTCTTAATCAGCATCAACAGCTGAGTCGATATAGCCATGTCCGTTTCTCCGTCCGTCTGTTTGTTGGCTGTCAAATTGTTGGCCTAAATTTTGACGCAAGAGTCCAGATGGAACCTGTTAAGGTAAAAAATTACATAATTTGTTCAATTATAATTGTTTGAGTTTTTTTTTGAGTACACAATGCACATTGGGCGGAATTGCTGTTTTTTGGCAAAAACCCTAATTTTTTTTTTAATTTTTATGGTTATAATAATTTTTTTCATTGAGCAATTGTTCCTCCTCCTTGAAAATATTTAATTTAAATTTTATTACACCACCGTTGTTTAACACCAGCCCGTCAAAGTCAGCTGATTTTGCCACGCTGTATCTGCAAGCGGTCTGATTACAAAATTTGAAAATATTTGACAGTCTCCCATTTTTAAACAGTTTGACGGATTGAAATAAGTTAAAATGGAAAATAAGCGTCAAGGCATGTAGAAAAGAGTTGCATATGTGTTTAATTATATAAGCTTTTGTTTCGTTATGTTTTCTATGTTATTAATAAATCATAATTTTTACGAATCTAACCTCAATATAGATGTTTTTCGTGGAGCATATCTAGCAAGATACAGTAGGATTCAAAAAAGTGCTTATGTGGTAGTATGCGTTATTATGTAAATATTTATGTAGATTTTAAAACATAAACGGATTTTTGCGGTTTTTCGATATTTTTCAATAGGTGTGAGCGAGATTGCTATTCGTCATGCGATTTGCTGGAAGTTTGCTGGGAAAAGCGTCGCAACATCAACGCCACTTTCGATTGATGAAAATGCTTTAATGGACATTAAAGTGAAAGTAAAGATTTTTTTTGTCAAAGTCAAGAGACTTCTGAATAAAGGCCAAAGAAATGTTCGACGGGTTAATGATCAAAATGTTAGCTGGCTTGCATCAGATATAACATTTGGCTCAAAAAAGGATTGTTGTGGCAATAAAGTTGGAAAACCACCTCTATCATATGAAAAAATAAGTTCTCGTCAAAAAAGAAAATTGGTTTCCAAACTGATTCAGGATTTGTGCAGCGTCTTAGTCTGCTAAGAAAACAAACGATAAAGATACTTTACATATTGTAAATACAACATTAAATTCCCATGACAGTTTTAAATTAAGGGAACAGCTTTTATTAAAAGAACTACTACCATTATTACCTGATGAGGTCTATGATGCTAAAATTCTTTTTCCATGCAGCAATATCCAATTTATATTAAATCTGACAAAAGAAGTTTTTGCGCCTTCAAAGTTGCCAACATTTGAAGATGCAGAACAGACATATGGAGATGAAGACGAGATTGAAAGTAAAGAACAGAAATATTACTTTATTTAGGCATAACAATACTATAGTTAAACGAAGTTATTCACCTTTTTTTATTGTAGGGGCGGGAGTGGGCATGGCAAAAATTTGAAACAAACTTGATCTGTTTCGTGGCTCTGGCTCTTCTAGTCTCTGATATCTAGGTGTTCATACGACGGATGGACATGGCTATATCGACTTGGCTGTTGATGCTGATCAAGAATATATATACTTTATATGGTCGGAAATGATTCCTTCTGCCTATTACAAACATTTGCTCGACTTTAGAATACCATTTTTCTTTACGAGTAACGGGTATAATGAAT